>JALMGJ010000001.1:23757500-24320000 GCA_023362775.1 Charina bottae
GGACATAGGCTGATAGAATTTTGCCAAGAAAACTCACTGTGCATAACAAACACTCTCTTCCAACAACCTAAAAGACGACTTTATACATGGACTTCACCAGATGGTCGACACCGAAATCAGATTGACTACATCCTTTGCAGCCAAAGGTGGCAGACATCTATACAGTCGGTAAAAACAAGACCTGGAACTGACTGTAGTTCAGATCACGAACTTCTTATTGCAAAATTTAGAATCAGACTAAAGAGAATAGGGAAGACCCACAGATCAGTTAGATATGAGCTCACTAATATTCCTAAGGAATATGCAGTGGAGGTGAAGAATAGATTTAAGGGACTAGATTTAGTAGATAGGGTCCCGGAAGAACTATGGACAGAAGTTCGCAACATTGTTCAGGAGGCGGCAACAAAAAACGTCCCAAAGAAAAAGAAAACCAAGAAGGCAAGATGGCTGTCTGCTGAGACACTGGAAGTAGCCCAAGAAAGAAGGAAAGCAAAAGGCAACAGTGATAGGGGGAGATATGCCCAATTAAATGCAAAATTCCAGAGGTTAGCCAGAAGAGATAAGGAATTATTTTTAAACAAGCAATGTGCGGAAGTGGAAGAAGACAATAGAATAGGAAGGACAAGAGACCTCTTCCAGAAAATTAGAAACATCGGAGGTAAATTCCAGGCAAAAATGGGTATGATCAAAAACAAAGATGGTAAGGACCTAACAGAAGCAGAAGAGATCAAGAAAAGGTGGCAAGAATATACGGAAGATCTGTATAGGAAGGATAATAATATTGGAGATAGCTTTGACGGTGTGGTCAGTGAGCTAGAGCCAGACATCCTGAAGAGTGAGGTTGCTTGGGCCTTAAGAAGCATTGCTAATAACAAGGCAGCAGGAGACGACGGTATCCCAGCTGAACTGTTTAAAATCTTGCAAGATGATGCTGTCAAGGTGATGCATGCCATATGCCAGCAAATTTGGAAAACACAAGAATGGCCATCAGATTGGAAAAAATCAACTTATATCCCCATACCAAAAAAGGGAAGCACTAAAGAATGTTCAAACTATCGAACAGTGGCACTTATTTCACATGCCAGTAAGGTAATGCTCAAGATCTTGCAAGGTAGACTCCAGCAATTCACGGAGCGAGAATTGCCAGATGTACAAGCTGGGTTTAGAAAAGGCAGAGGCACTAGAGACCAAATTGCCAATATCCGCTGGATAATGGAGAAAGCCAGGGAGTTTCAGAAAAACATCTGTTTCTGTTTTATTGACTATTCTAAAGCCTTTAACTGTGTGGATCATAACAAATTGTGGCAAGTTCTTGGTGGTATGGGGATACCAAGTCATCTTGTCTGCCTCCTGAGGAATCTGTATAACGATCAAGTAGCAACGGTAAGAACAGAGCACGGAACAAAGGACTGGTTTAAGATTGGGAAAGGAGTACGGCAGGGTTGTATACTCCCACCCTACCTATTCAACTTGTATGCAGAACACATCATGTGACGTGCTGGGCTTGATGAATCCAAGGCTGGAGTTAAAATCGCTGGAAGAAACATTAACAATCTTAGATATGCAGATGATACCACTTTGATGGCTGAAAGCGAGGAGGAGTTGAGGAGCCTTATGACGAAGGTGAAAGAAGAAAGTGCAAAAGCTGGGTTGCAGTTAAACCTCAAAAAAACCAAGATTATGGCAACCAGCTTGATTGATAACTGGCAAATAGAGGGAGAAAAAGTGGAGGCAGTGACAGACTTTGTATTTCTAGGCGCAAAGATTACTGCAGACGCTGACTGCAGCCAGGAAATCAGAAGACGTCTATTTCTTGGGAGGAGAGCAATGGCAAATCTTGATAAAATAGTTAAGAGCAGAGACATCACACTGACAACAAAGGTCCACATAGTTAAAGCAATGGTATTCCCTGTAGTAACCTATGGCTGTGAGAGCTGGACCATAATAAGGAAGGCTGAGCGAAGGAAGATAGATGCTTTTGAACTGTGGTGTTGGAGGAAAATTCTGAGAGTGCCTTGGACTGCAAGAAGATCAAACCAGTCCATACTCCAGGAAATTAAGCCAGACTGCTCACTTGAGGGAATGATATTAAAGGCAAAACTGAAGTACTTTGGCCACATAATGAGAAGACAGGATACCCTGGAGAAGACGCTGATGCTAGGGAAAGTGGAAAGCAAAAGGAAGAGGGGCCGACCAAGGGCAAGATGGATGGATGATATTCTGGAGGTGACAGACTCAACCATGGGGGAGCTGGGGATGGTGACGGCCGACAGGAAGCTCTGGCGTGGGCTGGTCCATGAAGTCACGAAGAGTCGGAAGCGACTGAACGAATAAACAACAAACAACAAAATAAGGCAATGTGAATTTCAGTCCTTTCAGCCACATTCTTTCCCATTGATCCATCTATATATTATAACCAAAATTCTTAGGCCATTTTATCATACAACTGTTTTAAACAGTTTAAAACACATTTTATAGGCCATTTTATCATTTTATCTTCTTCCATTTCAAATCTTAACAGAAGTTTATACATTTTAGCAATTACATGTTCATCATTTGTACATAGTTCCATTTCAAATTCCATCACACATTGTTCTATACCTGGTAGCTTTTTATCCATATTAAACCTCTCCTTTAATTGTGCGTATGAAAACCATTGAAAAGTAAATCCCTCTGCAGTCAATTGTTCTCTGGATTTCATCTTAAGTTCTCCATTTTCCTGTATTAGCAAGTCTTGATACCTTAACAATTTTTCTTTGCCTGCTATTTCTGTTCTATAAATGCTTCTTGTGCTGAGGCCAGTAAAGGTACTTTCAGGCACAGCCTGAGTTTATATCTATTCCATATTCTTAATCCGGCATTCCTAACATAATGATTTTTGAAGTCTACATTAACTTTAACTTTATCATACCATAAAAAGCCATGCCACCCAAAGTTCAGGTTGTGCCCTTCTAATTGTAACATTCTCTTATTTCTTAGCAACAGCCATTATTTCATCCAGACCAAACAGCAGGTTGCAAAATACAATTTGAAGTCTGGGAGTCCTAATCCTCCTCTTTCCTTTGCATCCTGAAGAATTTTGTGTTTACCCTTTGGTTTCTTGCCCTGTCATATAAATATGGATATATCTTTTTGCCATTGTTTGAAAGGTGCATCATTTCTCAAAACAGGTATTGTCTGAAATAAAAACATCATCCTAGGTAACACATTCATTTTTACCACAGAAATTCTTCCAAGCAATAATAATTGTAATTTTCCCCACCTTAATAAATCCTTCTTAATTTCACTCCAAACCTTAACATAGTTATTTTGAAATAACATTTAATTCATATTAGTCATATTAATAACCAAATATTTCACTTTTTTTTCAACCTGAAACCCAGATTTTACAGACAATTCTTTTTAGTCTTCTATCCTCATATTCTTTGTCAGTATCTTCATTTTTCTTTATTAATTTTAAAACCAGCCACAGCACCAAATTCCCTTAGTTTTTCCATTAATATGTCTATTCCTTCTATGGGGTTTTCCAGAATTAAAACCAGGTTGTCTGCAAATGACGAGATGCTAGTCTTGAAGTCATGGCAGTCAAGCGGAGAATTAAGACCATTTGAGAAGTTGCTATCAATGGCTTTTAGTCAAGCAAAATTCATTAACCACCTCTCTAAATTTATTTTTATGCCACATTTTATGTCCTCAGAACCCCTAATAATAACTAAGCTTGTACTTAGTCGCTTGTACTTATGGGGGCAACTAAGTACCTAACCATTCAAAACCTAACCATTCAAAGGTGCTCCAGACTTCACACAAAAGTAGCATCTCTGCGCCATCTGCTAACATAGCCAGCCCCTTTTCAGACATCTCCATCAGCCTGTGAAACAGATGGGCCTGCTTTAAGAATTGCATTATCTTTAATGAGTTGACTCCTTACTGCTGTGTGGAAGCCAGAAAAAAGTCAGACTCTTTAACTAGCAGGGAAGTGCTATGTTTGTAGGCCATCTGAACCAGTTTTTCTATATCTGTTTTGAAGTATTTTGAAGGGGGCATGGTGGCTCAGCGGGTAAGACGCCAGGCTTGTCGATCAGAAGATCGCAAGTTCAGAGGTTCGAATCCCTAGCCCTGCGTGACGGAGTGAGCTCCTGCAGTCGCCCCAGCTCTTGCCAACCTAGCAATTCGAAAGCATGCAAATGCAAGTAGATGAATAGGTACCACAGAATATTTAGGACTTAATACTAATTAGGTTACAGCAGTATTTCTCAACCTTGGCAACCTTAAGATCTGTGAAACTTCAACGGCCAGAACTCCTCAGAAAGCCATGCTGGAAGTTGAGGTCCACACATCTTAAGGTTTCCAAGGTTGAGAAATCTTAGTTAAAATAAGGTAAGAAAGTAGATGGTGAAGATATAGACACAGAATTGCTGTAAATTACGAATCCATCCATTACTTAATGGTTTTAGCCACAAAGTTTATTTTTGTAACCAATTTCTTTTATAATAAAAAGAGGTTGGCTTGTGGGTTGCCTGAGTTTCTCACATTCTAGAACCTGCAACACACACACTCTAACTGGGCTGCAAAATCTTTGCTGCCATCTAGTGGTTATCTGGGTTTTTGCAACCCTAATGTGGTATACCATTTCTCACTTCATTGAAGCACATCCATGCTGTACCTGAAAAATCTCTCTCATTTCAGTGTCTGTCTATATACAGTATATGCAAGTGAATGAAGGACACTGAGTGATAAGTGTGACTTCTAATGGTTAGTTGCACAAACAACTTGAAGAATGTATTGTCGAAGGCTTTCACGGCCGGAGTTCAATGGCTGTTGTGGGTCTTCCGGGCTGTGTGGCCGTGTTCTGGAAGTTGTGGTTCCTAACGTTTCGCCAGCATCTGTGGCCAGCATCTTCAGAGGGCCTCTGAAGATGCTGGCCACAGATGCTGGCGAAACGTTAGGAACCACAACTTCCAGAACACGGCCACACAGCCCGGAAGACCCACAACAGCCAACTTGAAGAATGCTTGTATACTAATCCTGTAGATATATATTTGATGAATTGTATAATGAAAATGTATATGTATGGAAGCCGCCTAGAGTCCTCCGTTAGGGAGGGGATAGGCGGGGTATAAATATCAGTATAAATAGATAGATAGATAGATAGATAGATAGATAGATAGATAGATAGATAGATAGATAGATTAAATCAGATTATATTTGTGGCCATCGTGACAACCATGTCCTGCCATACCATGCAGGGAGCTATCTGTTTTCAATCTCAGAGCAGCTGAGATGTGATCTGAGGATGGGAGACATCAATGTCAGTCATTTTTCCTGGTCAGATGACTTTCTAATTTTCATGGAACCCACCAGTGCCATTGACCTCCACAGGATCCATCCTCTTGGATGTATTTGATGGCTCCACTTGGTTTCTAAAGGATGCTTGGATCCATCCTCTTGGATGTATTTGATGGCTCCACTTGGTTTCTAAAGGATGCTTGGATCCATCCTCTTGGATGTATTTGATGGCTCCACTTGGTTTCTAAAGGATGCTTGGATCCATCCTCTTGGATGTATTTGATGGATCCACTTGGTTTCCAAAGGATGCTTGGGGGGTTTTCTGAGACCTTAGTGGGTAATCCTCCCAAGAGCCTTGTCAATCTCTAGAATATACAGGCAGCAACACTTCTTCACAGGATTGCTCCTGAGTGGCCTCTCCCTGTTCACCAATTCAGGGAGGTTCCTTGGTATACTGTGAAGCTCTCGGAGATGAAGTGGCAAAAATTACACCTGGAATGATGCTGGTGAACAAGGAGCAAATATGACTAAACACAGGTATGAGCTCAGATTTGAGCCTACAACATGGTAGTAAGAACAGTTAAGGTTTACTCCTTCTCCGTGCTTATAACATGCCTGGGAGGGAAATGTCAACAGTTCCTCTTGGGGATGGCTGGTCCCATGAAGCCTCCCAGTATTACCATTTTTAACATCTTTTATACTTGGATTTTATATTATTTATTATATTGCAATTTTATATTTATGTTTTTAACTATGTTTTATTGTGAACCACCCAGGGTCCCCGATAGGGGAGATGGGCGGTAATATAAATTTAATAAAATAAATAAATAAATAAATCTATGGATTGCCACACAAGAGTCTTACTTAAGAAAACCCAGATTCTATTAAGGAAGGATGGACTGGAAGATTAGTTAGTAGGCTACTATAGTAAGTTGAGAGACATCTAAAGGATAAAATAACATTCACCTGGAATTGAACACCATTGAGAAAGTCCAACTAAGATAACAGAGGTCCTGCCTTTTGAAGTAATCTTAGATTAGTTTGAGCCTGTAGATCCTGTGGAAATGGACAGGTTCTGTGTGATATACACTCTGTCACTTGTGGATTAGACCCATGGCCCTCTTGGTTAGTGAAAGTTACCAAGGAGATGATGGAAGGCTGGGTTCAGAAGGTGATTAATGAAACCTTGAGAAGGGGTAAGGTAATGCTACTTGCCTTGAAAAGAGGCAATGGTGCCCCCTCTCCTCAAGAAGCCCTCACTTGACCCGGCTGTTTTAGGTAACTATCAGCCAGTCTCAAAGCTTCCTTGTTTAGGGAAGGTTGTTTGAGAAAGTGAAGAAACAGTTGCAAACAGCCCTGGAAAAAGCAGATCATCTAGACTCTTTTTCATATGGGTCCAAGACTCCATGGGTTGGTCTTGCTGATGATCTGTGACAGAAGTAGGATAGAAAGGGCAACTCTCATGGAGTTGCTAGGCAGCTCAGTTTTCTTGGATACCATTGACCATAGTATCCTTCTAGGCCAAGGGTCGGAAATGGCGGCTCGCGAGCCAGACGCAGCTCTTTGACCCCTTGAGTGTGGCTCTTCCGCAGCTGAACTAACCCCTCCCCTTCCACGCGATTGGCCGTCTCTCCGAGCGCACTGAGCGAGGCCCGGTGCGGCAGGGAGGCGCTGCTGGCCCGGGACGCGGCGCTGTCGGAGGCGGCGCAGGAGCGGCTGCAGGGGCTGCTGCGGCTGGAGATGGCGCTGCTCCGTGGCAGCCAGGCGCTGGGCGAGGGCGCGGGCCCGGGACGCGAGCAGCAGGGCGGCGCAGGGGGCCTGGCCAGGGCGGTGGCGGTGGGGGGACAGAGCCGGCGGAGGTGGCCGGGCGGCAGGACGGGGCAGGCGGCACTGCTGGGGCTGGTGGCGGAGCTGGAGGGAGCAGAGGGACCAGGCGTTCCCGTGGGCACAGCGCACGCTCTGCAACCCGCCTTGGAGGCGCTCCTGGAGAAGCGGCTGCGGGAGGCCCTCCAGGTGCACCCTCCCGCCCCATCAATCCCCCCACCCCGCCATTCGGCGTCCTCTCCCCCCGCTAACCCGAGCCCTGCGGCGGCTGGGGGAGCCGAGCCAGGCTCGGACCGGAGGCGGCCAAGGGGAGAGCAGGTGGCTCTTCGCCCTGCGCCGCCCTGCCGCTCGCATCCTGGGCCCGCGCCCTCGCCTGGATGCCACAGAGCAGCACCATCTCCAGCCGCAGCAGCCCCAGCAGCCGCTCCTGCGCCGCCTCCGACAGCGCCGCATCCCGGGCCAGCAGCGCCTCCCTGCCGTGCTGGGCCTCGCTCAGTGCGCTCGGAGAGACGGGCCTGAAGGGGCGCAGAGGCTGGAGAGGGAGCCCCTCCGTCTCCCCTTCTCTCCCTGCCTCGCCCGCCCACCGGGCACGGAAGCGCAGCTGCCTTGACGTCAGGCGCTGGCGGCGCGCGGCATCTTCCGCGCGGGGTCCCGGCTGGTGTCTGCGCTCGGGCGCTGGCGGGGAGGGAGGCGCGGGTCCCGCCCAGTGGAGAGGGCGCAGCCTTCCACTCTCCCACGCCCGTCCTGCCGGCCGGAGGGTGGCAGCTCTTTCTCCGCCACTCCCGGTGGGGCGTCCGGGCCGGGTTCGCGGAGCCGCTGGCTGTGCCCCCTCCCTCCGTGAGCCCCCCGACCCTTCCACGCGATTGGCCCAGCTCCCATCCGCGGGGCTGCTTCGCCTTCGCCAGCCCCAAGCCCCGAGGTCTCCTGGGAAGCCCGTCCCGACTAAAAAGGGAGACGGTTGTGGTTGTGTAGAGCAGTTTTTATTTCACCCCACTGGCTGCAGGGCTCTGCTGAACCTTCCCCTCTATTCGATTCAGCCCCTGCCTCGCCAACTTCGCCAGAATGCCAGCCTCGGTGCCCTTCACAGTCACGCCCCCCAGCAATCCTATCAGGGCGGCTGCCTTTGCTTTTTTCAGTTGTGAGAAGCCTCGAGACGCTTCCACACTCCCAATAAGCATCAGCCACCCCAGGCACACTAACTGGAACCCGCCCTGCTTCCCTGCCCCGCTGGCAAGTGGCAGCCGCCAGGCCTTCCCTCTATACTCCCAAGGCTTCTTCCCCCCTTCATCTTCCCTCCATATTCCCCAAGACACCGCGGGCTCAGGTCATTTCACTAACTTCTCCGGAAGAGAAGCAACTGGAGCAGTAGAGCCTCTCTTTCCCTTCTCCTTCTTCCAAACCTCCCCCGCCCCCTTCCACGTGATTGGCTCCCGCCCGCAAACCCCGCCCCCTTCCACGCGATTGGCTCCCACCCGCAAACCCCGCCCCCTTCCACGCGATTGGCTCCTGCCCACAAACCCCGCCCCCTTCCACGCGATTGGCCCCCGCCCGCAAACCCCGCCCCCTAGCTCTCGAGCATTTCAAAACGTCCTCGAGCATGTCAAAATGGCTCCCGGCATAAAAAAATTTGCCGACCCCTGTTCTAGGCAGTACTGGCTCAAGGGTATATGCAGCCCATAGGCCACATTGACTTATGGCGCCACCTTCCACCAATGCAAAGATTTGCATTTTTAGAATGATTCTGAAGGAGGGGCAGTGTTGGCACCCTAGGCCAGTGCCTATTCAGCCTTAGTCTAATGCTGGCCTTGCTTCTAGACTATCTGTGATGGTTAGAGTGGGGAACTGTTTTACAGTTCCAGTCAATGGGGAAGGTGAAAGGTTGAGCCCTTGAGCTCACTCTTCTAGGGTACTGTAGGGCTCTCAACTCTTTCCCTTCTCCTGTTTAACATTTACATGAAACCACTGGGTGCTGGTTGTTACCTTTGGGGTTCTTATTGACTTGAAACCGAGGTATAGGTAGTCCTTGGGTTATGACGGCAATTGGGGCTGGGAAGACGGTTGCTAAGTGATGTGGTCATAAGGTGTGATGTCACGTGACAGCATCACTTAGCGATGACAATTCCAGCAGTCACAATTGCCATCATTAAATGAGGACTGCGTGGGTCATTAAGCGAGGACCTCATGTGATCACAACTTCCGACTTCCTGCCGGATTCCCTATTGACTTTGCTTGTGGAAAGCTGGCAGGGAGCATCAGAAATTGCAATCACATGAATGCGGCTTGCTGCAATGTCGTAATTGTGAGCCAGGCGGCAAGCGCCCAGACTGCCCGGATTGCAGTCACATGACCACAGGAGACTATGACAGCCAGAACTCTGAGGACCCATCATAAGTCCTCCTCATTCAGCTTCGTCATAACTTTGAATGGTCGCTGCACAAATAGTCATAACTTGAGGACTACCTGTATCTGCAAGATCACCTGCTTCAAGAGGAATCTGCCCATCTAGTGAGATCTAGAAGAGAGGGCTTGCTATAAGTCCTGATCCCCATGGAGTGTTACCCATGGGGACCCTGAGAGTGAGCCTTCTTGGTGAGAGCCCCCTTTCTCTGGAACAGCCTTGCCCTGGATATAAGGCTGGCTTTGACCCTGCTAGTGTTCTGGAGGATCGTTAAACCCTTTTTTCTTCCAGAATGCCTTTGAGAACACAGCAGTAAGTGGAATGTTTCCTAAGAAAATTGCACCATTGGGATAAGTGGTTGTTGGGATTATAGTTTATATTTATTTTGTATGTTTTTAACCCAATTACTGCAAGCCACTTGCAATCTGTCTGTCTGGAGAAGAATGTAAGCCCAAGTAACACATTCAATAGGGCATACTTCTCTGAAATATTCATTGTAACTTTAAACTGGCTTGTTCCCTTTCTTCAGGGAAATAGAGTTATATAAAAGGAGGGTCAGAAGATTCTCAGGCCCTCATCAAGCTACAATACCTGGGATTCTTTGGGAGAAACCACAACAATTAATGTAAATGTATAGCACAGCAATGTGAAAGAGGTCAGAATAGCAAACACAAAAACTGACACCAAATTTAATCTTAAATTCATGTTCTCCTTTTTCCCTAGAAACAGTATACAGAAGTTGAAAAACGTTCATGCTCTTCACCAAATGAAAATTGCTTCAGCACCTTCTGGGAAGGGCAGCCTGCTAGGCCACCGTGTAAAAAGGAACTGTCACACAACTTCCAGCTGCTTAGCCCACACTGCAATCACTCTCTCTCTCTCCCTCCCTCCCCCCCCCCCCCGCCCTTCAAGTCAGTGTTGATTCCTGGCAAGTGCCTGGACTAGTCCCTGCAGTTTTCTTGGAAAGATTTTCAGAAGTGGTTTGCCATTGTCTTCTTCCTAGGGCTAAGAAAGAATGACTGGGTCAAGGTCACCCAACTGGCTTTGTGCCTACGGCGGGACTAGAACTCATGGTCTCCTGGTTCCTAGCCTGGTACCTTGAACCACTACACTGAACTGGCCTCATTGACTACATTCATTTACCAGAAGGGCATTTAAAAAGAGATGGAGTGGGAAAACTTGCTGTTAGCCTATAATTAATC
Organism: Charina bottae; assembly: GCA_023362775.1. NCBI lineage: Eukaryota > Metazoa > Chordata > Lepidosauria > Squamata > Charinaidae > Charina > Charina bottae. Next base: position 23,768,211 of record JALMGJ010000001.1, read on the forward strand.
ACAAATCCTTTTGCTTGCCCTGAAAAAGCCTAAAGGAATTGGTGACCTGGAAGTGAAATATTCCAGCTGATTTGTAGCTTCTTTTATACAACCCAAGCTTCTCAGGGGTTAACATGCCAAACTTTTGCAGTTATTCCATTGCTTTGTTCATTGAAGATGTGGCGAGTTAACTGATCCAAAATGACACACAGGTTTGGCACTTCCAGGAATTTCAAGCTTGGAGTGTATAGGTAGGTTGTAGCAAGAAATGATGGTGTATGTTGATGTCTGGCACAGATTGCTGACTTTCCAGGCTACCACACTAGTGTATGTTTTCATTCCAAATTGGCTCATGGAAGGTACTAGAGAGCTGATGTATTTTCAGACTGTTACTATGGCTTACTTTACAAAGGCAGAGTAAGTTATTTTCCAAGGCAGGAGGAGAAAAGAAGTTTGGACAGTGAACAACTGTTTCTCCCAGAGACTGCAAGATTGTTGGGAGGTGTATATTTATGTATGTATGTTTAAGAAAAGAGACTTGTTTTGTTCCCAGTGTCCCAAATTCCTAAGCACTGAACTGATTGGGCTGAATTAGTCTAGAACTGTCACTCATGTGTATGGAAACTTCCATATATGTCCCTCACATTTGCACTAAGACTCCAAGACAGTGGTTAAATTTTGCTTTGCATAAATATTTCAAGTACTCAGTGATATTGATGTTGGCAACTAGCCCTATCTATAAATGGCCCTTGTTAGTAAAATGGATTTCACACTCATGTTCCACAAGCCATATTTTTGGTGGGTAGGGATAGCACCTGTCTTTTGGACTAGGTTCCTATCAAACTAACTGAGACAAAGAAATTACTGCTCATTGTATAGGAAGGAATATTACAGATAAATAACATAATAACATACAAAAGTAAAATACACAATTGTTCAGCTTGAGATGCAGACTACTAAGAAAGTAGAAAGTATTTCTACCAGAAAGACTATTCAGATCCTCGAATCACTAAGATCTCATGATATCATGAATGAGCTGCGATATTTCACAGGCATTGACTAGCCCAGCTTTTTCCAATCTGGTACCCTTCCAGAATTCCAGTTTAGGAACTAGCACGTATAAAACATAGTTCCATAGTGATCATTTACAGGGGAGACCAACCAGCACTCTTGGTTCCATTTTTTATTTAGCTGGGCACAAAAACGGAAATGTTTCTATCACTAGTCAGTTGTCATTGAGTCACTTTGAATTCTAGTGACTATACGCAAATGTTCACCTTCTTGGCCTGCCTACTTTTAAGAGTCATTCAGGCGTATGTTTTTAGTTCCACTGTTTCTTCTACATTCTGCCTCTTCCTCAATATTTCCAAAGGAGGGGAATATGCATGGGCCATGTGCAGGCTTCACCCCACAGTTTGTAACCCCATGAGAAACCTGACATTGCATCACTCAAAGTGTTTAACAAAACAGTCTGATTTCAGCAGCACAATTTTGTGCCCCTGCTTGATAAAGGCAAAAATGAATCATTTTATCCTTAAAACTACCCCAAACTGCCTAGTTATCTTAGTGATTGAGATGGCATACATGTTGGTTGATAGGTAGCCAGCTAGAGTTGAGAATTTCTCGGCCCCATCAAATGCTGTCCTGTGTCATCAAAGCACAACCCCTGAAAAAAACCCTGTCAGATGCCAAAATAATAAAATGCAGCAGCAAGAAAGTGTGTCCACAAATTTTGTTTTCAGGAAATCCCAAGTTCCAGTGGTGGTACACTATGTAAAAGGATCAAATAGAAGATGTGAATGTTTCTTCTTCAAAACCTAGAGAATCCCTCTCAAAAAGAATATAGTGGGATAGATCTGAAGTGGAAAACTGGCATGGCCAAAGGCTCCTCCATCCAGCTCCTCACTTGACTTGGCAGCCTGCATGCCACCAGGGAATGTGGTTTAATTGACATCACTCTGTGACATCATTAGCCCAGACTCTGATATCACCCATTTATTTCTGTGAAGCGTGTCCACTTCTTTGGAAGTGGAACCATCGCTCTCTATGTTCTCCTCCATAGTGAAATCTGATGTGTCTGGTCCACCCCTTCACCTAACAGATAGGATCTGACTCAGCCAAGAGCCACCCAGCAGGATCCCTGATCAGGGAATGCAACAGATCATTCCTACAGAATGAAAAAGTCCACAGGCTAGGACAACCAGCTCACCTAGAAGCCACCTACTACGATCCTCAAACAGCATCAGAGGCTCTTGCTTCGTTCTTCGTCTAAAAGAGGGAAAGGCAGAATGCAGGCAAAGCCCACCCAATCCTACCAGCAGTACTGCAGAAGTATAAACAGGACCAGAGCAGCAAGATATTGATGGAGCTTTGCTTAGGGAGAGAAGCCTTGCCTTAAGCCTCACACGAACGACTGGTCAAGCACAGAGGTCAGAAGTCCCCCATCCCTGATTTAGATATTCAGATAAACTGATCTGGTTTAAGGCAGCTTGTTAATTTTGCTTTTTTAATATGATATTTGCATATATGTAACAATTCTCCACATGCATATTTTTTAAAAGAACTAGGATCTCTGGTGCCTTCTCAATCACCCCTCTTCTTTTTTAAAGCTTCTGCAGTCTCACAGTTGTAGCTATGGTTAAAGATATATGCTAGACTGTGTGCAAATTCAGGATTTTTAAAATACAGGTATAAACATGGAAAGAAATGCCCAGCGACAACAGGACGAGGAAGTTTCTGTGCCCCTGAACAGAAAATTATCCACAGAGAAATCTGAGCTATTTATACAAGCTCCTATGATACCCAGACTGATTTTAAACAGCTAAAGAACTCCCTCTACTGATGAGAATCCATGCAAATTCTGCATACCCGTTTTGCTAGGTGAAGCTTCCAAATAACATCCTTATTTCATGCTATAAGCTGCAACTCTCCAGATGCTGTTAAACTCCCAGCATCTCTCACCATTTTGCTATGCTGTCTGGGAAAAAATACAGCATTTATGCTACTATTTTGTGCCAGCATTGGAGAAGCAGGGCTTCTCCAATTCCATGCAAAAGGCTCATAGTAGTTCCACCTCCTTGGCTGCTAGCAATCTTTACATGGCTATGGTGAACCTTAGGGTGTGATATTGATAGCTGCTGACTAGTATTGGGACAAAGCGGAGTCTCAGATTTAGGGCAAAGGGGCCACTTACTCCACATTCTAAGTCTGGAGTTCTTATCCTGGATCATAGTCTTCAAGATCATAGATCATCAACTCTTGTTTAAACTCAGCAAGATAAAGAAGTGTGCAGGAAAGATGGAGAACTTGGAAAACTAAACTTTCCCCATTTTTTGCATCTACTTTTGTTCCTTTGCTTTTCACCAAAAGGGCATTTTTATTCTTCCCAGCAATTTAAATACTTTTTCTCATGTCTAATAAAATGATTTGAAATTTTTAAATATCCAAAACTTCTGCAAGAAAAAGAAGAAGAAAAAAAGGGGGGGGTTGATTGGTGAATTGATGACACAAGACCTGATCAATATTCAGGATAAAATATTTAGGACAATCGGGAATTCGTTGCACAGATTCTGTTCTATGATGACTGCAACCACATCTGTTACACCCTTGAGACCCTCCATTCCAAGAGGATTCAGAGAAGGGAGGGACGGGACTTAAGCACGTGTCCCCATTTTTCTGCCCTGTGTTCATGTTGTCAACACTAAAAGAGAACTTCCATTGCAGCTATTTACTGAAATCTTGATTAGTTTTTTAAAAAGGAAAACATGGTTTGAAAAAAAGCAAAAAGAAATGGTGGCAAGTTACACAATTTTTACTGTGATTATTATTTCAAAAATTCTGTTCTACTCAATTATAATGCCAGACCTAACTGGGATGGGATGGGATCTTTACTGGGGAGTGTAATGGTCATAGAAATCTCTTTGAATGTAACCAACTGTTGGCAGTGATTCAGGCAAAGTCTTCGGATATTCTAGATCCAAAGCCCCTCCATTCCCTAGTGAAGCTTTAGAATTGGGGGTACTGTATGCCAGCCTCGCTTCTGGAATAGATATTTTCTTCTTATCTACATCAGTTAGTAGCAATGGGGAGGGTGGATCGAAGGCCATTAGAAGAAAAAGTGGACAAAACCTGTTTCTTCCAGTTTATTTTCTAATATAACTCCCACAGTGGATATCTCCATTTGCCCTGGCTAGGATAACTAATATACACCCTTCTCCCAGGTTAGGCGAGTATTTTCTACATCTGATTAAATATTTTCTAGTCTGCAGAAGCTTATGTCATAACAAATTTCTTAGTATTTAAATATACCAATATACTTATTGCATTAGCCAAAGAGAATGTCTAAGCATGGTACAGAAACTCCATCTGGTGGACAAATTAAAGACCTTCTACCATTACGTAACAGAAAATCAACAATCTACTACATGGGCAGATTTGAAAATTTTCAAGAGGATGGAAGCCTACTATACTCCATCCATGAGCAGTGGACATAGCCACGGCCTCCCTAATGGTCTCACTACTTTGCAGGATAATAGAGATGATCAGGTTGCATGAACACCTGAGTTAACATTTTGTATTTATTCAGCATCATGGCTTTACAGAAGTGACTTAAGGGACACTTGCAAAACACAAGAAGTCCACATCATGAATTTTGTAGACTACTGTATCCCCTCTCTAGTAGTGATACATGAAGTGGTATGGATGAAATGTTTTTAAGATTCTCGTAAGGTACACAAATTCAGCTACGTGCTCTAATTTTTTGCCATTTATGTATAACTTGCAACTGTTGATTCCATTTTCCTATCAAACATACTTATTTTGATCTCTGATAGATTTTCATATCCATACTCATTGCATCATCTACTTAACATTTGCTGCAAATTATTTAGGTTCTCAGCCAACAACACAGCATGATCTGCATACAAAAGTAAAGACATATTCATGTCCCCAAACAACATACTGTATCTCTGATGTCATCAAAATATTCCTTACATAAATAAATCCTTGTTTTGTTCCCTGCTCAGAGTTGAACCATTTGTCAAGCATTCTACTTATTCTTACTTCTATTGCATTCAGCAACCTACTTTCAACACCTTATTTACACAGTTTTACAATTTAAGCCTATTCATTTTACCATATACTGTATCTAAATAAACAAATATAATTTTTTCTCATTTTCACATTTCCCATATTTTGTTCCTTGAAAGGATATGAGATGACACTCTGAATTTTTAACAAGCATTTTCCAAGGCACACTCAACACACTAATCCCTCTGTAGTTTTTACATTCAACCCTAAGGTTCTTTTGTTTTAAAATGGTCCATTAACATTATACACATGTTTATTTAACAATTTAAAGAGTAATTTTGCATTTTTATTTTTGGAACAAAGTCATGTATAGTACTCAGTTATATATTAGGCATAACAATGAATGGATATATTTCACTTGAAGACACAAAGTGCATATATACCTTTAACCCAACCATTTTATTCTATATATTTGGTGCACTGTATCACTCCATTGTATCACTTACTTTTCCCCCTTTCAGAAGCAAATTTCATGAACTGATCTACTTTATTTACCAATTGACAGAATTTAAGAATCTTTGTGTTATAATGAACATGCCAAATTTTTGTCATTAACATGAGTATAACAGATTGCCTTTTAAGCTCTTGATACACAACTTTTCAGGAAACCTAGTTTATTAAATGTACTCTAATTATTATTATTTCTTAGACTCTTCCTGAATTTCCAAGAAATTATTCAAAAGCATTACAAATTCACGTTACCAAAAGGAATTTCATCTACAATTCCATTTTTATGTTTTAGAAATTTACATTCTTTCAGAACATTACATAACCCCCTCCTGTTTTTAAAGAGACGATTAGCACTTTAAGAACCTAGAGTTTTACCACAATTAGGTAAAAATTAGCTTGATAGTGAAAACCTTCTGGTGATGCGATTTAATATTTTCAGTGATGGAGCAATTAGCAATTGAGCTGCTACATATTACAAAAATAATCTGAGGAACGCCTAGACCTTGTTTCTACAAGATTTTCTGTTCTATTTTTTGCAAGCTGCATATCTTGAAGATACATTTTCCCAGTTGATCACATTCCAGATAGCTTTGAGATAGTCAGGTCTAACATTTTTATATTGAAGGTAATATGCATGTTCCCATACGTCAATTCCTAACAGAGGAATAAGTCCTAGAAAAGAGGAAAAATATTGCTAAAATATTACAAAGCTTTAACAAGTTATTGTCACACACCCCCACCCCCACTTTAAATAAAGTCTATAGGATTATTATCCAAATAAGCACTGAGCACCCAGTTAGTACTAGCTTCTTTCACAGGAATATAAAATACACTTTTCAAAATAAACTGATTTCCTGACACGTTTGATTACTCTCATTACCCACCCATCATGCTTCCTGAAAGGAAGCACCTTCTTCCCTCCAGAAGAAGGTAGAATTCCTCTAAATTCAGCTAAATTATAGAGATGTAGAAAGAGGCAAGAGAGTTTTTGCTTATTTTGCTATCCTAGAATGTTGCAAAAATGACACTTTTTGTCTTAAGTCTAGAGAAAACAAATGCTTCTCTCATATACAGAGGTGAGAAAATATCTAATATGTTCTTATTCAAAACAGTTCAAGGAAAACTCTCTTCCCCGAATCCCATGTGGTTGGCCACAAGATTGAAATGAGAAGCTAGAAAGAGAGACTGAGATATTTCTCACCTGCAGGGGAGATCTGAGGAAGGACAGGAGCAGCTTGCAAGTTTTTCCACCAACAGGCATCATTTCATATTAATGTCTGAACACCAGACTCCCTACTGCTGAAACTTTCTGCGAGGCTAAGAGCATGCTTTTGTGAATCTAGCCTGTAGCCCATGAACGCTGCTCATCCCTGGTTTACTCTTTTGTTTTCTTATCCAAACTGCTGTGCAAGTGAGACTCTGTCAGAAACTAGAAGTTCTTCTCACGAGTGAAGCAAAAGCATTTTGCTTCAGTAGCAAAGCAGGAAGCAGAACTGTCAATACCCATCTTCACTCTGCAGCTAAAAATGGTCTTTAACAGATTTAGTCAAGTTCCACTTAGAGAATCTCACCTGTGGTTCCCTGGAGAGGATCCTGATTGGAACAGGCAGCAATCTGGAGTCTATCAGATTCTTTATTAAAACCGAGCCATCCCCATCCTGAGCCTTGGACACCAACTGAAGCAGCTGTGAGTTTCTCCTTGAAATTTGCAAATGAGCCGAAATCACGTTTAATGGCTTCCAACAGTTCCCCTTAAAGCAACAAATATATAAGCACCAATCGAAGACAAATATATAAGCAACAAATATATAAGCAGTTTGCATTTATATAGCCCATCATTGGTTTTTCCATCAGGTACCCCAAAGAACCATTGCAGATTAATTCTGAAGTAAAGAGAGGCAGTGTAAATAAGAAATCAACATAATTTTAACCATCATAAAGAAAATGGAAGCAGCCTGGAACATCACTCATTCTGTCATGTTCCTCCCATCAATTCAATGCAATATTAATCATAGTAAGACCTTATATTATCAGGATTATGACTGTAATTTATCAAGCTGCCTCTTAATCAAGATTTGAGTTAGGTATACTGGTTAATGATAACTGCTTAACACTGGTGCTACTGTAATGCTGAGCCACTACAACAGTAAGCAGCAAAAGGACAGAGCTATTTCATACCAACAATAGAAGGGATTCACTAGATATTGAGGCTCTGTGAGATTCTGTAACCTGCTGATAATCTCTTATTTATGGCTAATATCTCCAGAGGCAGGTCTCAAATGACTCTGCCTTTGAATGCTTGCCTATTCTTATAGTAACTGCTACATTCAATTTGCCCTGTGTGAAAAACTGCTATGAATTTTGCCTGATTAAAGTATTTTTTTCCATAAAGCTTGGTATAAAATCCCACACAACCAAATGTTATTTTAATACCAATATTTTAGTTTATTGTTTTCATGAATTCTTTCCTGTTTCCTTGTTTTTATTTTTTGAGCTGCCTTATCCTTGAAAGCAGTATAGAAACATTTTAATTACCACTGATTAATTCATGTCCCAGCATGACATCTGAAAAGATACCTCAAATCTAAGCCCAGGAAAGCTGCAGAAGGCTGCAAAGCCAGCCCTACCGTTAGTAACACGAAGAGCTACCTCTGAAAATAGATCCTGGGAACACGGACACTGTCAAGGTGAAGGAACAGACCTTTTGTATGTTCTACCCACTCTGGGTTGCATCACTTATGTACCCTGCTTCTCTCAAGTGCAATGACGAACGAGGTGTTTACCTGTTTGTATATAACTTCCAGTCCACCTAGTTTCTGTATGTAGAATTAAGGTATATATATGTATTATTATCTCTTCTATCAGGCATTACATTGTGTCAGGCCAATCCTGAAGGCTGCAAACCAGGGTGTCCGTGGGGGTGAGACTCAACAGCATCAAAATGGCAGGAGTGACTGGGCAAGCAAAGTCACATCTTTTAAAAATGTGTTGCCCGCACTGTACACATGTAAAAAGGGGCAGGAGTTCAGTCACCTGGCCGGCCTGCCATTTTGCTACTGTTGACCCTCCCCATGGACACCCAGGTTGCAAATGCTGTGTTGCATATTAATAAGCATTGTGGAGCTGATGAGGACCAAGTGTTCAGATCTGATTTTCATTTGCCACTGATAAAGAACCCAATTTGTTTTACTTCAAACTTAAGTAAAATTTCATAAAGAAACAAGGTTTACCTAAGCCTGTATCAATATTACTAAAAGTTACTACAAGCCAGTTCAAATACAAACCTTTTGGCTCTCCTCCACCATTAGGAGAAAGGTTTGTCCAAAAGATAGTATGATTAATGTGACCTCCACCATTGAACTTCAAAGCCGGCTGAAGGGACACCTGGGCAGTTACATCCCCTGAAGATGGAAAGAACAGAACAAGTAACCTAAGCCCTAACACAAAACATCTTATGCAAGAGCCTTCCACTAAATATAAGAATTCACACAGATATTTAAGTACTATTATGCACATCCTAGTTTAAAAATCTGTTGACATCCTTCAATCCAGCAAAAACTATAACCTGTTAGAGCTTAACTTGGCTTCCTTCAGCTCTGCGTTCCAATGCTCCAAATCCATGCCTCCTCATCAGTTTTAAAGGAACTGTAGCTGCTGCTTCCTGACCCACATTTGAATTAGGGAAAAGGCAAAAGAAACTCGAATGAGCGCAAAAATGTTCATTGGTAATGCAAGAGTAGCCACAACAGACATGCTCTCACATCTAGCCCATCTATCAAGTTCAGTTTTTACGATGATCTTCACCAATGTCTGAGTGACCTCTGGAAAATATTACAGCCAAAGGCATTTATGTGCAACATGTGCCAAATGACTAGTTAAAAGAAGTTGTCAGAAACAGCATTAATGGTTAAAAAAAAAAAGCAGTCCCAGAATCCAACCCAAGAAAATAGGAAAGTGTTGCTTTCCCAGCCTTTTTCTTGAATGTCTGATTAATTGGAAATGAAAATGGAAATAATGCTGTGAAGGGGAAAGTCTTATGCTGAAAGCTGTTCCTTTTGATAAAAAAGAATAATCAGACTGTAATCAAATTTTTTTCTGATGAAACACTGAATGCAACTTGAAACATACTGGATGCTAATATCAGTTTGCACAGTAAACTGGCTTTATGCAAATTGATTTTTATTTTCTGTTTCATGCAGTTTGAATAAGACTCTTTTGACCTATCTGTAGACCGCACACAAAAACAGTGTTTGGCTGCATCATAAGAACAAAGATTGTGGACGACTATTTGCTTTTCTTGGAACTATCAACTAAGAAGAGCATTCCTGTCCCAGCTTAATCATTAAACTCTTAGGGACTGTATTTTTCTTCCTTATTCTGTTATGTCTGTAAAGCTTCCATGAGCAATTACTGAGAAACATCATCCACAGTCCTTATGAAATGGTATGCTGACACCCTAGAAACAAGTTTACAAACTTAAGTTACCTTCCAAATGGCTAGGGTTGAGAGTTAAACTTGCATAAACCATTCACAACAAATACTTTTGAAAATGTATTAAACTAAATAACATAGGATACAACCATAAACAGGCTCTATTTGGGACAACACAATCCTCAAAGTGGAATAACAGGAGTGCAATCCTATACACATTTAGCTAATTCCATTGATATGACTATATTAATTTGCAACCTATCACAGGATGAGATAATCTACACCTTCAGATCAAGAGGCTGATGCAATGTGTGCTAAACTATAATGTGTTTAGATTTAGATTGGCATAATGTAAATCCAGCCCCTGTGGTCTACAAATCAGTTTATTGCTTAGTATTATGTATGAATGAGGTCACAAGCCATGATCAAAAAAACCATTTGGCTTAGAGTAAAGTGTGAACTCCCCTTCATGGATCACTGCCTTGTCGTGGCGAAGGGGCTTGCGTAACTCAATGAAGTCAGGTCAAGAAGAACAGGTCATGACGGAGAGTTCTGACAAAATGTGGTCCACTGGAGGAGGGAATGGCAAACCACTCCAGTATTCTTGCCAAGAAAACCCATGGACAGTATCAAAAGGCTAAAAGATATGACGCCGGAAGATGAGCCCCTCAGGTCGGAAGGTGTCCAAAATGCTACTGGGGAAGAGCGGAGGGCAATTCCGAGTAGCTCCAGAAAGAGTGAAGCGGCTGGGCCAAAGCCAAAAGGACGCTCAGCTGTGGATGTGTCTGGAAGTGGAAGGAAAGTCCGATGCTGTAAAGAACAATATTGCATAGGAACCTGGAATGTAAGATCTATGAATCAAGGTAAGCTGGATGTGGTCAAACATGAGATGACAAGATTGAACATCGACATCTTGGGAATCAGTGAACTAAAATGGACAGGAATGGGCGAATTTAATTCAGGAGACCATTATATATACTACTGTGGGCAAGAATCCCTTAGAAGAAATGGAGTAGCTCTCATAGTCAGTAAAAGAGTGGGAAAGGCAGTACTGGGGTACAACCTGAAAAACGACAGAATGCTTTCAGTTCGAATCCAAGGCAAACCGTTCAACATCACAGTGATCCAAGTCTATGCCCCAACCACTGATGCCAAAGAAGCTGAAGTTGACCGGTTCTATGAAGACCTACAACACATCCTAGAACTAACACCAAAAAAAGATGTCCTTTTCATCATAGGGGACTGGAATGCTAAAGTAGGAAGTGAAAAAATAACCAGAATAACAGGCAAGTTCGGCCTCGGAGTACAAAATGAAGCAGGGCAAAGGCTAATAGAGTTTTGTCAAGAGAACAGGCTGGTCATAGCAAACACTCTTTTCCAACAACACAAGAGACGACTCTACACATGGACATCACCAGATGGTCAATACCGAAATCAGATTGATTATATACTTTGCAGCCAAAGATGGAGAAGCTCTATACAATCAGCAAAAACAAGACCTGGAGCTGACTGTGGCTCAGATCATTAACTTCTTATCGCAAAATTTAGGCTTAAATTGAAGAACGTAGGGAAAACCACTAAACCACTCAGGTATGACCTAAATCATATCCCTTATGAATATACAGTGGAGGTGAGGAATAGATTTAAAGGATTAGATCTGGTAGACAGAGTGCCTGAAGAACTGTGGATGGAGGTTCGTAACATTGTACAGGAGGCAGCAACTAAAACCATCCCAAAGAAAAAGAAATGCAAGAAATCAAAGTGGCTGACTGATGAGGCTTTACAAATAGCTGAGGAAAGAAGGGAAGCAAAAGGCAAGGGAGAAAGGGAAAGATATAACCAACTGAATGCAGATTTCCAGAGAACAGCAAGGAGAGATAAGGCGGCCTTCTTAAATGAACAGTGCAAAGAAATCGAGGAAAACAATAGAATGGGGAAGACTAGAGATCTCTTCAAGAAAATCGGAGAGATCAAGGGAACGTTTTGTGCAAAGATGGGCATGATAAAGGACAAAAAAGGCAGGGACCTAACAGAAGCAGAAGAGATTAAGAAGAGGTAGCAAAAATACACAGAAGAACTATACAAGAAAGATCTTAATGTCCCTGATAAATACGATGGTGTGGTCACTGACCTTGAGCCGGACATCCTAGAGAGTGAAGTCAAGTGGGCCTTAGGAAGCATTACTAACAACAAAGCTAGCGGAGAAGACAGTATCCCAGCTGAGCTATTTAAAATCCTAAAAGATGATGCTGTTAAAGTGCTGCACTCAATATGCCAACAAATTTGGAAAACTCAACAGTGGCCACAGGATTGGAAAAGGTCAGTTTACGTTCCAATTCCAAAGAAAGGCAATGCCAAAGAATGTTCAAACTACCGTACAATTGCGCTCATTTCACATGCTAGCAAGGTTATGCTCAAAATCCTACAAGCTAGGCTTCAGCAGTATGTGAACCGAGAACTACCAGAAGTGCAAGCTGGGTTTCGAAGAGGCAGAGGAACTACAGATCAGATTGCCAACATTCGCTGGATCATGGAAAAAGCAAGAGAGTTCCAGAAAAACATCTACTTCTGCTTCATTGACTACGCTAAAGCCTTCGACTGTGTGGATCACAACAAACTGTGGCAAAGTCTTAAAGAGATGGGAGTACCAGACCACCTTACCTGTCTCCTGAGAAACCTGTATGCGGGTCAAGAAGCAACAGACATGGAACTGGACATGGAACAACCGACTGGTTCAAAATTGGGAAAGGAGTACGACAAGGCTGTATATTATCACCGTGCTTATTTAACTTATATGCAGAATACATCATGAGAAATGCCGGGCTGGATGAATCACAAGCCGGAGTTAAGATTGCCGGGAGAAATATCAACAACCTCAGATATGCAGACGATACCACCCTAATGGCAGAAAGTGAAGAGGAACTAAAGAGCCTCTTGATGAGGGTGAAAGAGGAGAGTGCAAAAGCTGGCTTGAAACTCAACATTAAAAAAACCCAGATCATGGCATCTGGTCCCATCACTTCCTGGCAAATAGAAGGGGAAGAAATGGAAGCAGTGATAGATTTTATTTTCTTGGGCTCCAAGATCACCGCAGACGGTGACTGCAGCCATGAAATTAAAAGACGCTTGCTCCTTGGGAGGAAAGCTATGGCAAACCTAGACAGCATATTAAAAAGCAGAGACATCACCTTGCCGACAAAGGTCCGTATAGTTAAAGCTATGGTTTTCCCAGTAGTAATGTATGGCTGTGAGAGCTGGACCATAAGGAAGGCTGAGCGCCGAAGAATTGATGCTTTCGAACTGTGGTGCTGGAGAAGACTCTTGAGAGTCCCTTGGACTGCAAGGAGGTCAAATCAGTCAATCCTAAAGGAAATCAACCCTGACTGCTCATTGGAAGGACAGATACTGAAGCTGAAGCTCAAATACTTTGGCCACCTAATGCGAAGAGAGGACTCACTGGAAAAGACCCTGATGCTGGGAAGACTGAAGGCAAAAGGAGAAGGGGACGGCAGAGGATGAGATGGTTAGATAGCATCACCGATGTAATGAACATGAATTTGAGTAAACTCCGGGAGACGGTGGAGGACAGGAAGGCCTGGCGTGCTATGGTCCATGAGGTCACGAAGAGTCGGACACGACTAAACGACTGAACAACAACAAAAGTGTGAACTGTGTCAGATTCTACAAAAGCAATAGGAAATCTCCTGTATTGCTGAACTGATGCAGGAAGAACCCATGTAAAAAGGCCATATATGCTGCACTTCCTCTGCACCTGTCTTTCAGCAGATTCCCACTGAACACATAACATTTAAACATACAGGTAGTCCTCGAGTTACAACCATTGGTTCAACAACCATTCGAAGTTACAATTTTGAATGGTTGCTGAACAAATGAAGGGACCGAATAGACTTACGACCGGGCCTTGAAGTTCTGGCCGTTGCAGCACCCCTGTGGTCACATGAACAAAATTTGGGCACTTGGCAACCAGCTCGCACTTACAACCAGTTACAGCGTCCTGTGGTCACGTGATCACCGTCCTTCCCGCCTTCACTAGCACGAATGCACCACGCCCTCCTTCCCCGGCCTCCCAGCAGTCACACACACACACAAGCACCCACCAGCGCCCTCCTTCCCGGGCCTCCCTGTGCTCACACACATGCACGCACACGCCAGCACTCACCTTCTCCAGCCTCCCTGCACTCACACACACACAAGCACCCACCAGTGCCCTCCTTCCTGGGCTCGCACACACCCCATGCCCTCTTTCCCTAGCCTCCCTGTGCTCACACACACACATGCACCCACCAGCGCTCACCTTCCCCAGCCTCTCTGCGCTCGCACACTCACCAGTGCCCTCCTTCCTGGGCCTCCCTGGGCTCGCACACACCCCGTGCCCCCTTTCCCTGGCCTTCCTGAGCTCGCGCCGCTCACACCACAGTACCCCCTCCCCCAATTTGCATGCACCCTACGCTGGGCCTCCCAGGGCCTCCCCCCACGCCCCACAGCACCCCTGTGCTCCTTACCTGGGACTCCCGCCACTTCCCGCTTAACAACCCGCCCGTCTTAGGATTTCAACGACAACCGGGACTGCCTGGATTGCCGCTGCTAAGTGATGCGGTCACATGACTTCGCGCTTTATGACCACATTGCGTAACGGCTGCAATCCCGGTCCCAAATGCCATTGTAACTTGAGGACTACCTTTAACACCTTTGGATCAAGGTTGGCTGAGGATCTGGCACTAAAAGAGTTTAAAAGAAAAACATAGGTAACCCAGACAAAATAAATCTTGAATTTATCATTTGTATTTCATTTTCACAGACTTGCTGCTTAATCTCATTATAGTCTCAATTTATACCAGTGAAGATTTTAATTTCATCAATAGCATTTACGAATTTTACTCCTCTAAATAATTCTTCTCATTGTTTTCTTTTAACTAACTACAGGGTATCAGTGCTCCTTTAAAAGATGCTATAAAATTCAGGCACAAGAAAAAACACAATATCATTTTTACAAGCCATGTAGTAATGGTGGAAGGCAGAAACAACATATGGCCTCTTCTGCTTATTTGTCCTAGTCAGGCAAGATGACAACAAATTACAACTGTGATTTCCTCATAATCCAAATGTATTAATAAAGGCTACTATCAACTGCTAGTTGATATGATACAATGCCTTCTTTTTAGCAGATGCATTTTGCAGTTACAAGTCCTCAAATCTGTTTCATTACTGTTTATGGTAGCATTCTAAAATCAAATTTGACATGTGAATCCTGGACTCTAAAACAGCCCCCACCGCACTCCAGCTGGGTAAGAGAAGATAGGAACACAATTACTGTATTTATATTCCCTGTTTTCTCTGAGAGCTCAAGGGAGTTTGTGTGGGAGGTCTCCACTCATTTTATCCCTACAACAAAACTGTGAAATGGATTGGACTAAAAGACAAACTCTAAGCTCCACGTTTGGGTGGTAACCTAAACCTGGATCTCCCAGCTCTAAAAATGAAATCTTATCCACTAACACTTCATTAGCTCACTTTCTGATTCATTGACTGCCAAGGAAGATGGCTTTCATCCTGAAGAACTGTTAATCTTAGCACAGGGGAAAGCAAATGTACATAGAAGAGTTATAAAGAGGCAGTTTTAGCAGGAAAAAAAAGTAGAAAATTGTACAGTGATATATTATTCCCACTACCTTTTGCCAAGGCCTCTTTGTATTTTTCTTCAGCAATATTCAGATTATTTACATATGTAGCGTGATGTTTGCTGTGGTGAAGCTGCATAATTTCTGCACTGATGTGTGGTTGCAAAGCACCATAATCATAGGGCAAGTCAGGGAGAGTGTGCTTTTTTCTAGAGGCCAGACAACCAAGAGATGTAATCAACGCAGTGCCATTTCTGGAAGACAACAAATAAATTATATAGTAAGAATGCTTTGATTTTCACTTTTTAGGATTTTTCTTGCTGTCATTTAATGCATTTAGCTGTTAAATTTTTCATAATCATTATCATCTATTACGTATTGCCAGAATTACCTATGTCATCACTACTTCCATTTACCTGTGAATTGAGGAGAAACAAAGTCTTGTTTCTCCTCAAGTCAGGACAATGGTAGGGATATGGGGATCAGCCTAAGTATGGTTTATGTTAATATCACATAATTAATTTGTTTGATCATTTCACACATACACCTGGATAGATATGAGGTAAGGAAAAGAGATAACTGTTCTCTGTAAGTGTAACAAAAGGGTTAAATTCAACAAGCAACAACTAATCACCAAGCTATCCTTCAAAGGTTCCCACTCCCTTGCAGCAACATCTACAGCCATCTGCATCTCTTATTCACCCCTTTGTTTTCAACAGCTTCTTCTAATTTTACCAAGAATGTAAGACACTCCCTCCTCTCCATGGGAGAAGAAGCCCTCATACCTTCTGGACTCTGATACACACT
Organism: Charina bottae; assembly: GCA_023362775.1. NCBI lineage: Eukaryota > Metazoa > Chordata > Lepidosauria > Squamata > Charinaidae > Charina > Charina bottae. The sequence continues at coordinate 23,784,605 of JALMGJ010000001.1, forward strand.
TCTTTTGTGTTGAACTACATCTGATATTTGCTTTATTCTTTAAGTGTCTTTTGCAAGTAAGCACTGTACTGTGCACATGATGCATTGGGAACAATAAGCAGTGCCCACCACTTATTACTGCCAAGTCATGACCAAGCCTGATTATGCCAATCATTTTTCATTAAAGTCTATGTTGCATTCCTTTCATGCTGCTAGTCAAAACTATGTTTTTGAACCAGCAAATAAGACTCTTGCTTTCCCATACCCAGATTCTCAGTTACAGTTTTTGTTTCTCTTTTGTGGAAGAATGTATGTAATGTTTACTATTGGAAAAGATGGGTGTCAAAGAGAAAAGTGCTAGAAAAACTTTGTCAACAGCAGGGTTACCATATCTGGCCTCAAAAATCCAGATCATCACTAGATGACAGAACATACAGAAAACTTTTGATTAACTCTTTGCTGTCATCTAATAATTGTCTGAATTTTTGAAGCTCAGATATGGTAAACGTCTGTGAGTGGCAATGTAATACAAAAAGTAAGAGATAATCTTAACCATTACTTTCCAAACTAATAATAAAAATTATAACTTAATTGTTCTTAAAAAATGGCTAAGATCGTTTTTAAAATGCTGCTCATCTGTATGTTTTTCATAAAAGAAGTACAACAAGTGGTATTTCAAAAACAATATTTGAATTAAGATGAAATAGATGTTTAAGGTACCCTTTCATAAGAGTACCACTTTAAAAATCTACTGCTTCTTAATTTAAGGATTATAAAAATTACCTAAATTTGAAAATAATGGCCTTGAAATATTTCTATGCCTAAAAAAAATCAAACTAATTAACCAAAAATACATACAGCAATATTAATGTAATTTATTTATTTATTATTCAAATTTATCCCCGCCCATCTCCCCGAATAGGGGACTTTAATAGTAAAACTGGCAATCATAAGAAAAAGATATAAAGGCTTGGGAAATTATTTTACAAATAGAAATGACAGCTCATTAAGTACATTTATCAAACAATAATAATTAATTAAAATGTTGCCAAACAACACATAACCATCTATTGCTACAAGTCCCATGCAGATTTCTCCTTCCAGTGTTGTATAATAATTGAAATACTTCATTTGAGGTTTACAATGTGAGGGGTGGGGGGAGGGACTTCCAAAAGCAGGTATTAAAGAGGAGCATTTTCATGGAGAAAATCTATCTGTGTGGTCGCTAAGAGTCAACATAATGGCACATAATCAAAGAGCATTTACCCATATACTCCCATTTATAGAGGGAGGAATCACTGTTTAAAAGACTTGGTCACACAGTGTACATTGCTTTACCTGACCTAAGAAGGCCAACGTGAAATAGCCAAGTCGATTCCAAAATTATTAAAGCATTTCATTATCAGACCGACTGTGCCAATGGCAAATAACAACAAATTAAGCTGCACAGTTCCTTTGGACACGGAATAAAAATTATATGCAAATCTTAACAGGGTAGCTTCATACTTTGCCCAATGCGGAGCCTTTCAGCTGTGCTGGCCTTCAGTGGGACTATAAGGGGAAGTCGGCCTGCAACTCAAATGGAGGGCACCACCTTGGGGAAGCCGCCTTCATTTCTGCTTCACTTCACCCATCGACCGACTCCCGGCGCCCTTCCAGCAGCGCTCTCCTCCTCCCCACAAGCAGGCCGCCCTTTCATGTCCTCGCGTCCTGCCATTTCTAATCTCCGGCCTCTCGCTATGTCCTTGGCCGGGAACTCAAGGGCTTTCAGACCCCGCTAGGTTCTCACCTGCGGCTGGCCGCGACAGCCAAGCGGCAGAGCATGACGGACGCGTGGTTCACAAGACAGCGGGAGAGAGGACGGTGCAAAAAAGCTCACAGCGAAGACAGCCACGCGCGGGGCTGGTGTCGGCGGCCCGCGAACCCTCGTCTCTACGGCGCCTGCGCAGCCCCGCCTCGCCCTTATCTTGGAGTTCGGCGGAGAGAATCCTTTTTCTTATCGGGCCTATAACGGGGGCGGCTGGAGTCAAGAGGCGGAAACGGTAGCCTGGACAGAATTGGGGATGGGTGTGGCTGGCTGGCTGGCTTGCTTCTCAACTGAGCTATGGTTTCTTTTTCAAATATACTGTTATGTTCGAGCATTTTTTTTTTAACAGTGCATGTGCGGTTTGGGTGCCGCCTCGTTGCGGTTGCATTGGCTGAGTTCAGACAATACACTAAAGTAGGGATATAGTTCTGGGCGGTAAACATTTGGACGACCACGAGATGACACTGAAGAGTTATGGGTCTCTTTGCTGCCGTCCAGCAGGTCGTCCGCTTTTTGCAGCCGGCACCTGCTATCCGTCGTCAAGGCAAAATGGGGGTTGCTTGCTTGTGGCGCAGCATGCTGTGAACCCAGCTGATTGGGCCTTTTCAGTCAACCGGGTATATATAGCCTGTTGTGCCAACACAGCTCACGCTGGAGAAAGTGCTACAAAATCTTCTCTCCCTCCCCATCTGATCTGGCCTTCGTAGGGCTAATGCTACCCGACGACCGGTGGAATAACTGGCTGCTTCCATCAGGACAACTAAATAACTACACGAGAGTTTAGCAAACATACCCAGTGTTTAATGTAAACATTTCATACTACATTAGAAGCTGTTTCATGTTACCTTTGCTGCACAGATGTTATTAAAATACAGCTCACTCCCACACCACAGAGGTAATAGCAGAAATTAGTGTAATATTCCTACAACAGTGGAAATTAACAGCCTTAATTTCTAAACGTTACTGCAGCACTGATTCATATGGCAAATATAAAAAGAAATATCAAAAGTTCTCTAAAATCCCCCAAATCAGGCAGGAATTTTCATTCTCTCATGGATCCATAATCCAGTCAGCCATGTACAGTCATCTGTGTGTGTGCACGTGTAATTTTTTTTTCTATGTGGATGGCACATAAGTGCTGTGACACTTGCTTAATACAAAAAGCTAGAGAAGGGGACTGGTAACAATTCCTTTTTTCTCACTCTCTGGCTAATTGAACTATGGTTACTTAATTAACCCAGTTATCTGGATTTGCACAGCACATTGAATAATAAATTAAATGTCACCCAAAACTAGCCAGTTGCATTTTAGCATAGTGCATTGAGCAAACCCAGCAATCGTTGGTTCCAGATATCATGTAAATCTATAAAATTGGGTTGAGTAAACCATGGTTCTCTTTGATTGAAACCATGGTTAGGTTACCTCAGAAAATGTGCTATGTGAAGCCATCCTGCATCTCTTTGATTTTATTTCCTTGGATTCTGATGGAAATGCTGTTTCCTAAATCAACAGGTAGAGTTAAATAATAATAAGTAATGAAGACTTTGGTTCTATTTAAAATAATAGGCAATGGTCTGAAGTTAAAAGTCAAGCTGACTGCCAGGGCAGCAAGAGGCCTGTCAGAGTCTCGCCATTTTTGGAGGTAGCTTTTTGGAGTCCAGAATGCCTTTTGGGGGAGTCTAGGCCAGTAAGATAACTTTTCCCACCAACATCACTGCTTCTCCCATGCTGGCAATCCCAGGGGAGCATCAGACCCAAACCTCCATCGGACCCACTTTGGAGGGCCTGACAAGCTTTGCACAAATGCATCAGGGGACTGCTAGAGATGACATGGAAACCTCCCCAGCACAGGACAGTTTTGCCCAGGCACCAGCTATTTCTGAGCCTGGGTCTCTAGATCAGTTTTTCTCAACCTTGGCAACTTTAAGATGCGTGGACTTCAACTGCTGGCTAGGGAATTGTGGGAGTTGAAGTCCACGCATCTTAAAGTTGCCAAGGTTGAGAAACGCTGCTCTAGACCCTTTCAGCTGGTCCAGCTCTGCTCAGGTCTGTCAACATGGCATGAGTGGGGATTGGCATCAAATCCCAGTGCACCCTGGCCTCCCCCATTTCTTAGGGTTGTAGTGGGGAGAAAGTGATCAGTGTGGGGCAAAAACGGGGACCAGCCGCTTTGGGATGTGCAGGATGGTAATTTAGCACCAGGAAGGAGAGAGGCCGTTGCTTCACCAGGGTCCCCCATCCAAGTGCAGTTCTGTAGAGAGCACAGAGATGACCTTGGAGGAAATACGCAGAAATGTTACAAAAACAGAAGCATGCCCTAAGTCTGGGAAATATAGAAAGTGTGAGAAAGAAGCTCAGATTGGCTCCACCCTAATTTGCTGGGGTATAAGAGGAAGGGAAAGGAAAACACAATCAGGCTTTCAAGATTGATGCCAGCCCTCCAAGTTAGGCCAGGTCAGGAAACAGACTCCACAAGCTTAACTGAAACAACACACTACTTATACAGACCATAGTAACAGAATTTTGAAAGGTCATCTCTGTGGCTCTCTACAAGCTCGTGGGAGACAGGTGAAGAATGGGAGAGCTATGCAGTAGTTTTGCTATAGGACGGTGGCTGCCAGTGGTGGAATGCACAAGGAGTTCAGCTTTACAGGTAGTCCTCGCTTAATGACTGTAATTGGGACCAGAATTGCCATTGCTAAGCGATGCAGTTGTTAAGCGAGGCATCATGTGACCTGATTTTATGACCATTTTTACCACGGTTGTTAAGAGAATCACATGGTTGTTAACTGAATCAATGTTTCCCTATTCATTTGGCTTGTCGGAAGCTGGCTGGGAAGGTCGCAAATTACAGCTGTGTGACTGCAGGACGTTGCAATTGGTCGTAAATGCAAGCCGGTTGCCAAGCACCCAAATCGCGAACATGTGACCATGGGGGTGGTGCAACAGTCATAACTTCGAAGACGGGTCATAAGTAACTTTTTTTAGCCCCGTTGTATCTCTGAACTGTAGGAATTCTGATATGGTAGTATCAGAACTCCACGCAGCTTCTTATTAGTATATAGCAGAGTAGAAGCGTTCCCGTAAACTTGCACAAGGCTTAATCAGTTCAAAACACAAAATAAACACACTTCACACATTAATGTAAAGTTACATAAAGAGAGTTTACAATTTTATTGTAACTCACAGTTCCTTAGTAGAAACGGTCCATGCGTGCAAGCAAGTGGTTCTGACCAAACCCAGTCTCTTCATTATTGTGGCCCTGCTGCATGGAAGTATGAGAAACACGTGGCAGGAGCCATGGCTGGCCACATCCTCCTTGGTGGGAGATTCAAGCAGAGAGAGAGAAAGAGAAGGGAACAGGAAACCGGGATTCAACCCCTCCCACACACAGCAAGTGAGATCAGGTTACAGCAGAGGCTGTCTGTGTGTGAGACGTGCTTGGTTGAAATCCTATCTCTAACATGAACCCTTGTTAAACTAACGGTTGTTAAGCGAGGACTACCTGTACTTCTGTTCCCTGGGCAGGGATAGCATTCCACCTTCCTTCTCATCAGGAACGGTCCTCCTCTCCTGGCTAAATTTACTAGGGTTTGCTGAGATACTGTCGCTGCTTCTCAGCTCTGCACTCCATTCCAGAAGCAGCCATTCTCTGGCACTCCATTAATGGCCATGGAACACAAGGAGGTTCTAAGCAATGCCAGCCTCACTTCACCCACCTTGCTGCCCCTGTCTTTGGCTGTGATGGGCAGAGGGAAACCACTGGGTATATAAAGGCAGCAGGCTGCAAACAAAGCAAGAGAGGCCTGATAGATGTGCGAGGGCAGCTAGTGTGGCTGGTGGCCAGGCAGGTGACAAAATAGATGAAGGCATCTCCAGAGCAAGAGAGCATGGGGACAATAAATGTTGAGGTTGCCCTTGGCAGCACACATTCTGGCAGTGATCCAGCTTTGGGTGCACAAGCCTGGTTTGCAAATGCACAGCTGAATTGTCGCCAGACTGGGCTCCTGTTCTGCTTGGACAAGACAAAAGCTGGCTGTCTAGACAAAGGGAGTGTGATTGCCCTCAAATTTGCTTGTGACCCCATTGGAGAAACTCTGGCATAAGATCAACTAATTAAATAAAATTATGGGAAATTCGATAGCAAAATAATATTTCATATAAATCACAATTACTTGGTATTTATTTTATTGCTCTGATCTTCCAGGATGTTATGAAGCAGAGTGCAATAGCAGTTTTGTGTATCAATATTCGCTAGACCAGGGGTTTTCAAACTTTTCCAGAGAAGCCTATTAAAATAATTTACTGGAACCCCTGTTGGACTAATGATCATTACCATTAGTAATGATCATTAGTCTAACAGTCTTTTAAAAATAAATTTATAGATGTAGGCAATCTTTGGCTGCATGGTGTTTTCAGATCATAGGCATCTCCCTAAAATATTCCTGCTTTTTGACTTTCTGGTGGGCTTTCTTTAAGCCAGGTGTCCCTAATGGTGGAAACATCTACAATTTTGAGACCATGACATGAGCTGCGGCTAAATGGATTTGCCAAAAATCAAAGTGACAAAGTTCCTTTCCACCATTCCCTTTAGCTTCTTAGGATGCTATTGCCTAGCATAGTTTCCCCCCACCCCCAAGCCAGGCAACCATCTTCCAAACCAACCGCTTGGCTATAGCCACCCACTTAATTTTCTGAGAATGCCTTTGGGTGTTCCCATCTTCAGGCTAGCATTTTGCAACATGCTTGTTTTCTATATACATTTTTAATTGAAAGGAACTTTTAAAAAAAAGATAGGTCAGGAAGCCTGGTAAGCATCTAAGTTGCTGATCGGCTCACAGGAATGTAGAATGCCATATTGGGACTTGAGGTCACAGATACTTATTACTGTAAACCGCCCAGTCGCTCCCTGAGATGGGCTGTGACTAAATTTGAAGTATAAATAAATAAATAAATAAATAAATGATTATTAAAGAAAATAAGCTGTCAGATTTACGATAGGCTTGCTCTGATCTTCCAGGATGTTATGAAGCAGAGTGCAATAGCAGTTTTGTGTATCAATATTCGCTAGACCAGGGGTTTTCAAACTTTTCCAGAGAAGCCTATTAAAATAATTTACTGGAACCCCTGCTGCCTGCCTCTCAGACACATATAATGATGAATCATCCTAAGCACAATTGCCTGCTAGGGAATGGTGTTTCTGAATGCCAATTGACATGCCCTTCCCACAATACCTTAGAAAAATTGCTATGGATGCCTTTTTATTAAAAAAAAAAACTTTTTTTGCCCTTAAGTCTCTCACGGAATCCCATCAAGTTCTTGTGGAATCCTAGGGTTCCACAAAACAATTAGAAAAACCCTGGTCTGGACTACAGTATTACCAAGATTAAAAGCAAATGTATCATTTATACAAAGTTACTTGACAACTTAGACTCCACAAATACTAATTACTGATGCTTTTAAAATACAATTTTGCATTAGAATATAAAGTTTTACATCAGAATTGTAGCTTTCACCCCTAATTTACCAACCGTAGTGGGTCATTTTCTTCTTTTTGGTGCCTTCGAGTCAGTGTTGACTCCTTGTGACTGCCTGGACAAGTCCCTGCAGTTTTCTTGGCAAGATTTCAGAAGTGGCTTGCAATTGCTTTCTTTCTAAGGTTGAGAGAGTGACTGGTCCAAGGTCACCCAAATGGTTTTGTGCCTAAGTTGGGACTAGAACTCATGGTCTCCTGGATTCTAGCCTGGTCCTTAACCACTACTGTATATCAACCTGGCTCTCTTTAGTGCAGAGCTTTCCAAACTTTTCAAGTTGGTGACACACTTTTTAGACATGCATCATTTCTTGACACTCTCTTACAGCAGGGCATCATTTCGCGACACTCTCTTACAGCAGGGCACAAGGCACGCACTAGGACCTGCGTGGAATCCTGGCAAGGCAGGTTTGGAGGCAGCAAGGCAGGCACTAGGACCTGCACGGAATCACAGGTTTGCAGGCAGCCAGGCACAAGGCAGGCACTAGGACCTGCATGGAATCCTGGCAGGGCTCAGAGGCAGAAGCAGCCATGACACACCCAGACACTGCAGCCGACACACTAATGTGTCGGAACACAGTTTGGGAAGCTCTGCTTTAGTGGCTTTTAAGGATCCACAATGCTTTTTAATTTACAATTTGTGACAAGGCTATGATAGGCTACACTTATAATCCCAAATCAAAACAAACCTCAAGACATGTATTCCTCTCCATGTAAGACAACACTGTGATTGCAGTATATAGACTTGACTGTCACATTGAAGCGTAAGTCAGTTTGACAGATGTGAAGTATCTTGAGACAATCTCTTTCCTACAAATTTTTATTAAACTGAACAGAAAATTTACTATGACATTTGTTATTCTAGTTCAGAGCTTTCCAAACTGTGTGTCGTGACACAAAAGTGTGTCGCCACACAGTCTGGTGTGTCGCCACACAACCCGGAAGCGCTGATCATCAGCGCTTCCGGGGTTTTGCACGGCGACACACCAACGGTGGCGTGCAAAAACCTGAAAGCGGAAGCAGCGCTTCCAGGTTTTTGCGCGCTGCCGCAACTTCCGGATTTTCCCGCGGCGACACACCAACGGCGGTTGGTGTGTCGCCGCGGGAAAACTTTGGAAAGCCCTGTTCTAGTTAATCAGTCCAAATATGATATAGGCTTAAACACATACCTCAGGTTTAGAAATTTCGTTTTTCTATGGAAAAGGACTTGCAGGAATGTTTTTCCTGCCTACCAAGGAAGAGGGAGGTACAGCTAAGGATTTCACATGCGGAATATTTTCAATACCTATATTTGTTACTCAGTTTTTACTCCATCTTTCTGCCCAGAAAGTAGGCTGTACCACTTTCATTATGTAGGAACATGTCAGTGCAAAATCCATTTGTCCCAGTAAGATACTGTATGCAAATACTCTTGGATATCTTAGATAGTATGCTAATTTGCGATGACAAACTAATAGTTTAGTATATTAATGAAATATTTTAAAAAATGATTTTATGACCAAGACCTCTGTAGAAAATGGCAATGAGGAAAAATCCAATACTGAATAAAGAAATGCAGCTGCACCAAATAAATTACATTATTAAAAATTTTATTTAGGTTTGGTCAGTACAGGTAAGATAATATTGGAGTCACAGAGCAATATGCATTAACAGGATACAACAGTTCTTAAAACTGAGTAACTATGCACACAAAATTCTTAAACATCCTGTCACCTAAAGAGAACACACAGATGCATGGTGGCAAAAGTGGAACACAAACTACTATAGGACTCCCTCACCAAGTTTATTTTAGTTAGAAAACTACTGTACTGGGCAAACTTGGCAGTCATTGACCCACAACTATTATGACAAAGTTTGAGTGTTATAAACAGTATGAGTAAAGAATGCCCTTACACAGCACAAGTTCTAGATATACAGATTTGTACAGACATCATTGTGTTATACCTGGAAATAAAATTCCATTTTCAACTTCACATTAACTCAAAATATACCTTGAGCCTACACAAACATCCTTTTAGCAACATTCAACGTAATTGTTAAAATTTCAGAAGTGGCAGAGGTATTGAAGCAGAAAACCCACAAAGGCAGAATTGTGACATATATACACTAATTTGAACAGTTCTGGACAGTTTCTTCTCCCAATTAAGTGACACTATAAAAAAATTTTTTTTTGCAGAAAAGGGTTACAAAACCGAACCCTGCACATTTACATTAGAGTCCAAACCATTCTGAACATGACGAGACCCCGAAGTTCTGTTACCTTTCACACTGACTGTTTTCTCCTCTTGTGGATCATGATTAGAGTCTGTATCATTTGAATGGAGAGTAAGAGAATTTTCACTACCAGTGGGAGAGTCTACACTTTCGTACCCAGTACTGAGTTGATTTATATAACTACCAGATCCTCTGCCAGTTCTATCTTCAGAGTGGTTGGAAAGCTTATTACCATTGCTTGGTGAGGGTGGAAAATCATCCTCTGTTCCACTACCTTCTCTATAAAAACCAGGCCCAGCTGTCCTCTGATGCGAAGAGCTGCCATTACTTGGTCCATTGGCCAGGCGACTGCAATCTTTGCTCATGGTTTCTCCCTGATCTGTAGTTTCACAAGATGGAGTCCGGCTGGTACCTGGAGTTGAAGCTTGTAACTGCTGCTGCTGATATTGAACCAACTGTTGGCGAGTCTCTTTCAATTGTTGCTGTAGAACTAGAATGGTACTCTGCATACCTTCTACTTCCTCATCAAGCTGGATGATGAAATCATTCAGTTCTATATGAAGAAAAACAATTCGGAGTATATACTTAATCAGTAGTACCTGTCTCTTCAAACTGAGCATAACCAAATAACATGCTCAGTTTCATATATTAATACCTTATTAATACACACATTCCATCATAGCCCTCTTAAAAAAACTATCTTAGGTAAATTTAGAATCTATTTTCTGTGCATGCATGCACCTGTGAACACAGAGTTCAACAGAATGCGATTTTTAGAATTTAAGTTCTAATCCCTATATTTCTTTTTTTTTTGTTTTTTGTTTAAAGCTTTGGTAGATCTTATTTTTGCAACTAGGCCTAAATTTAGCATGGGGGAAATACATGAAAAATACACTTAAATGGGCTAAAAAAGGTCAATAGGCCTGCAAAAGTCCCAGTGGTAGATCTGCTTATCTAAATGGCTACATACATCCTAAGTCAAAGCAATTGATCTTTTCTGTCCAAAATTGATCTACACGTTCTAAAATAAAAACTAGTACTGAACTCAAAGTAATACATGCACTGAGAATGTTCAAAAACAGGATTTGCTTACTCTATACAAATAAAAGAACTTGGTATTATGTAGCAAGATTATTTTCTACCTTTCTGCAAGAAACATATGTCCACATTTTTGCTTTTATAAATTCTATGCTACCTATCAACCATCTCCAACACAGCTCCCTCCATGTGTGTAGGTCTGCAATTCCCAGGATTCCTAGGTAGCACAATCTAATTCATCTGGATAGAATCAAGTTGCAGCTGCTCTTTACTGTAATTGTGACATACAATATTTAATTTAAATGTTAATTAAATGGTGTATAAGTTCTCTGTGGCATTTACCAGACCAACATCAGACCCAAATCATCCTAATTGTAGCATAGAAATCTTCAAGCATATGCTAACATAGAGATAGCAAAAGTAGGCATATTTTTAAAGTCTATAGACCATTGCAACTTAATAAGAAACTAACCAAATTCAACTAAGCTGAGCTATGACTTCTGAAGGCCCCAAAAGATAAAATAGCAGAGCAGAGACTGGCACTAGACATATGGTAACCATATGTGGAAGTTATACCTTGGAGAGATGCTCATTAAAACAGCACTGGGTTATCTTTTTTTGTACTCTCATATAGGAAAAAAGACCCTCGTTTCTAGTGCAATTTCATTTGTTTACTAGTATCTTAGCTATAGCATTTATGTAAGTAAGTGTCAAAAGATGCATTCAAAATAATTTTAATTAATAATTAAATCAAAGTAACTTGCCAGCTGGAACAGCCTCACTACTACTTAGTGATAATTTAAAAGCAAGTTTCCAATGGCTGTGAAACGAAAGGATGTAAAGATAGTATTACAAAAACAGTCTTCAACTCAATCACACATTTACTTGGAAACAATGTAAGTCATTTTAAATTTAAGTGCTAAGTTTCTACAACCGTCTTCTGAGGCACTGAAATAACTTTTGCTATACTAATAAAAGAAACTAGAAGAGGGTAAGAACTTATCTACCACCACTAGGACTTCTGCTTTTCAAAGAAGATAATCAAAACACTGTACAACAGCCACAACATGCTTTTACATTATGTGCTTAGTTTGCATAATAGTTTTGTTCAGTGGAAAAGAGGGCTTTTGCAAAGGGGCAGGGTTAATCATGCAAGTTAAAATTTAACACACAGTCATTAACTATAATCTGAAAAATACATATGCTCAATTCTCATCATAACCATTATTTAGTTGTGCTGGTAACTACAACAGGTTGTATGAACTTGAAATCCCTTTCAGAACATTTAAATGTTTTCCATAGTGGAAATGTATAATACCCACAATACGTTTTACTTTTGAAGCCTGAACAAACACAAAACAATTCTCTATTTTCTTTTTAAAAATCCCTTACCATCCTGACTGCTTTTAAGCTCCTCACTATATTTCTTCTGTAAAGCCAACTCTGCCTCAAGTTGTGCAATACGTCCTTGGGACAGTTGCCTTCCAAGCTCTTGATTCTCCTGGATAAGCATTCGACACTTCGCCATTAACTTTTTGCCTGTTTGGCTGTAAAGGAAAGAGCCATCTATCATAAAATGAAGACAAATTTCTTTCATCTCCCTTGATAAAGCTGTCACTGGAAGCACTATTTCTGTAACACATCTTTCTAAAATTTCTTGCTGCCAGTTGCCATTGAACATTGTTTATTGGTCTTCTGACCCCATCTGGTCAAACTGAAAGGCAAGTTTCTACAGTTTAATAATCAAAATATAATTATGATCAAAAGGTATCTGCTGCTTTTATGTTCTGACTGGGTAATTTTCAGAAGAAACTGGACTCAACAAGTAAGGGTGGGGAGAAATGATGAAAATAGCAACATCCAATTCTTGGCTTCTATGAACAGAAAAATGCAATTGATTTACATAGTGAAAAGCCTAGTCATGCCCATATGCCTAACTCCATGTCTTCAAAGTTAAACAAATTTGGAATCGCCAAAAACAAAGTCTGAGAGTGAAACAAAGTTCAACAGAGTGAAATTTGTTGAATATATCTCATGACTCTCCCCCACTGGTCTCATGCCAGGTACGCTGCTCCTATGTCAAGCAATCTACATGTAGTCCGACTATCTCTGGTAAATGAAGGCTCTTCTGCTCCTTTTTATATACACTGAGCAACCCACTACTTCCAGCAAGCAGCCTATGCTAGCAGAAGCAGCACCACATACCTATATGGCTTGAGAAGATGTCATCTTTCTAGGAATAGCCAGTCATATTGCAGTAGACTAGTATAAGACCAGTATGAAAGTTGCAATTAACTTTCTATATGTAGTAGTAGTCTTATGCCAATGATAGCATAAAGGTAACTGCTGCTCCTAGACCAATTTAGTTACTTTGACAATTCATTGCTTGCTCTTTTTTGTCAGGAAATCCATTCCTACAAATCTCCAGCTTTTGCCTAAAACATCTAACCAAGAGGAATGTGCCTTTCAGGCTTAACATTTTATACAATCAGGAAGCTATTTCTAATGTTTAGTTGAAATCTTTCTGTTTATAATTTGAACTTGCTGGTTCATGCCTACACCTCTAGAGTAGCTGAAAATGTGACCCTATATGAAAGCCCTTCAAATGTGGACGAGGACTATCATATCACCTTTTAAATTGCCTTTTTAGGCTAAAAGCGTTTTCCTCATAGAACTTTGGTATCTGTCCCTCATCAACTTTATCACTCTTTGGATATTTTTGTCAACATCCTTCTTGAATTGTGGTAGTCAGAACTTAGAACTGTTTTTTTATTTGACAAAACTATTTTATAGTTTATGTATGTAGTTTTATTTTTAAATGTATGTAATAAAGGAATCACAGCTTAGTGGTAAAACAGCATACATCGGCAAGATTATTTTAGAGTTAAACTCTAGTTTTTTAAAAATTAAGATATGGGATAAACTTTCATTTACAATAGTGAACAGCTACTGTCACTTAAGAGAATATTGAGCTGGGTAAACCAATGCTATGATTCAATATAAGTCCTTTTAAAAATTCCTAAATGTTATGATCTGGCCAATAGCACCAAGAGAAGGCAAAATACCTATCTTGAAAGGCTTAAAAATGCAAGAAAGCACCTTTTCATCATAATAAGCACATTAAACATATTGCAAGGTAACTTATATATATATCTCTCAATATCATTTTAAAGGACAAACGTGGCTTAACAGACTGCCAGCACTAAAATCCCAAAAGAAAACACAAAACCTGGCTATATGTGCCCCATTTAGGTTCTTTTCTACGTTAGGAAGTTATCATTTGCAATGTCATTCTCCATGGAAAAATACATGCCTGTTTCCTGGGCTTAGCAAGTATCTTTGAAGTTTTGATCACTATAATCTAAGTAAGTTAATTTCAGCATTCTTCCAATGGATTTTTTTTTACAAATCTAGTAAGCACCTGCTTCAAAACTGTAAGTCAATGTGTAACTATTAAATTGCCCAGTTTTTTGTCTGGTTGGAAAAAAACAACTTTCAACAGTGCTTTCTAGTAGACTGACACAAAGTCATCATACAAAGTAGTTTCCTACATAAATTATTTCTGTACAGGAAAACTATAAATATAGCATAATGCCCAACAAGTGCATATATTGTGCATGTGTGGAACACGCTGTGAACCCTGGCTCCCAAAAATATCTACATTACATATTATAGCATATACCTAGTTGTTTTTCTTGTTACTCATACATAAACTTGGATGAAGTTAACCCAAAATATCTTTGGCTGGGAGCCAAAAAGCTGTTTTAGACATGTCAAGAATTTGAACATATCTGTTTTTTTTTTTAATAGCAACCTTCATTGAATATCAAACACTGTTCTCATCTTCAAAAAGCAGCATTTTATGAAGGTTAATAGACTTCTGTTCAAGGGAAAAAAAACACCCCAAACCCTAATTCCTGGAATTAAGTGGATGATTCTTTGGATCCTAATACATGTCTATAAGAATTTGGCTACTATAGAACAGGTTTAAAGGTAAAGGTAAAGGTACCCCCCGCACATTTGTGCAGTCGTGTCCGACTCTAGGGGCCGGTGCTCATCTCCGTTTGTTAGCCAAAGAGCCAGCGTTGTCCGAAGACGCTTCCACGGTCATGTGGCCGCATGACACGCGCGGAACGCTGTTACCTACCCACCGAAGTGGTACCTATTTATCTACTTGCATTTGCATGCTTTCGAATTGCTAGGTTGGCAAGAGCTGGAGCTAGTGCAGGAGCTCACTCTGCACGCAGGGCTAGGGATTCGAACCTCCAAACTTGCAATCTTCCGATCAACAAGCCTGGCGTCTTACCCGCTGAGCCACCACGCCCCTGATAGAACAGGTTTACTACTAACAAAATACATAATGCTGAATTTTTTAGAATCCGAGTAACATTTTGAAGTTGTTTATGGCGAACATTCTAATTCTAGTAATTTGAACTAGATTTTATATATATTAACCTATAGAAGTTATTTATAAATGAGATAAGCAAAAAACAAACACTAGTTAATTAATTGTAGATAATACAGTTTCAAGTTGTCCAAAGCATCTGGAGGACATCAAGTTAAGGAAGACTATCTTAAAATTTTGAAAGCTAAACAAATTTCAAAACAATCTAATGAAATGCCAATACTGTATCCTATCCCTATTCGTGTTCATACTATGAAGAGTATCTGTGATTTCCTCCTGTTGTAGTCCAAAAGCCTGTAAACAAGGGCAATGCAATACAATTCTTAAAACACTGTTGAAAAAAGGTAAGATTTTGAGCACAGACTTGCAAAGACATAGGATCCACAAAACATTATATGCAGATACAAGAATATTCTTTTCTTAGTACTTCAGAATCACTTTCACAGTGTAGAAAAATACACTACCATTTTGAAGCATAAGATCAAAAATAAATTATGGCAAAAAACACAGACGACAAATAAAATATTTTTAAAGTAATAAATTAACACTCATTTCTTGAACCAAACTTAATCAATCTGGGAGCCTCGTGAGTTGTTTTTTTTTAAAGAAGCTAACTCCTCATACATGGTAGCTAGGGCTACTGAGTGTTGCAGTTCAAAACATCTGGAGGGCACCAGTTTAAAAAAGGCTGTCTTACAATTTCATAGAAATAATAAAGGACAGTAGGTACAACTACTTAAAATTAAAAGTACCAATTTCACACTTATCTTCTGAATAATCAGTGAGGAAATATGTGCATGTCAAAGATTTAATTAAGACTACAAATTAGTCATTTTCTAAAACCATTTTTTAAATGGCAGGTGTCTATTTTAAGTGCAAGCAAAATAAATGTACCCTAAAATAAACTGCATGTTTAGAAACCAAACACATTTACCATCTTTCCTTCTAAATATCATCTGATCAAGTTGGGAGTTCACAAGCAATCTGTATGACACAATTAAAACATACCTATGAAGAATGATTTTCTGATTATACATTCAACAAGTTTTACAAAGACAAATGTAACATTTTTAAGATACTTTTCCCTGCAGAAATCTTACCTCAGTTGTTGCTAGACCTTTAAAAGATCTTCCATACCATCCCACCAAGATGATCTTCAAAAGCCTGAATTAGTGTGATTTTTTTTCTTTTGATAAATATCCATGATTTGTATACTATCACATGTTTATGTTTGAAATAATTGTATCAGAGGTAAATGTATTTCATAGAAAGCTTGTTTTAACTCAATCACTGAATGTGGAATGCTGGAACTATTATATTAATTATGTGTTTCCAGTTGAGATTTCCTATGCAATAGTCCTAATTTTCTCACTGAACCTACTAGAGAAGATTATACAAATATTATGACAATGCAAGTAATTTTAGAAGTCTTTCCACTGTGATCTCAAGAATATTGAAATGTCCCATACTACTATCCCTAGAAATCACTTGGGATGTGACATGGTGCCAGACAGTACCAATGATTCTGAACTGATGAGAACCGATGGGATGCATGCAATAAACTTTGACATTATCTATCTTCGAGAGAACAGGATAAGACATGGTAGCAGCCTGTTCTCCATTCTTTTATGTTCATATTTCATTGGAGCTTCATACAGTAGTACAGCCAGCTGTGTCGCTCAATTACTCAGAGCAACTATTTTAATGCACATTTTAAAAAAGAGTGCAGTTTAATATATATATATATGTGTGTGTGTGTGTGAGAGAGAGAGAGAAACTAGATATACAATGGAATGCAAATGCACCATGTTAGCTAGGCAACTGACTCTGGTATGCCTTGTATAGTTTGCATATATTTTCTTAGGATAGTATTATATATGGCAATTCTATACTGTCAAGAATAGGATAGGAATCACAACTAGTTTTTGATTATATATTCTAGTTGAGATTCACATGTATACAACTGTTTAACAATATAAAAATTGGTAATTAAATTGCATCTATGTTTGTACAGCACTAGATTTAGGAATTTACATTTTACCAGCCATCCACAGAATAATTTGTTATTCAAAACCATGACAAGTTTCACTGAATTCCTATAAAGCCCAAATACTAAGCAAACAAACACTGAGTGTGTGCATGTTCTCACAGCTGATTAGCAAAAATGTGATTTAAACAAAATTCACCTCATTTGAGTTTTGACCCAGCAGTTCAGTGAACAAGGAGGAAGTCCACAGTCTTAATGGCAAAACTGACTTAATCAGTCTCTACATCACTAGGTTTAGGATTAAGAGCGAAGCACATTCCACTTATATGTTTTACTGGAATTTGATATGATCAATTCATGATTTAAAATCTCTAGGTTCTCCTCCAATCTGTCTGTAGACATAGTGTGCCACAGACTTTAGACTTCTGCTTCTCCCTCATTTTCTTCAAACAGAACCACTTTGCAAGTGTCTACATGTTCTAGAAAGTACACATTTTCTGTGGTGGCCACTTCTTCAGAACAGTCCGACGCTGTCAGGCCTCTGAAGCAAAGGGGGGGAAAAGCTGAAACACAAGGTTCATCTGATAAGTTTTACATTAAGCAATACAAGCTGGACAGAATAAAATGTAGCTTTTGGCTCAAAACGTCTGAGTCTTGGTGTGGAAACGAGTACGTGGTTGTCCCACCAAAGCATTCTCTGTCAGGGAAGTCTTGACTGGGGAGTATGTTTTGTTTACCTATCAGGTGTAAATTTCCAGGCACTCAGTTCATTTTGGGCTTGTTCCAGTTTGTCTTTAGTCTGTTCCAGTTCACCTTTCATTTTTAGGAAAAACAAGTTGATGGCTGGGTCCACCATTGTTGATCTCAGTTGAGCAACACTCGGTTGCTGGACTTGCTTGAGGTACTGTATCTGATTCTGCATGAAGGAAAGAAATATTATTAAGTCAATATATTACCACACAATCTGAAAAATAAACCTTGCTTTTGTATTGATATTAATAGAACATAAAACTGAACTCTGAAATTATGAGACAGAATTTATAAAGGGGACTACAAACACTAACAATTCATACAACCATCCAGGCACTACAATATAACTCCCCTCCTTCTGCATGTGTATGCACTATTAACACCTGCACAAAAGGGGCAGAGCTTGCATTGTGACAATGCTTCCACCATCCCTGCCTCTGATAGAAAGTATTTGTGGTATTAAAATAACTTTTATATATACTACTTGTAATTTTATAAAGTCAGAGTTATAAATAAATATTAATGCCATTTAAGCTATTTTTTAAACTCAGCAATTTATAGCCTTTTATGAAGTTTACTTTTTAGTGGTAGCAAATTCTCATAAGCTGAAAAACCTATTTCTACTCATTAAGGATTACAAGGAAATACCTCATTGGTCAATAAATCTGTGTCTTTGGTACTTACAGACTTTTAGAGTTCTAAAAGCTAATTCTTACATATCTTGAGAGAAGGAATGTGAGCTTTGATTTTAGTGAAGCAGAATAAATATTATTGTAATGGTGAGTTCCAATAGCACTTATTCCAGTATGTAGTATTAAGTGTTCAGTGAGCTATAATAGTAAAAATGCAATGTTTAGAATCAGTTGAAAAGTACTAATGCAATAAACTTTGTCCTCAAAATCCACAAATTCTCAACCTTAGGGCTGCTGAGATTAAACATAGTAAGATATGACTGCAAGAAACTCCAGTTTCATTTTCCCAGGTTTGGTACTATCCCAATAAGCTAGAGGGTTGCAGGTGGTATCAATGGAAGGTTGGTGACATCAAAAAGGGCCAGAGTAACTTTTTCAGCTTGTTTTCCTGGGTTTGGGAGAGGGGTTTATGGTGAGAATGGGAACAGGAAGCCCCTGTGAGGAAAACTGTTTTATTTCCATCCTTAAAATGTTCCCAGTTCTCACCAAAACAAGTGTGCTGCTAAACTTCAATGGTAACATTCCAGCAGTGAAAGGGGACACCTCTCAGAGATGTCCCATTCCATTTTCCACCATTATTTTTGAGAAAATCCCCCCCCCATGTGCACACAATAAGAACTGGCCATTTTGCTGGTGAATTTCAGTTTTATGGTCTTAAGATGCTTGACAGTAGCAATTAGGGTACAAGAGATACATACAGATCACAATCTGCCATATGCATTAAACAATTAGAAGGATTTTATTCTAACCAACCCTATTCAAACCAACAAGAACATTGGCTTAAACATGTGGAATCTCAGGTATTTCTATAAACAGAAGTGGGCTGTATTCATCTAGTACAGAGCTTTCCAAACTGTGTGTCGGGACACGTTAGTGTGTCGGCTGCAGTGTCTGGGTGTGTCGCGGCGGCTGCTGCTGCCTCCGAGCCCTGCCAGGATTCCGCGCAGGTCCTAGTGCCTGCCTTGTGCCCTGCTGTAAGAGTGTGTCCCTAAATGATGCATGTCTAAAAAGTGTGCCACCAACATGAAAAGTTTGGAAAGCTCTGATCTAGTAGATACAGAGTTACAACAAAAATGTGAATGCTTTAGAAGTGTGTATAGCATACAATAACAGTTTTATAACCATCTACCGTGAAAATGTGAAAGGATGCACAACAAATATATGAAATGCTGTAGAGAGTTGTGCATACAAGTGTGTACATATTCTGACAGATCATGCAAGGATTAGTGGACAGGCAACAGTAATAAAATACAGCTTTGACAAGAAGACAAACCAGGCAGTATTTGAAATAATATTTCCATGGTAAGTTCTACAAAAGATCATTGGCAACAAATCTTCATACTAGCCAGTATCATGGAAAACCAAATGATATTCCAGACTTTCCTGTCAACATCTTCCACTAACTGGACAGAAAGTCTCATTTCTTAATTATTACAGATACATCCCAGTGATCACTAATTAAATAAAACCAATTTTATGAAGTTCTTCACTAAGAGGAAATTTTTTACTCCTCTCACCATCACTAAGTGCTGAAAAGAACAACTACTATGCCTGAATCTTTCTATATTATCTCTAGATCCCCATTACTTATTTGGAACATCAGTACTATTAGCTAAGTACAAATCTCTCTTTTTTTTCTACTACTGGTAGGTAATCTTGGCAGCAAGGGCTGCATTTATCTATAAAAAGTCCAGGGCTAGGCCTATATTATATTTTCAGGGCTGCTCCCAAGGTACATTTTTAGATTGGGAGTAGATATAGCAAATGTATAATTGAATTTACTAAGGTCAGTTTGGTCTAGTGGTTAAGGTGCTGGGGTAGAAACCAGGAGTCTATGAGTTCTAGTCCCGCCTTAGGCATGAAAGCCAGCTGGGTGACCTTGGGCCAGTCACTCTCTCTCAGCCCAACTCACCTCACAGGGTTGTTGTAATAGGAGGAGGAAGGAGTATTAGGTATGTTCACCGCCTTGAATTATTTATAAAAATAAAGGCGGGATGGATGGATAAATAAATAAATAAATAAATAAATAAATCTGCAAACAGCAACCGTTCGAAGTTACAACAGTGCTGAAAAATAACTTTATGACCAATACCTGCATTTACAACCTTCACAGCATCCCTCATTCACATAATCACCATTAGTCAGTACATGCTGTGGGGGGAGTGGCTAGGAGGCAAACCAAAGTGGAAGGTGTAAAATTGATTAGTCTGGTCAGTTTCAAGCCAGCTGTCCCAGCACCACCAGGGTGAGCATTCCAAAGGGCAGGGGAGTGGGGAAAAGGAAAGCACAGGCGCAGTCTTGTGATTTCCCACTTAGCAACCACTTCACTTAATGACAGAGCTGCTGGTTTCAATTGTGATTGCTAAATGAGGACTACCTGTAGCCCCTAAAATGGCAGAAAAAGCACACCCAAAATTGCTATCAAATTTCAGTAGTGTAGTTGGGGGTGACTTCAGGAACTTCAAAACAGAAATTCAGGGCTGCAAGCAATCACACCCCCATCTCAAGAAAAAAAAAGAGCAAACTTTAGTTTTAAATTTATATGAACATTACAACAGAATTGTGTAATACAAATTAGTGGTATTTATTTGTAGGTTCTCTAATGTTAGTGATAAACAGTGGAAATCTGTATTGAACATGTTTTGCAATCATTATTGTCATCCATATTTGCTTAAGGTTTGTTATTGAACTACTACAGTATGGTAGCACACAACCACTTGAAAACTTAGAAATATGTCAACCTATTTTACATCACTATAATAATTTTTCAAGTGTGCATTCTATTAAGGATACATTCTTTTGATAAAAATATAAAAATCCAAGGTCACGCTAAATAGCTGAAATAATTAGCACAAGAGATGAATAGCATTGTTTACAGCATTCAAAACCAAACCAATAGATTTCAACAGAGATAGTCTCAAATGATTTGATTAACTTCACTTACAGTACACTCTTGCATCTCTTGTTCTTTAGTTGCTAGTCGCATCACCAAGATATTTTCCCTTCGAGCAGATTCTTGCTGTTGCTGCTTCAGTTTTTCTTCAGATTCTCTTAATCCAGTTACATCATTAGCTAGTGTTAAAAAGGCAAGCAATTGCAAGGTTTATTACCAGAAACCTTCGAAATAGTAAGATAAAAATTGTACCTAAAGAAAACAAGGCCAAAATAATGTGGACCATAAATGCTGTTTGCCCCTTCTTCCTTTTGGAAGGGGATGTAAGAAAGAAAGGAATAGTTCCTGTGAGAACACAGGCAATACTACAACAGGAAAACTCAGCCTATGGCGATTTTCTATTGGCCTTCCAACAGTTTCCAAAGAACAGAATAGTAATGGCATGACAGTGTACCATACAAGCTATATAATTCTGTGCTAATCCTCCTCCTCTGTCCAAAAGTCATAAAATCATCTGCAAATTTACAGTGATAATCTTTTACACCCATGGAAAAAAATAAAGCTGCTTCTTCTTTTGTTTAAAGGGAGCTAGAGATAAAATATACATGACAATTATTGACAGTGCATTCTCCCACAGGGATACAACTGTAACAGCTTTCTGTAACTGAATTCAAGTTGCACATTAATTAACACATTTAGGCCACTGTATGAGAAATGAAGAGTTACAAACTATAATCTGTTCATTTGTGTCTATAAATTCTACATCAAGCACAAAAGCATCAATAATAAATGCTTCCAGAACTTTCTTCTAGTTGCATTTTATTTTGAATTTTGTCAACAGATTCATATTAAACAAAATGGGAGATTTCTTAGGTACAGAAAAAAAGTAATGTGTCAAACTCTAGAGGCATTACATGGCTACCCACACAGCTACCTATCAGTCCCTAATTGTTGTTTCCAGTATTAATCCCAGGGCACAAGTGAAGCCAATCTTTTCTCCCTAGAGGGGCAGTTTCCAGACACGGATGACTAATTTAAAATAACCTAAACTCAAATCCCAAAGATACAGCAGATCTTAACAGACCCATTACTCTATGAAGGTTTATTATTGAATATGGTTAAACAGAAAGTAAACAAGCTCAATTACCCAAAGGAAGAAAACAACATAACCATAAAGTTTTTTTAAAGCAAACAAAACAAAGGGGACAGAAAAGGAATTGTTTTAGCTTTTCGACATCCACTGCTTGTGAGAAAACACAATGCAGACAAAATTCTGGCTAATTTTCTTTGTACTAAATTATCTGGTGATGCCCTATAGCAGGGCTTTCCAAAGTTTTCCCGCGGCGACACACCAACTGCTGTTGGTGTGTCGCCGCGGGAAAACCCGGAAGTGCCGCCATTGCGGCAGCGCGCAAAAACCCGGAAGCGCTGCTGCCACTTTCGGTTTTTGCGCACCGTCGTTGGTGTGTCACCGTGGGAAAACCCGGAAGCGCTGATGATGATGATCAGCGCTTCCGGGTTGTGTGGCGACACACCAGACTGTGTGTGGCAACACACTTTTGTGTCGCGACACAGAGTTTGGAAAGCTCTGCCCTATAGACTAATTAATAGATTATCTTATCTACTGTTAACATGTTAAGTTCTTCTATACAAGAATAACTTGTCACCACTCTCTTCCAATAAAAAAACATAGGAATGAAGTAATAATTATAAAACTTGGCCCACATCAATTTTAGAATTAGAAAGTGGAATATAGTCATATGTTTAATTAAAATACAACCTATTATAAAACATTTCAAATGTAAAATCAATCAACCAATACTTTCATGGATGCATTATAAAGAAAAGACTATCCAAAAGGATGTTTTAACTATAAATCCAAAGATGTTTTAACTATAAAATACTGAGATTTCAACCAATACATTCATGGATGCATTATAAGGAAATAACTATCCAAAAGGGTTTATCCAAAGATGTTTTAACTATAAAATACTAAGATTTAAAAATGTGTTACCTCTGACACATGGTTTAAATAGCTTAAAGCAAGACTTTTAAGTACTAGACCAGAGCTTTCCAAACTGTGTGTGGCGACACACTTTTGTGTCGCCACACAGTCTGCTGTGTCGCCACACAACCCGGAAGCGCTGATCATCATCAGCGCTTCCGGGTTTTCCCGCGGCGACACACCAACGGCAGCACGCTGAAACTCGAAAGCGGCAGCAGCGCTTCCGGGTTTTTGCGCGCTGCCGCAATGGCGGCATTTCTGGGTTTTCCCGCGGCAACACACCAACGGCGGTTGGTGTGTCGCCGCGGGAAAATTTTGGAAAGCCCTGTACTAGACTGATTCCATTAGCATATAATCTTCCTCAAGCAGGTGATCAACATTAAGTTCCCAGCTTGTGAATCAATATGTTCAAACTTACTTTAAAATGTATATACCATATAGATATATTTTAGTCGCTATGCCCATGTGTTGTCCAATTATTCACTCCCAATCAACTCAATTTTTTATTGTCACTTCTATTTTTCAAAGAATATGGCAGGGTCTAATTATATATTCAGCTGATTTTCAACTTACAGTTTAGATCAGTGTATTTGCCCTCAAGAGCTTGCACATATGCTTCATACTGCTTCCATCTAACAAAGAATGAAAAATATATTTCTGAATTGCATATATGATCAAAAAATAGCAGTATATGATCAAACTCGCCCTACAGCTTTTTTTCCCCTCAAATACCTATCATTATAACATACCTAAGTTCTCATACCTAAGAACACCCTAAGCAGCTACAGGAAACATACACCAACAAGCCCCTATTTCAAATTGTAGTCTGCTTTCCAAAAATAATTATGCTTTCTTTTGGTTTTGCACATCATCTTAAGCCAAAAACAAACTACATAATTACCTTAATATGTGAGCCAATACAAAGACAATATTGTTTGAACAGATTTTTCAGTAATATTATTTAATAGTTTTTATATTTTTGAGTCTTTTCATATTTTGATTACTTTTAAAAATACATACATACCCACAACACTATTCTTTTTTAGGGGTTAAGCAACATTATGGAAAATATAGAAAAGGAGTAAGAAAATAAAAGAAGTAAAATAAAGACATAACTGAAGTCTACAACAAAATCATTTGCCATATCTCCCCATGCCTTTCTATCCTTGCAAACTATATTAAAATGATTTCAGTCGCTCAGTAAAATTAACTGCTTTTAGTCTATTAGGGCAGTGCTTTCCAAACCCCCGCTGTTGGCGACACACCAACGGCGGCGGCGCAGGTGGAGTGCATGGTGGCCTCATGTTTTGTGGTAAAACCCGGAAGCGCTGATGGCGCACCGCTGCCGTCGCCACTGGCGACGCGCCATCACCACTTCCGGGTTGTGTCACGACACACCAAAGTGTTGCGACACACAGTTTGGAAAGCACTGTATTAGGGCATAAGATGGGGCAAGATTAATTCTATAAACAACTGGCTCAAGGCCACTCACTAAATTGAAAACTGAACTGAGGTTTTTCCCATGCCTGTTTAGCCCAACCCAAATATATATCCAAATATCCACATAATCTTAGCTTTAAACTAATTTCAAGTATGCAAAAAAATGACAGGTTCCTACACCTGTATTAAACCACTGGTTTTGCCTTAGTGCAATGTGCAAACCTAACCACTATGCTTTTTAAAACCATGCTTCATAAATTATCATTATGCATGAGACAAACCATTATGGCTTATTGCACGAATCCTGATTAATAGAAACAATAGCTCAGTGCAATATGTGGATGTAGTCACTATGTACTTTGCTCCTGGTGACCTCATAGACATATCCATGTACTTTTCTTTGGCAAGAAAACAGAAGTGGCTTGTCACTGCCTTCTTCCAGGTTGTTTTTTTTTAATGTCCTCATCTAGCAATAGTTCTTAGATTTCCTGGCAGTCTTCCATTTAAATACTAACCAGGAGGACTGTGCAGTGCTTTGGATTTGATTTAGAAGAGGTGCTTCAGACTATGCTCATTGTTTTCAGACCTGCACTTCAGAAGCCTCCCTGTAGCAGTTGCAAACTCAGAAAAAAGCAAAGCTGCTTTAACAAGTTGCAGAAAGAACCTGCATTTGTGAACCCACTTGTTTCAAAGGACCTCTTCCAAACTGAATCCTACTACACTGATTTTTTTTAGAGATTAGCCAACAATGGCTAGGGACCATTTGTAATCAAAATAGTGGGAGTTTGGGTCAGACTAGTAATGGGATGCTTACATTTCTTCTTTTCTGAAATATCTCCTTGAATCTCAATAAATCACAAACTACAAAAAATGGTATTTTAAGGGTTTAATTCCCAAAAATACCTGCTTTAGCTTAAACTTTTTAATATTTTCACATGCAAAAATGGTTTAGTATTAATCCTCCTAACTCAATAAGCTCTTGTGACAATCCAAGTTATTTTATATAAGACATGAGAAATGCATTTTTTGCTATTTTGAGATAGATCATTATTTTACCTTAAGATCAATTCCTCTCTAGGTAGAACCTTGAAGTCTGTTTCACTGAGGCGGGCCTGCACAAAAATAATTACATTGAATTATTTCATCTACCATTGGCAAGGAAGAATAATACTAGAGTACATGTTTCCAGATTACCTTCTTTGGAAGTGGTTCTTCATTAGTCATTGTGAACTCTGTAGAAGAAATAACACTGTGTTATTTCACCCTCTTACAACTAAATCTGTATACAACATTAAA
Organism: Charina bottae; assembly: GCA_023362775.1. Classification (NCBI taxonomy): domain Eukaryota; kingdom Metazoa; phylum Chordata; class Lepidosauria; order Squamata; family Charinaidae; genus Charina; species Charina bottae. Next base: position 23,810,644 of record JALMGJ010000001.1, read on the forward strand.
GTACAAAAGTTCCAATCAGTTTGAATATATGTAGTACATTTTTGATAACAGCTTTGGGACTTAGAAAACATTTTAATTTCAACAATTTACATATACCCACTATAACTCCTGAGAAATGTTATCAGTTAAGCCTATTTAACTCTATATTGTAAAAATAATATGTTCCTCATTTTGTGGATAGACAGACCTCAAATTTCTTTATTTTCAACAATACTGAACATTTAAATCATTTCTGGGAATGCATGAACATACATGAATGTTCACTACTGTTTGGGTAAAACAGATTTATCCAGTTACAGATAACTCTGTCTTATTAGATTTATTGTTTTTGCTGTTTATTTCAGCAAGTAACCAACCTAGGCTCATATTTATTGACTTTCAAATATTACCATATATTTTTCTGCACTGCATAATCAATTCAGTAGTAGAAACAAACATTTTTCACAGTAGTAGAGAAAATATTTTGCTCGAAGTTTTAAAACATTGAGAGTTAGTTGTAGTGATCAACATCAGACCAGAACTCTGAAATCCAAATTTCACCAGTCACTATTTTTCAGGCTAACCTATTTCACAGTTGCAAAGATGAAAGAATGGCAACAGGTATGCAACAATTAACAACTCTGTTGTTTTATATATTGCCATATAAATTCAATCTGAGGACCCTATCAATAATGCTTTACTTAAATTATCAGTAAAGAGGAAATAATTTTGATAAATTGAAAAAAAAAACCCCACCCTACCCTTAAGGACCACCTTATATATGGAATCCGATGGGACTTACACCTAAATAGAAATACAACCATATAAGAAAGCAGTCTGCAAGTACCACTGTATGGTAAGAGACTCAATTCCTCGATAGATCAATGTAGTTTTCTTGGCAACAATACAGAACTGGCTTGCTTTCTCATAGGATGTTTTGACTTCCCAGTCTAGCCTACAGCCCTGGTTGTAGTTGTAGTTTTCCATCCAATTATTGAGGTTCTGATTATTGAAGTTCCCTGTAAGGATCAGCCATAGTCAGATAGGTGCAGTCCACTGCTATTTGTACTGTACCATAAGCTGCTTATCAAAGGAAATTCATGACACCAGTCTGACCCATTATTTCAAATCACAGTGCACAACTGGTCAATTTAAGTAGTCTTTTCTTTGAAAATTGGTTAACCCAAACTTTCTATTATCATTTCTGTTTCAAACTACAAGAACAAAGCACTTCTGCACAATTCTGTTTATATTCAGTAGTTTTATTGAAACTCCCTTTTTGCTACTGAAAATAAACATTACTCATTTTCATATAAGATTACTTCTAGTTCTATAACAATTGTCCTCCCTTTGCATGCTAAAATGCACTTGGAACAGATTTAGGGACTCTAGAAAATGAGGTATTTGTTCTGTGTACAGACTACATCTCTTATATACAGCCCTGAAATGTAAGAACATGATCTGACCCCAAAGTTGTATCTGTAACAGCCTCAAAAATGCAAGAACATTTGTGGAGTATAATAGAAATAACCATACATTTTGTTAGCCATTACTAAGCTATATTAAACTCTGCTGAATTAATATTTAATTTGTTGTTGTTGTTGTTCAGTCGTTTAGTCGTGTCCGACTCTTCGTGACCTCATGGACCATAGCACGCCAGGCCTTCCTGTCCTCCACTGTCTCCTGGAGTTTACTCAAATAATATTTAATAGAGATAGCTAATTCTAACTTAAGCTGAAGTGCTTTTTTTCTCAAGCTCTTTATTGCTATTAAATCAACTAAGTCAATTTTTGCTTATTTCAGAAAGGTGAGTGAACCAAGTATAACACTACCAAACTAGAATGATTTTTAGTGAAATGAAAAATAGTTTTCCTCTCCTCATAAAATAACCACTGGACTGAAATAGATGTAATGGCAACTATGGTTAAAACATATCAATATAAACTGTTCTACAAATACCTCATCACATATAAACCTGGTTATAATCTGAACAAATGCAATTTTGCCATTAGTACATTAGTGATTTATGGTCTGGGCAGAGGCACCACCAATGTACTAACTCTACATGTGAATGGCTTGATCAATACAATAACTGCATTTCTACATGATGGGGCATGCAACTAATTCTTACATGGGCAGTTTATTCATGGCCAACATTTCTATACTGGCCTTCAGAAAAATAATTCACTTTTGGCTGAATTGTGGCAGCCATTACATATAAGTCTGCCTTGCATTATATTGGATCACCGTTACATGTAGTACATTCATTGCAGTCTAACATCATTGAAGATACTTCTCTCTAAGCAACCTGTAAAATGAACAAAAATATTCTGTGTCTAATCTACATATGTATTCCAGCCTTCCCCAACCTGGGTCCTCTCCAAATGTACTGGGCTACAATTCCCATTTCCACCAATTACTGGATATGTTGAAACAGATGGTTTATAATTCAACAGATGAGGAGGAAATCATTTTGAAGAGTGATATTCCATGTGGAAAATAACCAGTCACATCTCAGGCTTTATACAACTTTTGTCTGCCCAGTGGCAAAACTGCCAAGTAAAATACCAACATTAAAAAAAATCCAATTTGGCAAAGCATATAAAAATAATAAAATCTATGGTCAATTTAAGGTTTTAAAATCTTCTAAGGGTAAACCAAACTAAGCTTTCCTCTAGAATCACGTTAACCTCCTAATAAAATATAGCAACATAACCTATGCTATTTTTTTGATTGAAAACAATTGTGAAGGCATAAAACAAAACACTGACAAACATAAACCATTTTTGCAAGCTATGGAGGTCCTAAATAACATAGGCATGTGATGTGCAGCCCAATTCAACCCATTTACTCAGAATACTCTGACACTTACTCCCATGCATAGATTTCCAGACTAAAACTTTGTAACTTTTAGACAAGCACACAAAACACGTGCATTTACATGGATACCTCAAGCTTCTTAGTCAGACAGACTAATAATTAAGAAATTGAACGCGTCTTTGGAACTGTTCTGCAAGCGAAGAATATACTGCTTTCGGCCCTCCTCCACTTATGGCCGTCTAGGTAAACAAATCAGCATTTTCCCCAAAACAAAAGTTGCCTGTCTAAAATAAGCCTTCGGAAGGATCGCAGGAAACACAGGCGGGGGCGGGCGAGCGACAGCAAGATGATACAGACGTGGCGGTGTCGGACCCCCAAGACAGGAATGCTGCAAAGGGGCATGGGGCCCGATCCCCGATGCACAGCTGGTAAAACGACGGCCTTCGAAACCTTTTCTTCGTTCTTTCCGGGGCAGAACTGGAGCTGGCGGCAGCTCGCGCGGGAAGAGGAGGCCACCACTCACCTCCCGCCGATGGCGGCGGCGGCGCCAAGGCGTCGTGTCCTGAGCGCTCCGGATACTTCCAAGCAGGAGCTCACCTGCCGCATTAATAAACTAGAACCACCGCCCCGAAACGGTCACCACCGCCGCCACATTCGCTTCCCGCCCGCTCTTTATTAGCTGGTTTGCTGCGCTACAAAATGGCGCCCGAGAGGGAAATGAGAAGAGCCGCCTCGCCCCTTCCTTGCCTCCCGCCTCGTCCCAGCGAGCAGGCAGCGCCACCGCAGCGCGGAGCCAACCGCTGCCACTCAATTCACCGGCCCCTCCCCCACTTCCTCCATTCGACTGCCGCCACCCGCGCGCCCACTCGCTCTCTCCCTCCCCCGCGCCTTCTATTCACACTTACCGGCCCAGCCAGCCAGCAACTGACTCCGCAGCAGCCGCGGCGGCGCTTGCTTAGCGCCGGGACTACACTTCTCTGACGCTTCTTTCGCCCCCTCCCTCCGTCGCGCGCGGGCGCTGTTTCTTTCTTTTGCTTTCTATGGGAATAAGCAGCCGTTGCGCGGGAAAAGGGACAGAATAATTAATATTTTCGGGAGTGGGTGGCTAAGAAGATGCGAAAAGCCCAAGTCAGTCTAGTTCCCCGTCTGTCAGGGTGCGCAGTTGCAAAGCATGATGGGAAGGAAGGGGGTTGGCGGAAGGATTCGAAATCGTACTCTATAACCACCTGCAAGAGTGAGGCCGCTTTGGCGGAAGGAGACTTGACATAGAAGGCCAAAAAGAGAAGAGCATCGAATCTCCATTTCTGTTTTTCGAACTGCATGTTTCTTTGTGAATTCTGCAAAATGGTTAAATCGGTTGTGGCTCGGATCTCGAAGTTCCAGTTCAATCTTGCGCAGAATGCAGAACTACCTAAAATAGCAGCCTGAAATGGGTTTAAAGGTTGCTTTTTCCTGCGTAGGTCTGTTCCTTTTGCTAGATTATAGATTAGTTTGTAATTTATAATTTTGCATCTTTTTGTAGTTGTGAAACAATCAGCCGGAAAGCTATCAATGAAATGTTTCAGGAACGATCAACTTGTTCGCAAGATTCATTACTAAGAAAATATTTTTCCACAAGTTATGGTGTGTCAGAGTGTGAGCGTTGCACTGTCTTATATATATTGAGCGTTGACAATATATTTCTTCTGTGAATACACTGACGTGGTGGCCAATACTGCATGAGTAGTTTGAGTAATGTGGAAGAGCCACGGTTGACTGGGCTCATAATGTTAAGGCATAAATCATATTTCTCAAACATTAACAGTTAGATTTGCACAACTAGTAAGCCAAGGGGTTTTGACAGGTGGGTTTTTTACCCCCAGGGTTGCAAACAACTTGCAGAAGGGGTTGTAATTTTTTTTCTTTTTAAGCCATGAGGCTTGGGTAGGCAAAGCTGCAGAGCTATCAATGCTTTGCTGGGGAAGCCTGCAGCATCCACTGGGATACAGCAAAGGTTGAGATTTTCTATAATGCAACATAGATTAGATTCTGTAACTGTTAAAGCTAAGTGTTATAAACCCAGTAGTGAAATGGGGGGGGGGGTTGCAGGGGAGGTTGCACATACTCATTTTATCATTTCAGGTGATGATGATACAAAAAAATTTAAGCCCCCTGCAGTGTACCAGTAATTCAGTTATGACTTCTGACAGGAGAATCAGTCCAAATCATTCAGTTCTACAAATTGATTGGTTCCTAATGCTTTCAGTGCAGTCATGTACAGAAACAGCCAAAAGTAAATCCCATTGAGCTAAATTACGGTTCTCCCCAAGTAGGGTTATCAAATGTGAAATACAAACATCCAGACCACTAATTGGCAGTGAAGAGGTTGTGTTTCCTGTATCTTCTTTTCACTGTCATTCAATGATTGTCCAGATTTTTATATTCTAGATCTGGTAGCTCTGTTCCCAGCTGAGTATAGTGTAAGAATGCAGCATTGCTCTCTGCAAACAAGCAAGACTATTCCTTTTTTAAAACATGTCAATCCAGTTATTTTCTCCTATTTTTACAAGCATTTTTTCTTGCAAATTCTAAGTCCCAAGTTGTCTCTAAAATCAAACAAGTGTGTGTGTGTGTACTGTATATATAGGCTATACAGAGCAAGCTTTTTGAAATTTATGTACTTGTGAATTAAAGTTAATTCATTAAAAAGTATAGTGGCTCCCTACCTAGATAGTATAAATGCTGTATTTGACAGTAAATTAACCCATTTAATTGAATAGAATAATAACTTTATTGTCATCCCACTATACACTATACAAGTGCACAATAGAATGAAATTTCGTTGCAGTTGGCTCACAATTTCACTCAAGCAATAAAATACTAATGATAATAATAAAAAACATAATTACTATAAAATACCCATGCTTATAAAATATACATTCTTATAAAATATACATTCTTTAACTCACAATTTCAGTCAAACATTAAAATACTAATAAAAATCCATAATTACTATAAAATATACATTCTTTACATATCCAACATATTTCACCAAAAGAACCTATTTGGCATTCAAGAATCCAATAGCCTGGGGGACAAAGCTGTTTCCCAATCTGGCTGTTCTACATCGGATACAGCGGAACCTCTTCCCAGAGGGTAACAAAGAAAACAAACCATGATGAGGATGGGAGGCGTCACTGATGATCTTTCGAGCTCTGGACAAACAGCGTGCATGTGCTAAATCTTGGATGAGGGGCAGAGATATCCCAATTATCTTTTCTGCTGCCCTTACCACTCTCTGCACAGACTTTCTATCTGAGGCCCTACAGCCTCCAAACCAGATGGAAATACAGCTTGTAAGTACACTCTCTATAGTGCCTCTGTAGAAAGTAAGGAGAGTGGAAGATGGGAGATGTACTTTCTTCATCCGACGCAAAAAGTGCAAACGTTGCTGTTCTCGCTTTACCAAAAATGTGGTATTAAGGGACCAGGTCAGACTATTTGTTAACTGCACCCCCAGGAATCTAATGCTACTGACTGACTCCACAGCTATGTTATTGATAAAAAGTGGAGTGTGACTGCACCGGTTCTCCCTGAAGTCTATAATAATCTCCTTAGTTTTTTCCACATTTAAAACCAAGCTGTTTTTATTGCACCACTCCACCAAACCCTTTACCTCCTCCCTATAAGCCCACTCATCCTCACCCCTGATAAGACCCACTACCGTTGTATCGTCCACATATTTCACAATGGAATTGGTGGTATACTTGGCTCAACAGTCATGTGTCATCAGGGTGAACAACAATGGGCTCAAGACACAGCCCTGTGGGGAGCCGATGCTTAGGGAGATAGAGCTAGAAGTATTGTATCCAACTCGCACCAACTGAGACCTCTCAGTAAGGAAGTCAAGTAGCCAATTACACAAGGGAGTACTGAAACCTAGAGAACCCATTTTGTCCACCAAATGCTGGGGAACAATCGTATTGAACGCTGAGCTGAAATCTATAAACAGCAATCACACATAACTGTTCTCCTCAAGATGTACCAGACTCGAATGAAGAACAGAAGAGATAGCATCCTCTACGGAGCGATTCCGCCGATAAGCAAACTGAAGTGGATCAAACGAAGGGGGGAGTCTGGAAACAATTGAAGGATTGAACTCTATTAAACCCCCCTTCCTATGGAATGTGTACATGTTCAGCAGAATGTATGAACTGTGGATGCCACAAAAAATCTTAATTAAGGACAAATAGTTAATCTCTTCACAGGAAGGAAATCTTGATTGCATCCACCTTTGTTTATCTCACAGAATCCCTGTGAGATAACCACCTAACACCAGACCCCTCTCCTTCTCTTATCAAAATTCCAGGATATTCATAACTAACTTGTGATGTCTGTAAATTAAATTGTGATATCTGAAATCTTTAATGAAATCTTGACCTTTACACTTCTGTTAAATCCTAAAAAAACTTATATCCTGTGTGATGTGTGTGTTAGAGATCTGAAATGTATAAAAACAGATGCTTCTTTTGTCTGGGGCCCTCCTTTTCAGAGGAGGTTGCCCCCTATTACTTGAGCTCAATTAAAAGGGTTATCCTATTTCTCGTCTTGGTGTGAATTTATTTTGGGTTCTTCGTACCAAGTTAAACGTGCTTGGACACGGGACCAACTTTGGGTCCAACAAAATTGGCGACTCCGCTGCCGGGACAAAACTTGGTCTCAGGACTTGTGGTTCATCTAACCCAGCGCGCATTCAGAAATTTTTCTGAAAGGGTTTTTGACCGCTCTCCTGGGCTCAAAGACGAAGTCCTGAAAAAAAACCGAGAAATAGACAAAAGAAACTTCCAAAAACTGCCACTGCTGACAATAGTCCACTGAAGACGGGTAAGATACCTTCTGTGTTTGTCTTTGTCCGAATCCCATGAGCCTAGAGGGGGCAGTGAGTGGTCTGGGAGGGAACCAGAGAAGTAGGACAAAATAGGGTCTGCGCAGACTAGACAAAAGGGACCGCAAGGGTCAAAAGGTAAAAAGGAAAAAGTTATGCAAGGTATCTGACCAAACCGGTAATCTGTGGGGTTCGAGTCCTCTGCAGTGTTTGGTCTGCCACTTTGGTCATTTTCAAAACCCAGAAATGACAGTGGAAAAAGTGAATCATGGACTAAGGCAACGGAAGGCATTTGGCCAAAGGAAGGATCAATTGACTACAATGTGCACGAAAAATTAGGAGACCTTGTGTTGACATTTGGGGAAGAAGACCAGGCTTATTATGGTTTATCTTGGAAATTGTGGGATGATGATCCCATTAGAATACAATATGGCTTTGGGAAGCGAGCTGATCAAGGAAAAAGACCCATAGCCCAGTCCCTGGGTGAGCAGTTCCAGCCCATTTTTGCCTGGCCAGCAAGGGCATGGAGCAGCTCCCTTTCTCTTCCCAGGAAACGGGGGTATGGAGAAAAAGGGCAGTCCAAGTTTTCATCAGCTCCCTGGGGAAGGAACGTTTAGACTAAGACTATCGTTGGGGAAGAGGCCATTTTAAAATGCTCCATGGCACTCTGTGTATGCTCCTTGGAGCCTTTGCAATTTGCATAATCTCTTCCTCCAGCTGGAACGTTTTTCACCCCAGGCTTGTGAAAACCAAGAGTTACTAGCAGTTTTTGCTTTGTTTTGTTTTCTAAGTATGTCTGTGCATTCAGTGTTTTGACTGTTTGTGTGTCTGAACCCTCTGTTGTGTTCTCTCAGGAAGATGCTCTGGGTTACCATAGATGCCCATTGGCCCTTAAGGCCCTGCTTCCACAGTTTGCTCCCTTGATGGAGAAACAGCCGCTTGAGAAGTATTAAAAATATATTAAGGTTACTGCTAGAACCCCTTATTTATAGGAAAGAACAAACTATTGCAGGAGATGAGGGGAGCACATGTAAGGACAGCTGCCATGCTTGCAGCTATCCTTGATTTCTATAACTGTATGCCTTGTTTGTAAGAAAGTTGATGAATGGTAACTGTATGTACTGTAGACAGGAAGTTTGAGAAAGTGCCATGCTCTAGAAGGAACCAGAAGAGATGGTCTGAGTGGGAAGGAAGCAAGAGGAAAGTTTGTGCTTTATATGGTGAGTAATAAGAAAGTTTAAGAAATGTGATTCAGAGAGCCTGAAGGCATGTGTTGTGTGTCTGGATCTGATTGATTGTTGCAATTGGGTCTGAATTTGTCTTTGGTAATGCACGTGAAGGCATTTTAGCAAAGAAAGAAAGGCATTAGAAAGGAAACAGGAATGTTTAACACACTTTTGGTTAATGAAGCATTGCCTTGGGAACTCCTTGCCACTGTGAAGGAGGTGACAAGTCATTGCTAAGTGTATGTACCAATTTTTCTTCCCTTTTCTTGAAGCCAAGGAAAGGAAGGCAAACGGTTTTTTTTAAAGAGAGCCAGCTTGGTGTAGTGGTAAAGGCACCAGGGTAGAAACTGGGAACATTGAGTTCTAGTCCTACCATTGTTGCAAAGAAGCCAGCTGGGTGATTTTGGGCCAGTCATTTTTCTCTCAGCCCTAGGAAGAAGGCACTGGCAAGCCACTTCTGAAATCATTGCCAAATGATTACCAGGGCTCATCCAGGCATTTGCCAGGAGGAAAAAAAAAAAAATCAGGGGAGAAACCCCCCTCAACCTAATGTTTTTTTTTCAGGAAAATGTCATGAAAAGTTTCCTACTCTTATTGTTTTGAGGCTTTAGTTCCCAGAAAATGAAAGCCCTAAAGCAATACCTTTTTTTCCCCACTCTGTCCTGCCTCCTTGAGTGTGCCTCTTGCTAATTTCTGCCCCCCCATGTATATGTGTGTGCGTGTGCGGCCTTAAGCCACCCCATCTTTACTCTTTGTTTGACCCTACCTGTTAATGCTTCAGATATACAGATGGAAGGTTGTGAATGGTCTTTTGTCTACCAAGTCCCAGTTTATCTGAGCTACACCTAACGACTTCAACAACAGCTACTAACTATTTCAACCTCTGCAGTACTTACATGTGATATACAGTTGAGCTGTTAAGAATGAGTTAGACTTTGTTTTTCTTTTAAACTTCCCTGTAAAATTTATAAGAGATGCCAGCCAAGCAGTAGGAATGCATGCTTGAACAATAAATTGAACTAAGCTAGAGAAAAGGAAAGGGCACCACCAAGTATAGCAACAGGCAATAAATCTGGTTTCCCAAAACAACTATCATCTACTGCAGCTTCTGGACCATAGTTAAGCTATTCAAAGGTTTCTTTATCTTATTTCTGAGTCACTCATTGCTTTTTATAGGACCCCCATGCTTTCCCTTAACTTTCTCTTCTCTTGCACGTTTATGGACTCTGACCTTTCGCATCTCCTCAGGGTCATCTGCTAAGAAAGCCTCTAGCAGAAGCCTCCTAGACAGAAGCTTTACTCCTTTCCCTCCTTTGCCATCCCTCTGATCTACAGTTTGCCCGTTTCCCCACAAATGTGGCTATAAGGAGCAAACAAAAGGGAGTGTGTGTGTGGAAGTTTATATTTTGTTCCACGACAAGCAATCTAAATGGCCAGATACCCCAAGATCCTGATGGGCAGACCAAAAGAAGCACTCCATGAACTAACTTGACACCAGACCAGCCTTGCAGCTACCTCCAGTCTAAGAGTCAAAGTGAGAAAGAGCTCTGCAAAACTCTACCAAAAGGCTTCAGGTGCTTAGGGAAAAGCTGATGTCTCTACTGCACACTCCCACCCAAAGGCTGGTAAGAATCAAAGAAAGAAGCATTAGGCTGAATTATAAGCAAGATTAGGTTTGTCTCTCTCTCTCTCTCTCTGCTACATTTGGTTTCCTTCTTCCTCTCCCATAGAAGGCAAGAGCTCCCATTTTCCTCTGAAATCAGTGTCCCGGGTTTTCAAGCTGCCTCAGTTAAACAATTGCAACACAAACCAAGGAGCCTCAATGTTAATATTCCTGTTTCCCCAGCCAAGGTGTTAGACTGGGCAAGTGCTTGCTGCCCATTCACTGGGTTAGCACACAAGCCCAAGAAGGAACATACACTGGAAGCTGAGAGGAAAGGAAGTATGTGGGTTCCCCTTTTGCCCCACCTGGTGCCTTAACACAGGCATGTGGTAACACCCTCCTGCAGACAATAAATGCATCTGACTGCTGGGCCAGGGCTCTAAGTCAGATGGCCTCCCATAGAATGGCACAGAATTTGTATGAGGAGCTTGGCCTACAGTATTGCCATCATAACTATGTGCCCAGTATTTTTAGAACAGATAGCATGTGATACAGCACCAAAGCAATTGGCCACCTACACAAAGAATTGCTAGCAAATAGTTTCTAGAGTAGGTTAGTTCTAGACCAGATTCTTGCAGCCAAAGGTGGTGTTTGTACAGAAACAGGACAGAATGCTGTACCTTTGCACCTGAGAGCCAAGGAAAAGGTCCATTCTGCGCCTATGAGACCCCACAGCTGCAAGAAGCCATTGACTGAACCCTTTGACGTCTATGGGAGATCATGCTGGTTGCTGGAATCATCCGAAGCATCACTTCAATGGGACTTTGAGGCATGGACTTAATCTTTTTCACCCTTCTAGCCAAGATGTGGACTGGAAAATGCAAGCTAAGGACCAACTCTTCTCCAGACTACTTCAGTATTTGGACCTGGTTAAGAACCTTGGTCAGTGCCATTGTTGTTAAAATCGTTTTAATTGTAATAACCTGTATTACCCTTCAGTGTACGCCTGTATGTATTTCTGTAAGTAAAACCTGCTTACCTGAAAGAGCCAGAGCTGAATTGCCTTATCAAGTAGAATTGAAAGAGCTAAGTGACTCGTCAGTGAAATGGATCACTGAAGAGTCAACGGGGGGAATTGAAGGATTGAACTCTATTAAACCCCCCTTCCTATGGAATGTGTACATGTTCAGCAGAATGTATGAACTGTGGATGCCACAAAAAATCTTAATTAAGGACAAATAGTTAATCTCTTCACAGGAAGGAAATCTTGATTGCATCCACCTTTGTTTATCTCACAGAATCCCTGTGAGATAACCACCTAACACCAGACCCCTCTCCTTCTCTTATCAAAATTCCAGGATATTCATAACTAACTTGTGATGTCTGTAAATTAAATTGTGATATCTGAAATCTTTAATGAAATCTTGACCTTTACACTTCTGTTAAATCCTAAAAAAACTTATATCCTGTGTGATGTGTGTGTTAGAGATCTGAAATGTATAAAAACAGATGCTTCTTTTGTCTGGGGCCCTCCTTTTCAGAGGAGGTTGCCCCCTATTACTTGAGCTCAATTAAAAGGGTTATCCTATTTCTCGTCTTGGTGTGAATTTATTTTGGGTTCTTCGTACCAAGTTAAACGTGCTTGGACACGGGACCAACTTTGGGTCCAACACAATATAATCTTTCATCAGTCTCTCAAAACATTTCATCACAATGGGAGTGAGAGCTATCGGGCTATAGTCATTGAGACACGTGATCGTAGATTCTTTAGGCACAGGTATAATAGTCGCAGTCTTAAAGCTCACCGGGACTACAGTCTGGTGCAAGGAAATATTAAATATGTCTGTAAAGACACTGGCCAGCTGTTCAGCACAGTCCCTCAGTACCCGCCCTGGGATATTATCTGGGCCCGCTGCTTTCCGAATATTAATTTTCCTCAGGGTCCTCCTGACATCAAGGGTATCCTGATATCAAGGGTAGGTGCCTGCTCGTCAGGGTGGGATTCAACCTTCCTCACAGGAGTATTATTAGATGCTTCAAACCTACCAAAAAACCTATTGAGTTCATTCAGAAAATCTATATTCTCCTCACATGATGTCGGAGTAGCCTTATAATCTGTAATAGTTTGAATACCCTGCCACATGTGCCTGGTATTTGTGGAATCATGAAAAAAATTCCTGAACTTTCCGGCTATAGACCCGCTTTGCTATTCTCATCGCCCGGTTCAGATCAGCTCTGGCTGTTCTAAGAGCCTCCATATCACCAGATTTAAAAGCAGCGTTTCTTTCTTTCAGCTTCACATATACTTCACGAGTCATCCAAGCTTTCTGATTCGCCCGTAAGATGATGTTCTTAATAACACTAACATCATCCATACATTTTTGGATATATGCAGTTACAGTTGAAACATATTCCTCCACATTCGTATGTTGGTTAGTCGTTGCAGCTTCTCTAAATATGTTCCAATCTGTACACTCAAAACAGCCTTGCAGTGCTTCCATTGCTCCCTCAGGCCAAACTCTCACCTGCTTCACAGTTGGTTTTTCTCTAGTTAACAAAGGCCTATATGCTGGAATTAGCATTACAGTAAGATGGTCTGAGAAACCGAGATTGGGTCGGGGTAAGCCTTAAATGCATTCTTGATGTTAGAATAGGCTAAATCCAATGTGTTCTTACCCCTAGTCGCAAAATCCACATATTGATGGAAATGAGGGAGGACTGTTTTCAAATTAGCCTGATTAAAGTCTCCAACTACAATAAACACAACCTTCGGGTGAGTAGTTTGCAAGTCTCTGATGGTATGATAAAGAACTTTCAAAGTCTCTTTAGTATTTGCAGAGGGGGGTATATTTTTTGTTGTTGTTCAGTCGTTTAGTCGTGTCCGACTCTTCGTGACCTCATGGACCATAGCATGGCAGGCCTTCCTGTCCTCCACTGTCTCTCGGAGTTTACTCAAATTCATGTTCATTACATCAGTGATGCTATCTAACCGTCTCATCCTCTGCCGTCCCCTTCTCCTTTTGCCTTCAGTCTTTCCCAGCATCAGCTGTAATAATCGTAACAGTGAACTCCGTGGGCAAATAAAAAGGTCTACATCTAATAGTTAACAACTCTCCATCCGGTGAACAGTAAGTTGAAACCACCTTTGAGTTATTACACCATCTGTTATTAATATAGATGCATAAACCACCACCTCAAGTTTTGCCACTAAGAGCGAGACTCCTATCCAGTCGAAACATTGTCAGTCCCTCCATTCCAACAGCCTCCTCAGGAACAGATGCCTTTAACCACCTCTCGGTCAGCACTATAACACAGCAGTCTCTCACCTCACGCCTTGTTGCAAAATCCAGCTTCAAGTAATCCATTTTATTCTCCAAAGAAGAAGTGCTTAGCCAAAATCAACATGAAAAATTGAAATTGGAAGCTTGTTCAAGCCATTACTTACATTGGCTTAATTTATTGGTAGTTATTTCCAATTAGGCAGCCAATAGCTTGGTTTACATATACAGTATGTACTGTAATGGCTAAGCTATAATGAGTTTGATGTAGTTTATAGCATAGTATGTGAACTAATCCAGTGTAGCTTGTAAACCATGGTTTATGTCTTAGGCCTTTTCTGACAACCAGTGTGCTCCACCTATCCTTGAAGTAGCAGAAAACTACACTGGCATGAAATTGGCTGTCCTCATTGCCCATCCCTATTCTGCTTTTCTTGCCTTTGATCCCAGTCCTTACAAATTTCCTAAGGTCCCTCGCAAGGTAATAGATGACAAAGCCAAGCAGAGGTTACGCATCTTGAGGCTGCCCTTGGACAGTCTCAGAATGAGGAAAATACTGCTTTAACGCCATTGGAGCAAATCACAGCTGTGACTTGTCTCACTTATGGCCGGGAATGAGATAAAGGCAGTGTGAGGGGGACACAGCAAGAACTGAAAAGTGTTGCTAATGCATGCTTGGGACATAATTACATCCAAGTAGGAACATAACCTTAGCGTTATGTGGTTTAGCATTGTGTGTGAATCCAGTCATTGTATTGTGCTATAAAATTGCAATCCTTTGCAATTACTGGAGTGTAATCAACTTCCTTAATTCCAGGCCAAACAGAACGTAGTATGAAATGCATTACCTGAGGTGCTACAATAATTTTTTAAATTATAAGTATTGAAGTGAAGGGGATTTTCATTGGGAACGCAATGTGTGGTCTTAACAGAATTTGCCTCCCTTTAGTTGCCACCTGTACTTGTGTCTACAAGTACAGCTATTTACTGTTATGAAGCTGGCTGTACAATCTGTTATTATATCAATTAATTGTTTTCTCTAGTTTTACTGAAAAGCTGTTTTCAGTTTGTAACATCTATTCATAGATGGCTACAGCTACTTGCAGTGATGAAAACTTTGCCATGCAGGACCTTATAGGTGACAATCAGCACCTTGAATTGTACACAGAAGTATGTTGTTAACTAGGGCAGCTTGCACAATCATTGTGTTAGATGGGTTTATTGAAGTGCTCCTATAACCACCCATGCTGTCGCATTCTGGAATCGCGGCGGGGAGATAGTGGGCTTCCTTGTGCAGTTGATCGGCCACTGTGAAAACAGATTGCTGGAGTAGATGGGCCAGGGATCCAATCCAGCAGGGCACTTATGTTCTTAGCAGTAGCTTCCAAGTGGTCTTCAAGGACAGCCCCATGTACAGTGTGTTGCAGTAATCCAAACAGGAGGCATAAGAGACTGTGAGCAGGGCCTCCCAATCCAGCAGTGGGTGTAATTGGTGCACAAGATGTAGTTGTGCAAAGGGCCCTATGAGCTATGGCTACCACCTGCACTTTGAGCAGAACCTGAGAATCTAGGAGGACCCAGAAGTTGTTCACTAGATCCGTCTGGGCAGCAAGACTGACTTATCCATTAGGCACAATAGGCACAGTGCCTAGGGCCCACAAAAAATGTTTTAATTTTTTTTTAAAATCAGAATAAAAATGAAGTAGAACTTATTTATTTTCAGGCCTTGCCTTTTGGCCTTGAAAATATACACAATAAATAGAATACAAATACATAAAGTACAAATAAAATATACATACAATTCAAACTAAAAGCTCAGTTATATATTAAATGCCACCAAGATAATTTAATAATTTTCACAGGAACATGTTATATTAAATTATAAGAACTTATAAGGGAAAAGTAAATATTACATTTGAGTAGCAACATTTCCATGTATGAACACAAATTTATTACCTAAATTTTAACTTTATGGCATTTTTATTGGCAAATTCCTGGATTATTTCATCAAAGGATGAAAATCAATTTCATATTTTAACAACTCAACTTGGTGATTATTATTACAAAATAATACATATATTATTTACTATTCCCTATTTCTCTGTAAAAATGCAAAGAAAATATTGAAAATCATATTAAATATAATGTTTAATACTATTATTTTTATGGAGAGAGGGGCCAATGAAAGCAAAAGTGCCTAGGGCACACAAAAGTCATAATGTGACCCTGCTGGGCCCAATTTGGTCTAGTGGTTAAGGTGTTGGGCTAGAAACCAGGAGACTGTGAGTTCTAGTCCCGCCTGAGGCATGAAAGCCGGCTGGGTGACCTTGGGCCAGTCAGTGTCTCAGCCCAACTCACCTCACAGGGTTGTTGTTGTGGGGAAAATGGGAGGAGGAAGGAGTACTGGGTATGTTCGCCGCCTTGAGTTATTTATAAAAATAATAAAGGCAGGATAAAAATTAAATAAATAAATATTCATAACCATTGATGGAAAATTCGCAGATCTAAGGAGACCTAGAACTCACAGCTTCTTAGCTTGCAAGGGTTGAGTTTAAGCCAGTTTCTCCTTATCCATGCTTCCACAGACATCAGACACTGAAAAAGAACTTTGACCGCATCACTTGGTTGGCCAGGGTTTGAGACATACAGCTGAGTATCATCAGCTTTACTTGCATTCCACATATGTGATGGGACTTACGTTTCATCAATTAACGCCTATGTATCAGCTGTTTTGATGGACTTCCTAAAGGATCAGAAAGTTAAATTCAGTGCTATGAACAACAGCGCTTATTAGTTCAATCAGCAGCCATAAAATAGGTAATGAAAGTATAATCTATGTGATTTAAAAAGGTGGAAAGAGAAGTTAATCTTTGTTTTAGCTACTGTCATGAATGTACTTTGGAATATTCTGAACGTTGTACCGCCTCGGACGTCAGCAGTGATGTAAGATATGACTGTTTGGACAAGAAGACATCTGCAGCTGCGCTTTTCAGTGTATCAGCACTCCTCCCCGATGCTACTAGTCTTACCTAATTCTTATTTAGGACACACCGAGTGATTGTTTTTTGGCATCAACATTTTGCTGACATTCAGTTCAAAAAGGAACTGGTTGCTGATTTACTAACTTTTCTAAACTGTACATTTGATGACATTACTAGGAATTTATCTTTATTTGGTATATGACAATTGTTTCTAGTAGTGACATAGTCTCATGACATCTTTATACAGCCTTGTACTTTAGAAAATAAATTTGTTTCTTTTTTAAAAAAAAATCCTGTACAATCAATAAGGTTGTATATTGCAAATTGGGGCCTTAAGTTGAAAAACATTCTTAAGGCGTTTTGTTAGCAAACTGAAGTACATAGAGGAGAAATAATGTTGAGCTACTATAATAATAGGTTCCAACATGTTCACCTTATGGTAATCAGAATTCATTATAATTTAAATGCCTATGAGTAAGAACTTTCCCATGAAATATAGAGAATGGTTTGCCTGATGAGTAGTAGTATGTTTAGGCCTAACTTGATATGGAGACAGCCTTACAATTTATTATTATGGTTTGTTGTAGGTTTGTATTCACTTTACTTCTTTACTTATGTCACCACATGTCATCAGAACTGGGTGGAAAAAGTGAATTTCCTTTCTCCCAGATCCAACGATGGGAAGTAGAAGCAGCTGAAAATGGGCCTGCTTCAGTTGCAGCATCTCTGTTCTTTCTGTGGTTTTTTTTGTATGTGCTTTTGCAGTTTGCATGTGAGGGGTGAAACAGGAATGCCAGTGCAGTGCGGAAGGTTCAGCCTTTCTGTCTTATGCATACGTCGTACCTTTAACTCTGATTGGGCCACCTCAATTTATTTTTTCAAACATTAAAAGTGGAAAAAAAACAGAACATGTCAGTGTCAGGTGGCCAGCGAACACCAAGGTCACTGTGATGCCAGCCAACACTAAAGGCTATTGGTGCACTATGGCCAAATGTAGTCTGTTGTGCTGTGTTGTAGCGTTGAGGGATAAGCACTGTAACCATAATTAGTACACAAACCTGGACATCAAGCGCTAAGAGAACCACTGAATTCAAGAGTAATCCCAGGATATGTATTTTGTAGCAAATTCTAAAGTAATTTTTTTTAGAAGTTCACTCACTTCAGTGGTAGTTGTTTGGAAGTGCTTTTTTCATAGCGTGTTGCAATTTATGTGATTTATATGATTTAAGATTGATGTTATACTGTTCTCCTTACCATTTAATAAACCATGATATTTATCTGACTAACTGCTCTTTTATTATTGTATTCTATGCTCCAGAACTGCACTATGGTGCTGAAATGTGATTGTTGCCTGTAAAGCAACTTTCCATTTCTTCTGTGTTGAACTACAAGCCTCCAAATTCTCTGCCACTGTGAAAGCCTGATTGGTTAGGTGTTCTTGGAGTTAATCTGGCACATCTGGAGGGCATCAGGTTGAAGACGACTGGTCTAAATCCTATGGATCTTGCTCAGCAGACAGAAAAAGCATTTGTTGAAAGAAAGTGTTTCATAAGTTGAGAATTAGTATACTTCCAGAAGTGTAGCCAGGGTGGCATTTAACAACCAAAATTAGGCTCTTGTGGTACCTTAAAAAACAACATTTGTATTGTATAAGCAGTTAGTTTATAGACTTTGGGTTAAAAGGTGGACCCCAAACAGGTCCAAGGATGTATGTGTAAGTCTGAGGGCAAAGACAAAAAACATATGTTCACTGATAGTGAACACTTAAAAAAACAAACAAACAAACTTGGGTGGGGGGGGAGATGCGGAGCCTTTTTTTTTTAGGCAAGTCCAAAATCAAAACAAAAATCTTACCACTGTGATGGTAACTGGATGGCCAATAAGTTAAGGAAAAAATGTGTTAGAAAGGGAGGAAAACTGGCTTGAACCTTCCTGAAAGATTTTCTGATAGCAAATTTCATACAGCTAGATTTAATTCCTCGTGCTTTCTACTTGGAAAGGAGAGATACCTATATAAATACAGCGACCATAACGAGTGAATAGGCTTCCTAGGTCTCATCGCGGCCAGCGTGGAACCCGCAGCTTTAGCTCCAAAAACGTTTGGATGAAAGCCCACGCCGAACTCCAGAACCAGGCCGCGCGCTCCCCTCTCGATTGTCTCCGATTGAAGCGTCCTCCATTGGCCGCAACCCAGTTTCTGTCACGTGGAGATAGCCGCCCCTTCAGCCTAGCCCGCCTCGACTAAGTGCGGAGGTGGGCGGGGCCTGGGGTAGCCAATGAGAACGAGGGTGCGCGTCGCTGCCGGAGTCTAAGGGAGGCGCGAGGCGGTTTGCACGGGCAGAGAGAGTGGTGGCAGGAGCGACTGCGCTTCTACCACCTTGGAAGCATCATGGATTGCGGGGATGAGGTCGTTGTGCTCGTTGCTGCTGCAAGGACCCCGGTCGGTGAGTATAAACTCTTACTGGGGGTATTTCATTCCTCGATCCTGTATTACTCCCAACCTTGAATGGTTCATTCATTCTGATGCCGTCGGGAAATTTGCCTTCGCCCACTTTTCCTTTTATGCTGTCCCGTGTTGGAGGAACTTTTTCTGATCTTGGCAGAAAGGCAAGAAAATGAATCGAGGTAGGGTTGTGGTAGGAGGGCTTGGAATTGTACTGCGAGTGTATTTTTGAGGGGCGGAGAACTGCAGTTTGGCGAGGGCGAGGATGCTTTGTTAACTGCTTAGTTAACAGCTTATTAAGGCTTTAGGATCGGGTGAAAAGTATTATTCAGACAACAAGGACTGGAAGATTGGAAACAGACACCGCGGTCTAACGGTATGTCTGGAAGTCCGATTGAGTGTAATAAGGTTTAATTTCAGCTACCTGTATGCAAGATTGTAGGCTAAATCGTTCTTCTAACACATTTTCTTACCCCTCGACACTACACTGGCATTCTTTCAGTCTGCCCTCCACAAAGCTCGAGCTGGCTTGGCATCTTTGTTTCTTCGCATCCTTGTTTTGTCTGCAAAGCAACCTCTGAGGTTTATTGGATTTTTGGCACAAGGGAAATTATTAGCAGAGCGAGTGTTTGAATCTCTGTCTGTTTGCCACCGTAAGCTCCATTTCAACGTTGGGTAGAAGTTTCCCACTTGGTTAATGCTACTACTGCAGAATAAACGGTATGAAAAATAGATCCCCGCTGGCTTGGTCACTCGCTCGCTTATTCACAGCAGTTGCCTTGTTTGTTTTGTCCGTAGTACCGGAGGCTCCTCCCTCGCCTGTACTTTCCTTGTAATGATTGGACAATGGGTATAGAGCCATTGCGTGAAGGTGCGCTGTGATTGCCTCGCGACTCTCGCTGGAGAGTCCCTCTTGCTCTGATTGGCCCTTGACCGGTAGAACCATGACGGTCTGGTCGCCGGCTCTTATCTCCTTCCATTAATAAACCAAATCCTGCTCCTCCAGTGCAAAGAAGTATACATAGAAGAGCATCTAAATGCCATTAGAGACTTGGCTTCCAACTACTGCGTTGCATCTTATTCCACACGTTTTTATATGGCTTTCCTAGAGTTTATTTTGATTTTTGTATGATAAGAATGAAAAAAAAGCCCTCTTAAATTGGTTTCCTTAAAGCAATTATACATCATATATAGAGACAAGAGAAATCCTGCCTTAAGAAGCTACTAGTTCTGTTTACTATGAATGGTTCCTGAGCATATTTAACAACAAAGCAATGGAGACTCTTGTATGTATTGAGAGTCATTGTTGAGATGAGCGGTGGAAAAATGCTATAAATAAATAAAAGTATAATTCAAAATTAGACTGCCCACAGCTTTTCTAATTAAAAGTGCTGCAAATGAAGTTTATTTGCTCAAATAGTTTGAGTTCATTTAGCATAAAGACATAAGAAATAGATACACAAAATGCATTTATTGAAGTTTACTAGGAGAACCAGTTTGGTGTATTGGTATGTTAAGGCATCAGGCTAGAAACCGGGAGACCTTAGTCCCGCCTTAGGCATGAAGCCAGCTGGCTTTCCTTGGACCAGTCACTTTCTCTCAGCCCTAGGAAGGAGGCAATAGCAAACCACTTCTGAAAAACCTTGCCAAGAAAACTGCAGGGACTTGTCCAGGCAGTCTCCAAGAACTGGACACAATTGAACAGATTTTAAAAAAACAAACAAACCTAGAAATGACAACTGGAATGTTGCTCTCCCTAGTAAAGGCGAGGTAAACTGTAGGATGATAATATCTAACTCATGAATGATATCCAGTGGTTCCATTTAATTTCGGGTAATAGCAGCAGGGTACTGATTTATATAGTATATAATAAATGTATATACATAACACTGGCAGATCAGAAAAATGCTACCATATTTGAAGAATCAGATCTCAAAATGTTTGACAGTACATTAGACCAGATAATGAAATAAAATGCCAGGCTTTTAATAAACAGTATAGATATAAGTTAAGCTCTGTGTATACCCACAAAAATGTAATACTTGTTTATTTTCCTAGGATTGTAATCTGTACATGTTACCTAGAATGCTTTAAAAAAAGAATAGAATGAAATGAAAGAAGGAATAGAGTAGAATTAAAACACACCTGCTTCTGATTTTAATATTTTATCTAGGATCCTTCAATGGTGCCTTGTCGACTATGCATGCCCATGAATTGGCTTCAGTAGTCATTAAAGAATTGTTGGAGAGGACAAAAATCGATCCTAAAGAAGTATCTGAAGTTATACTTGGACACGTATTGACTGCGGGTATGAACTTAATGAACCATTTATCCTGGGTTTTGATCTGGATCCCATTTATGGCCTCTTTTCTAGCATTTTTGTCATATAGTAACTATGTTCAGGGTTTCCATCTTCCAACCTAGCAATTTGTATAGCAATGTTTAATATTTATTTATCTATTTATTTTATTGATCATATTTGTATAACCGCCCCCTTCACAAGAAAGTGACTCTGGACAGCGTATAACACTCAATTAAAAGAACCAATAAATACATATAAAACAATCGTTAAAACTATAAAAACTATTTAAAAAGAAACACAAAACAGGAGAGGATGGTGTTAACCATAGTAAGGGAGCCATTGCAAAATCTCCCCGGTCTCCTGGGACCCCCCCCCCCCCCCGGCCTGATCACATAGCCAGGTTTTGAGGGACTTGTGGAATGTTAAAATGTTAAACTATTCCTGGAAGTGGAAGATGAAGCAACATTGGCACTTCCTTCATATTCTTCCATTGGTTCTCCGTCCGCTGTCCCCATTACCTGTTATAACAGAAGGGCTTCCATGTATGCACACATAAATCGGAGAAAAGAGTGGGTGGTGATAAACAAGGCCAGGAATGTAATGAAGAAGCCACGGTGCTGTCTTCTCCCACAGTTCTGGGTGTGTTAAATCTGCAATAGGATTGCAACATGGCAGTCTGCTCTAATCGCCTGTATTCTTGCCCATACTTTAATACATACATTTAATACATACATTTAATACATACATTTAATACATACATACATGCATACATTAGTCCTTTCCTTCCCTAATTTAGCCATCTCCAATTTCTTGTCCTGCATATATGCTTCTCTATGAGAGTCAGTGTGGTGTAGTGCTTAAGTTGCTGGGCTAGGAGTGGGAAGACCCAGCACCTTAACCACTACACCGCACTGATTCTCATAGAGAAGCATATGTGCAGGTCAAGAAATTGCAGAAATAGCCCTCCTTTAGGGACAGAAGCTAGTTGGGTGACTTTGGGTCAATCACTCTTAGTGCTAGACTGGGAGATGATTGATTGATTGATAGATAGATAGATAGATAGATAGATAGATAGATAGATAGATATCTGTACTAAGTCACAGTATACCAGCATTGAAGATTATGGCCCATAAGAGGCCTTCATCCTGCGGTGGATTGATTCAAGCTGAACATGTATATAATATCTAGGCTTGTCTGCTGCAGGGGTGGGGAACTTCTGAGGAGTCAAGGCTGCAACCAGCCTCCTAAATTTCTGGAGGGCTGCAGGACATCATTTCAGCTACATCACTGATACATACTGTATTGATCTGTTCTGACATTTTTCAGAGATTTTAAGGATGGGAGTGGCAACAGGTATCTGGAGGCAAACCAATGCCGTTTTCTTTCTCAGAATCCTCCCAAACCCTGAAAAGTGTTATCAGTGAAGTTTCCCGTTGTCACTGAATTTCAGCAGTGCAATACTGAGATGTGAGGGTTCACAGGTTGCCCACCCTGTTGCATACCCTCAGTCAGTACAGTTAACACATCTGGAAGATGGCTACTTGGCTGAGCTTCCCACTATGACAGTCTTACTACTGCTAACTCTAAAGGTTCCTCTACTGTTTGTCATCTTTCAGTAGACAGTTACAAACAAAGAATCAATTTTTGGGAAGCGACAGAAAGTGATTGCAGGCATACCTCGGAGATATTGTGGGTTTGGTTCCAGACCACCGCAATAAAGCGAGTCACACCAAAAAAATTTGGTTTCCCAGTGCATATAAAAGTTGTGTTTACACTCTACTGTAGTCTATTAAGTGTGCAATAGTATTATGTCTTAAAAAACAATGTACATACCTTAATTAAAAATATTTTATTGCAGTATCTGTGCTGTATTGACGGAATATACAGTATTTGGGTTAGAAAAGGAAGTTGTGGAGTCAAACTTGCATTTTGTTTTGACGTATGGAAAGTATTTTGTCTTACTGATACATTTTGCCAAAAAAGTAACCAAAACATGGAGATTATAAATCCGTTAATTGAAAAGGTATGTATTTTTAGAACAGAATCCTGAAAGCAGATTACAAAATAGTGTAAAATACAAAATAAATAATTGTTCAATAAATGCAACAAATAGGAAACATCATCATTAAAATAATTAATAAGGTAGCACCTGATAGAATTGCAGTTATAAGTTTCTTATGTATTAAACTAATAAGATGCAGCCTAGAGTATACAAATCTTTAAAATCATCTGGAAGATCAGCAAATAGGAGGTTGTGTATAGTGTTTGGGGAATCATCTTCTATCTAAAGTTGTGGGGCCACCATTGAAAAGGCCCTGCCCTTGAAATTTCCTGATTTCATAGCCATCTGTCACCAGTGGTCCACACAATAGGGACTGAGATGCTGATCATAAAGCCTGGACATTTATGAATGCTCCTATGAATGCAGACAGGCCTTGACAAGCCCTTCATATCATGCTGAAGCTTAAAAGCAAAAAACAAAAGCAAAACCATACACCACCCTCACTGTCCACAACAGTGTTGAAATACAGTCCAAAGGCAATGAAGGGTCAACCTAAGAAAATTGAAAATAAAAGTAACTTGAACAATTAAGACACAGGCATTGAAATGCAGGGTCAGACGGTCTTGTTTACAAAATGGTGCCTGGAAACAAGAGGTGGGTTATCAATTTAAACTAAAACTGGTTATAAGTAGCATTACAGGCAAACCACATCGGTACCCATCTGGCACAAAAAACTGAGGGAGGAGAATGAGCTAAAAACAGTTTAGTATAGTTTTCCCTGCATGTTTGTTTCTGTAGGTGCTGGTCAGAATCCTGCTCGACAAGCCAGTGTTGGTGCAGGGATTCCATACGAGATACCAGCTTGGAGCTGTCAAATGATATGTGGGTCAGGCCTCAAAGCCGTTTGCCTCGGGGCTCAGTCTATTAAGACAGGAGATTCCAGTATTGTGGTGGCTGGTGGCATGGAGAACATGAGCAAGGTAAGGCAGCTTGATGTTCATAGAGGTTAAGACTGACTGCTCCTAAGAAGGTTGTGCTGAAAAATCATGGAAGGATGCCTTGCATGGGAGAATTACTGCATTAAACAATACATAAGCTGTACAGCTGGCCTTGACCAAGAGTGACTTCTTTCCCACCAGCTACATCCCCAGCCAGTAAGAGCCTGGGCTTCCCTGGACTGAGGCTTAATATAATTGGGCCTTGCCCAGCCCATCACTGATTTGAGATGCTTAAGCGACTGAACGAATAAACAGCAACAAAATTGGCACACAAGCTTAAGCCAGAGTTATTAAACCACAATTTATTAAACAGGACCTGTTGTTGTTGTTTATTCGTTCAGTCGTTTCCGACTCTTCGTGACTTCATGGACCAGTCCACGCCAGAGCTTTCTGTCGGCCGTCACCATCCCCAGCTCCCCAATGGTTGAGTCTGTCACCTCCAGAATATCATCCATCCATCTTGCCCTTGGTCGGCCCCTCTTCCTTTTGCCTTCCACTTTTCCTAGCATCAGCTTCTTCTCCAGGGTATCCTGACTCTACACCAAAAACAAGTCATCCATGAACACAACCAGTATCTAAAGCTTTGAGTAACTTCATGTGGGTATTAAGCAACCTGGGAGACAAAGCTGGTGGAGTCCCGCAGTACAAATGCCATGGGTCTGAACAATCGATCTCTGAGTATCAGCTGACTATTAATAAGGAAGACTGGTATTTTTATCAGTTCCCCTCTGGATGGAAAATCCAGGTGTACATGATTGATGGAATTGAGTGGCTCACTTAATTGCTATGGATACAAATAACACTAGGCCACTGAGTAATCATGCTTTGCTAGGTTAATTCCTGATCTGTGCAAAGTACAAAACCAAATCTGGAATAAGCCAGGATTTTTGAGTTTAGATATAATGACATATTTTTGTGGGTTTATAAAGCTTGATCAGTTTAAAGGGTTTATAAAGCATGGCCCAGTTTTTTTTAAAAAAAACTCAACCATGTAGTTTCTTCAGATGATTTACACATTGTGCTAAGCCAGAAACAAATAAGAGCTCTTAGGGCTTTGGGTTAGCTGCTACTCATGCCAGAAGGTCCAAAAGAACCAATAAGGCAGGAGTTTCTTCTGTTGTCAGAAACATCATTTTACAGGAAAAACAGGTTGTTTTATTTTTAAACCTTGGATGGAAACCAGGTTGAAATAGTTCCAAGTAGTCATTTTTTTCTGAGGATTGTGCAGCTGTAGTTTAAATGATACTGCATGAACTAACATGTAGCTTGTTTGCTTTGGTCTTATTGTTTTAAACTAACTTGAGTTATTCCAACCATAGTTTATCATGAATTGAACTTATCTACTCTCTCCTTTGAATGAGCAGGAGGAGTATGGAAAGTAATTTGGCCAGAGAGAGGGGTAGCTGGACAGAGTCTTTGTAATATAAAGATGTGTGTGTGTATACCTACATATACAGTACATACAGAGACAGACAGACCCCCACACACATACAATCAGCAAAGAAAGAATGCTGCTGTTGGGCTTTTGTTTTTGCTGATAGCATTTGGAAATTTGTCTGATATTTTATATTTGAATGGGACAATGACTTTTGAAATTGCCATGGCAGAGGCAGAACTGTTCTTCTGGTCTGTCTGTCTCACTGTTGCTTCTGATAAAAAAAATGGCAGGGAGATGATTGTGCATACATTGGGATGTATACTTCTTTCAGCTGGATATGCCTCCAGTCTTAAAGTGAAATTTTCTTTGGCTTATTTCAAGCCTTCACCTTCCTCCTAGCTAGAATCCAGGAAGAAGAAATATGGAAGCTTCCTTTTTCTTACGTTCTTTCTCTTTCATACATACCATGTGATTTTTCTAATGGGTGATATCAGGGATTGAAGCTGAGACCTCATGCATACAAGGCATGTGCGCTACAACTGAGTTGGGATTCCTTCTCTATACTGGATTTACTTATGGCAGATGAGCGGAAGGGTCATACAGTAAGAATGGGTGGTCCAGGGATTATCTCCATGCCCTTCCAAAGGAAGTTGCTTTCAATGTTCTAAATGTATCAAAATGCTTTTCTTGCAGGCTCCTCATGTCATTCATCTGCGCAGTGGGGTGAAGATGGGGGAAACCTCTTTGCAAGACAGTATTATCGTAGATGGATTGACAGATGCCTTCCACTGTTATCACATGGGCATTACAGGTAAGCCACATGAAAATAGCACTTTCAAGAAGGTTGGAGGAAAGCTTACCTTGACTGTATTTCTTTGAAACAGGAAGAGTGAAGGGAAAGCAAGAATTACAAGGATAGGAGGAAATGTACTAGGCAATGTCCAGCTTCCCCCTCTTGTCAATGTAGGGTTGCCAGCTGTAACTGAGATGAATCCCTGTACCCACACGCACGCTGCAAAAGTGTACATGTGACATACCTACATATGTCCATGCATGTATGTTCTAGGAAAAAAAGGAGAGAGAAGCCCTGTTTAGGGATTATAAAAGGGTCACATTCCCCAGGTAAAAAGCCTCTCCCAGGTAAGAGCTAAGGTACAAACTCATCCATACACACTGAGAGCCAGATTGGCGCAGTAGTTAGGGCAGAGTTTTCCAAACTGTGTGTCGCGACACAAAGGTGTGTCGCCTGCGGGGCCCAGATGTGTCGCGTCAAAACCCGGAAGCGCTGATGGCACGCCACCGGGCCATCAGCGCTTCCGGGTTTTCCCGCGGCGACACACCAACGGCGGCGCGCGAAAATCCGAAAGCGCTGCAGTCACGGCGGCGCTTCCGGGTTTTCCCACAGCGACACACGAAAATCTGAAAGCGCCGCAGCCACAGCGGCGCGCAAAAACCAAAAGCGGCAGCAGTGCTTCCGGGTTTTTGCGCGCTGCCGCAATGGCAGCACTTCCGAGTTTTCCCGCGGCGACACACCAACGGCAGTTGGTGTGTCGCCGTGGGAAAACTTTGGAAAGCCCTGGGTTAGGGTGTTGCACTAGATGCAGGAAGGCCCAGGTTCTAATCCACCCTCAGCCAGGGAAATTCACTTGGTGACTTCGGGCCAGTCGCTCTCAGTCCAACCTACCAAAATAGGAGGAGGGAGTGCTATATACAATATCTTGAACTCCTGTACAAAAGGTGTGATATAAATTAACAATAGAATAATAATAAACAATAAATACAAATTATTATATAATAAGTATAATTGCATTTATTATATGATTTTGTTATTGAATTATATAATGTATATTACATATAGTACATAATAAATACTGTGTTATAAAATAAATCATCTTGAGAGAGAGCCAATCCACCACTTTGCAGCCATTTACACCTCTTGCTCAGTCCATTTTCAAGCTAATCAGGTAAGATCAACATTACAGGTCTTAAGAATTGCATTTCTTAGCCTGTAGTTTTGTGCACTCATTTATTCAATGAAAATACATTTCCAACAAAACCAAATTCATAACTAATGCGAATGTGTAAACAGTATATGCTGGAGACAATGCATTCTCTATCATCAGTTTTTGAAGATTCGGTGTAATAAATGCAATGCAGTGTACAGTAAATAAATCATGATGCATCCTGATTAGAGTATCTACTATATTTTTTAATTGTTTCAGCTGAAAATGTGGCCAAGCAATGGAAGGTTAGTCGAGAGGAACAAGACCAGCTGGCTGTAAACTCACAGAACAAGGCTGAAAATGCCCAGAAGGGTGGATATTTTGATAAAGAGATTGTACCTGTCATTGTGCCTTCCAGAAGAGGTCAGTGGGCCGTTTGTCATATTGGGCAAGGGATTGGTTATTAATTATAATGGTCTGTATCTAATTTTAACGATCCATCTTTATATTCATTTTATCCGCTTCAGTTCTCCCTCTGTAATCAAGTATTAGAATAATTGGTGTGTTGGAAAGGGAGAGTCACTTAGTAACCTCAGGCATAATTACTTAGTCCTTACTGCTAGATGAAGATAAAATTATGAATGTAACCATTGTGTGCTCCCAATCATAAATATCTATACTTTGGAAAGAGAAGTATAATTACAGATCTGGAAAGAACATTATCTAACTAATGTAAAAATTTGCTGCCACAATGTCAATTTTGAAGTGGTTCATAGATTGAACCAGTGTTTCTTCCTGTTTCAGTAACCTGTTTTTAAAAAAATAAATGTATTAATTTAACAGTAATTTAGAGAATAATCTCACTGAATTTTAGAAGTTTGTGAGAGTTAATTTCAAGACATACTTCATCAGTTCTTGGGACTTTATTATGAGTTTCGTATATTGTTCTAAGCCATACTTTGCTTATTAGTGATCTATTGAATAAACCACAACAGGTGGACATTGCATATTATGTTAAGCCAAAATCAACCAAAGAGCATAGATTGGGTTCCTGCTATATATAGTATAAACCCAAGTGTAGAACTCTATGGCTTAATACACAGCTTTCCAAACTTTTCATGTTGGTGACACACTTTTTAGACATGCATCATTTCGCGACACACTCTTACAGCAGGGCATCATTTCGCGACACACTCTTACAGCAGGGCACAAGGCAGGCACTAGGATCTGTGTGGAATCACAGCAGGTTTGGAGGCAGCAAGGCACAAGGCAGGCACTAGGACCTGCGCGGAATCACAGCAGATTTGGAGGCAGCAAGGCACAAGGCAGGCACTAGGACCTGTGCGGAATCCTGGCAGGGCTCAGAGGCAGCAGCAGCCGTGACACACCCAGACACTGCAGCCGACACACTAACGTGTCCCGACACACAGTTTGGAAAGCTCTGGCTTAATATATGAATTCAATTTATCACTCCTAGATTAGAATACATATAATTCAGGAGTGTAGGAAATTGCAATCACTGAAAAGTTGGCTAATAGTAGTTGGCATACAAAGGGAGAAATAGGCATAATGTCACTACTTTTTGATAATGAGGAGCATACAGTATGCTAGGCTAATGACCTGGACATTAGAGTTCCAGGATAAAATGCTAGTGCAGATGACCCCTCTATGACTCTTTATTGAAGGGCAGTGCATATGTTTGAAAAAGAGCATAAGAAGTAGAATTCTTAAATGGAAAATTCCACTTTTCTTCTTTTGTACCAAGTATAAAATGGCTGCTGCTGAAATACTTCCTTTTGGCAGGCCCTACAGAAGTTAAAGCAGATGAACATCCTCGCCATGGGTGCAACATACAAACAGTAGCAAAGTTGAAACCTTGCTTCATAACCAGCGGTACAGGAACTGTGACTGCAGCAAACGCCTCAGGTTGGTTTGTTGAGCAATTTAAAGTTAAGGCATAAAATCATCTGTTTTGTTTTTAGCAACCTAATTTTATTTCACTTGAATGAAGAATATGGGGAGGGGACATTTTTCTAGTTCAACTTGTACAGTTTGGATTTAGTGGAAGAAACATGGATTATTGCAGTGTGGTGTCATGGTTAAGATCTTAGATGAGGAATGAAAAGGACCAGGTTGTAGCTGCCAACTCAGCCACAGAAGCTGGCTCGGTGACTTTGGGCCAGTAACTGTCTCTCAACCCAACCTTCCCATGGGGTTGTTGGTGAAGGAAGGAATAGGAGGAGGGAATGCTATGTTCACCCCTTGAGTTTTTGAATGAAAGGCAGAGGATAACTCTAATTAATTAATTCAATAAATAAATGTTAAGTAGCCTTCAGTAGAGCAATAAAGAACAGTACAGGTAGTCTTCATTTAACGACCACTCGTTCAGCGACTGTTCAAAATTACAACGGTGCTGAACAAGGCGACTTACAACCACTCTGCATAATTGTGGCCATTGCAGCATCCCCGCGGTCACGTGATCACAATTCAGGCACTTGGCAACTTGCTTGCAATTAAGATGGTTGCAGCATCCTGCAGTCACATGATCACCATTTGAGACCTTCACTGCCAGCTTCAGACACACAAAGTCAAAGGGGAAGCAGCAGGAGGTCACAAATGGCGATCACATGATGTCGCACCTAATAACCGTGGGGGATTCGCTTAATGGCGTCACACTTTACAACTGCGTTGCTTAGCAACAGAGTTGCCCGTCTGAATTACTGTCGTTAAGTGAGGACTACCTGTATAAAACAACATGTCCTGGAAAACAGTAAAAACTGTAAGATACAGATTTATTTATTGGATTTATATTACCGCCCATCTTCTCCACAAGATTGCGTTTATAGTGAAACTAAAAAGAGTTGCATATGTATATCTGTAAAGGGGGCCTGTTTGAGGTAGACCTTTTAATAGTGTTACCTTCAATTACTCAAGATGTAATAATGTCTTTTTAAAATTATTTATTAAATTA
The DNA here is from genome assembly GCA_023362775.1 of Charina bottae. Lineage (NCBI taxonomy): Eukaryota > Metazoa > Chordata > Lepidosauria > Squamata > Charinaidae > Charina > Charina bottae. The sequence goes on from JALMGJ010000001.1 coordinate 23,841,432, forward strand.
GCCTTTCTTGGTTAATGTTGGTTATTAGTTTGTAGTATTGTATGTGAACTAGATAGCTGTGTGATTATATAATTATATTACAATTGTATAAAATGTATTATTCTTTAAAGAAGGAACATAACCCATCATGTACAGTATAAAAAATATATGGTGAAAGCAAAATATCTCCTAAGGGAAAACAAAAAAACATTTTAAACAAAAGACAACCCACAAAAGGGGAAAAAACCCTTTAAAAATAAAAACTAAATTAAACTAAAGAGAAACACAGAAAAAGCACACAAATTATATCTAATGCTATTTTTTTTAAAAAATCATATTGAAATTATATAATTTTCTTTAATTTCATTATCATGATTTAGTTTTCAAACATTGAATTAAGCCTAGGCCACCTGCCTCAAAATGGCCAAAAAACATGCTATTGGTACCACTGCTAAAGTTTTGATTCTGGTGTTACATACTATCCAATTAAATTATAAACTATCTACTTTTTTTTTAAGTGTCTGTATATCTATCTTAAAAAGTTAGAGTTGTTCCAGAAATAATCCATGTTAGCTTAAGGGAGCAGCTGCAGATCTCAGAACTTTTCAAGGGAAATTCCTTTTTCTCTCATGCCTCATCCTGGCCAAATGGGAAAGTTTCCAGTGGAAATTATTGCTTTGGGATGGAAATATACATGAAAATAAAGGTGGGCAAAATTGACATATCTGGAGAAGTATCAAGCTTTGTTAGATACTTTAAAGCTAGTTCAGCTGTTTCTTTCCCTTCAGGTATAAACGATGGTGCTGCTGCTGTAATTCTTATGAAAAAATCAGAAGCAGTTAAACGAAATCTCACTCCTTTGGCACAGATAGTGTCTTCGGCTCAAGTTGGTGTTGATCCTTCTGTTATGGGAATAGCACCCATCACAGCAATAAGAAAAGCTGTAAGTTGGGAACAGTGAATCCCACTGAAATAATGTGTTAATTCTGAAAATTAAATTGTCTTTTAAGCATAGTATATTTATGTCACAATATTTATAGCCTGTCCCAATCCTGATGAATTACTTTCTCTTTGCCAATAGATGGTTCAGTAATCCTCTATGTTACTGAAACTTTCCAGACATTTTTTTCTGGATATTAAATGCGTATATACGTATATTCATACACATGTGCTTTTTGTGGAAAGAAAACAAGTGCATTGGTCATTAGTGAAGATTGAAGACTCAGAGTTAATGAATTGAATTGAATTGTGCATTTGCTTCATAGCTATAGAAGGGGATGAGTCCAGCATCTGTGGAGACATTGGGATTGCATGCATTTCTGGCCCTATCTCTTACGCATGTTTACATTCCTTTCTCTGTGCTGAATACCAGATTAGAGTTTATTTCAACACCGTATCTTAAATACTTGAATATCAGTTGGTTTATTGGAAAGGAACATTATATTTGTAGAGACTTAAGGAACTCACCAGAATCTCATATATCTCTAAGTATTACAGATCATTATATTTCGTTTCAGGAAAATTAGAACAGAACTCATTATTTTCTAATAGAATTCAGCCCTGGCTTTTAACCATATTAATTGAAAGAGCTTGTTGATCTTCTGTAGGTTGAAAAAGCAGGTTGGACATTGGATCAAGTGGATCTGTATGAAATTAATGAAGCATTTGCTGCTGTAGGTCTTGCTATAATAAAAGAACTAAAACTGAAACCAGAAAAGGTATGTTCAACATTGCCCTAAAAGCACAATACCCCAAATACTGGAACTCTATTTGTTTATAGCCTTGAACAGTGCTTTCCAAAGTGCCGCCGTTGGCGACTCACCAACGGCGGTGGTGTGCAGGGGGGCCGCACGTGCACGGCGGCGGCGCAGTGGTGATGGCGGCGGCCTTGCTAAAACACGGAAGCGCTGATGGTGCGCCGCTGCCGCCGCACACACTGCCGCCACCGCACCGCCGCTTCACGACACACTAAACTGTGTGTTGCGACACATTAAAGTGTTGCGACACAGTTTGGAAAGCTATGGCCTAGAATATATATGCTAGGACAGTGAAATGCATCTTGCTTGATGCAAACATACAGTATTTCTTAGATAGGGATGGGGAGGGGAATATTAAAAATAGTTTGCAATCTGAAATAATCCGCAGAGTATCAATTTGGGAAAATTTACAAATTATATAGATGGGGGATTCCTTCTAGTGCAAATTGCTGCTTCAATTATTAAGGGAAAGACTTATTTTTCTCTCTGCTGTGATCCTGATAAGAAATCAGAACCTCTCAGAATCTATTGTCCACTTTTTAAAAATCTGCTTATTAAATGTAAAGACATATTTAACATCAGGTATAATTCAGCACTCAGCGATGCTAGTATGCAGATAAAACTTTGTTGACCTTTGGAAACAAAGCCTACGTTAAGCTGTATACTTCCAGTAACACCTCACAAGGAGCATATCTAGGCACTGCAGTCTAAAAAGGACATCAAAAACCAAGCAAGTTCAGAGAACAAAGGCCTACGTGGAATAATTGAAGGAACTGGGTATATTTAGGCTGCAGAAGACTGAAGGGATATATGATAGCAACCTTACCTAAAGGATTGTCCTACAAAGAAAGGATTAGATTTGTTCTCCGTTTCCCCAGAGGGTGGGACCAGAATTAGTGGGTTGTAATTGCTTGTTAGAAGATTCAGGATTTTTCTGACAGTAAAAGCTGTTGACCACTAAGTTACTTCATGAAAGGGTATGTACCCTTTCTCTGGAGGTCCATCTATTTGAAATGCATTAGCAGATCCTGCACTAACAGTGGTATTGTACTGCAGGAGTATACCCTCTTGGTTGTTTTGGACCTCTGAATGCTGAGGTATGATATCCTGATCTACCTACAACTACGGGGAGTTATAGCCACCATTTTATGATAATTCCAATACTACCTAGGTGGGCACTAACAGTTGGCGGTCACAGCAATCACTCTATAGTTGTTCTGAAGCAGAGTGCTCCTTCCAAAAATATGGTGGCTGGCGATAAAAATTGAGTAGCCAAGCAGCAGCAGCTGTTTAAAAAAATGCTAATAAGGTATGCTTGAAGTAGAGATAGGCAAGTATTTTGTTAAATACTTTACACTAAAGGTTAAATATCTCAATCAGATACAGCCTGAGTTTCAAGGGTTGCAAGTGTACCAGTCATTGAAACTTTCCCTTGGTCTCCACATGAAAATGAGTCTTACCCACTTCACTATAAAATCTATGTCAGAGATTTCCAGTCTTCCTTGCTCTAAATATTAGGCTCCATAATAGAAAAGGAGTTGTACATTTGATTTAACTGGTATCTGTGATGGATACAATAATAAAGTTTATTTTTATGGCAGGTTAACATCGAAGGTGGGGCTGTTGCTCTTGGCCATCCTCTTGGAGCATCCGGTTGTCGAATCCTTGTTACGCTTCTGCACTCATTAGAACGAACAGGTGGAAAAAGAGGAGTTGCAGCTTTATGTATAGGAGGAGGAATGGGCATAGCTATGTGTGTAGAAAGATAAACTTTTCTTTGATTCTGTACTAATTTGTAACACGACTTATCTTTATTAGTAATAAAGTTAACAAGACAGAGTATTAGGCAATACCTATACATTGTTACTAGGCAAGATCTAAGCATCTGCCTCACTGCTGTCAGATTAAATAGAACTTTCTTCAGCAATGTATTCTGTCTCTTCTTGCCTCAGATTTCTAATCAAGACAAGGGATTTACTGATTCTTGGAGAGAAGGCAGCCTATGCATACCATTCACACCCACCCTACTACTAGCACCTGCAGATAACTAACTTCATGATGCCTTTGAGAAAAACAGCTGTTGTATTATAGCTTTTTTTCCTTCACTGATACTAGCATAAAGCTATGACTAGAGTTTGTATATACACAAGGGCGGGCTTTTGTACTGACTGGACATAATGTCTCTGCTGCATATTCTCTGTAGCACGAAATTTACAAGAAAAGCACCAAAAGTTAAATGTTTGGCTATATTTGACTTTGCTATTAGTGGTAGCTATTGTTGAAGTCCTCAGGTTTTCTCCAACCTCCTCCCCTCTACATTTTGCATTATAATGCTGATACAAATACAAAATATGGCCATCTTTCATTTATTTTCTAGTTATGCAGGAGTTTGACAGCTTGCTTTCATCAACATACTAGTTAATACAGACTAGAGAGAATTTCACAGGGATAGTTAAATAAAAATCCATTTAGTCTTCAATTGCTCCAGATTGAACTGCATCTTCATAGCATCCTCCTTTTTCACCTTTACTTTCAGGGTGCAACTTAATGAGATCATCAATTCGAAGAATAGTAATTGCTGCTTCTGTTGCAAACTTTAAGCTCTTTGTTTTGACTACAGTAGGCTCATATACACCAGCTTGTTTGTTGTCACGTGGTTTCCCATTGATTAAATCAAGACCAATCCTTTTAAAAAAGGAAATACTGTTTTAAACAGGAATGTACATTTCAAACATATTCAGTCTTCTCAAACCCTAAACCATGAGACCCACTTCAAATTTTCCAACATCAAATGCAACAGAAGTCAAACAGTACCTGGTACTTCTCTGCAAACATCCAACGATTTTACAGGTAGTCCTCAACTTACAACCACAATTGGGACTGAAATTTCCATTGTAAGTTGTTGAGGTCGTAGGTTGACTCACCACGTGACCAAACCCGATTTTACAACATTTTTACAATGGCTGTTAAGCGGATCACCAGGGTCATTAAGCGAATCCAACTTCCCCAATAGACTTTTTTGCCAGAAACCAAGAAAGATCACAAATCATGATCACATGACCGCAGGACGCTGCAACAGGTCATAAATGCGAGCCAGTTTGCAATTTTGGGCACTTGACATCAAGTGACTGCAGGTGGTGGTACGACAGTTGTAAGCGTAAATACAAGTTGTAAAGCACTTTTTCTGAAGTTGCCTGCGCTTTGGACCGTCATTAAACAAACAGTGGTAAATTGAGGACTACCTATATTATATATACTAAGAATAGGCAAAATCTAGCATTCTAGAAATGGAAGATTCCAAATGGCAATTTCTGATCAGGATATGCTGATTGTGCTAAGAGTTGATTCAGCTATTTTCCATAAGTTAATCCTCCAAAGTGAAAACTATTTGTGAAATTCCAAAGGAAATAAGTCTGTTTCAGAGTCAAACTATGTCCAGAACATAACAAACCACTTCCAGTTTGGGGGATTAACTTCTGGGAAATTGCCAGTCCGTCCATGGAATGATTAGACTAGTGTTGTCTCAAAAGAAAATGGAACATTCTGGAATTCAGAACATTCCACACCTGAAAATCTAGGTTTTGCACATCCCTAACGTGCATCACCCCATTTCTTCTGATAAAGCTATAAGCCAACTGTAGAAGACCAAAACTTATTTTAAACACATTCTGTATGCTAGCATCTTAAGACTAAAAAACATTTTGGTTTAGCATGCTGAATGCTCACACCCAATTCCAATTCATTAAAGAATTGATTAAACAAATAACAGCCTACTACAATGCATAAAACCAATCAATATTCTGATTTTGCCATCAATTCTTCCATGCGCACTCACCACTTCAAATTTTTGCGCTCTGGATTCACTTGAGCTTCATTGTGAAATGCTCTGAGTTTTGCAACAAGGTCGATAGCATCTTGAGCAGCATTGACCGCTAATGTATTTGGAATAACTAGAAGAGATCTTGCAAATTCTGCTATAGCAAGCTGTTCCCGTGATCCCTAATTTAAACAAGAAAAATTCTATTAAGTTAATACATTATAAAATAATGGAGTGAGGCAATGAGCTACCCTTGCTGGATGTGTTGAAGCAAATTCTGGATAGCCATCCATACATAAAGCTTTAATATGGTCTCCTGCACCAAGCAGGAAGTAGGACTTGATACCTAAATGGCCCCCTCCAGCCCCAATTCTATAAACCTTTCAGATATAGCTAGCACTGAATGCTCGTTTAGGTCTGATTTCCTAAGAAAAGCATTACAATTTAAACTTTAGTTAACTAAATACTTACCATGCTAGTGGCATAATTTTCTAGATAAATGGAAAGTGCCGCTTCAACTGCACCACCTCCTGGTACAACAGACTTTGACTCTAATATTCTCTTGACCACACAAAGAGCATCATGCAAAGACCTCTCCATCTCATCACACATGAAGTCATTTGCTCCTCGTAATATAATAGCAGCTGAAGTCCGTGCCTTAGTACTGTTTCAGAAAGAGAGATAAATGTTTCCTTGTGAAATAATAATCAAACTATAATAAATCTCTAAAGCTAAGGGCAGGGAACTAGAATCACTATACATTCATTATGTAGCTAGCAGTAATTCTGTGTCCAAGTCCATCAACAAAGTCAAGACATTTACTGCCTCAACATTTATAGGGGGACTAAAAGTAATCTATCCCATGCGTATAACTGCTCATACGATTTGAAAATAGCATGGCAGCAATTAAATGGGAAATACTTTCAAAAGTTGCAGCGAGATGTATCCATTACAAATTGCTTTATACATGATAGGTATTTCCTTACTTCTTAATTAAAATCAATTCATCATCACAAATTCGTTCTTGAACCACCTCTTCTGCTTGTCCCAGCATTGATGCTTCAAAAGTTTCTTCACCTTCCAGATTTGCCAGGTTAGAACAAACAGTGGCTAGTACAAAGTAAAAAGACTTGATAAATCACCACTAAATAAATAAATAAATAAATAAATATATTGTAGTCTGAAGGAACATTAATAATAGCAATCTTCAACATATTTAAGCTCTTTATTGAAGGACAAATAAACTGATTATATTTAGAGATTTCTGTAATTACCCCCAGAAGCCTTAGCAATGCGTTTAAGGTCTCTTTTTAGAACTCTGCGTACTGCCATAGCACCGGCATCCACAAAATATTTCAGACACATATCATCAATGCCCCCAGTGGTCAAAATAACATTTGCTCCTGTAGCCAGGATCTTCTGAATTTTCTCCTTAGTGATGTCAGCCTCTCTGCATGAGAAAGTGCACATTGATTAAATAGAACTATAAACTTAAATTCAAGAGCAATCATAAAGTTTTTAATTAAAATAGTTAGAAAGTGTGAAGCACATCAAGCAACTAGTTGGTATTTATGTGTGTCCTATTCCTTCTACCATACTGCAGACATTTCAATAAAAAATGTAGAAGTCTATTTTGTTCCCCAAAACCAGTCATTGTATTCCAGGTAATGCAGAAACTATTTGGAAATTCTCAGTAAGAATATTATTAATAGTGAGTAATTTGCCAATCATTACTGAACTTACCCTGTAAATGTGTACCACCCCATACAATCTAATTCAGAGGTAGGCAATGATTTGGGCTGAAGGAACCCCATGTACATTGGGATACAAAGGCATAGATTTAGTTGCATGCAATTTTTTCCCTCACCAAGCAGTAAAAATATGTTTCCCTACTGCTGTTAAAACAGGGAAACATCTATCTCAGTTGTAATGATATCACCGGCAAAATAATGCTTTAACAACCCCTCCCTCAAAATGTAGCTGAAATCTATGTCTCCATTATTACACTGGATCTTTTGATTAATTCCCAAGACTAATTCAAGGAAGACTTGTATGGTTAATATCATTAGAACACTTCAGCATTCTATCAGTAAACAAAAATAGGAGGCACTACTGACTTTTAAAGAGGGAAATACATGTACCAGAGGAAGAGGAAAGGTAAATTAAGCTTTCAATTACAGATTCACTTAGACCTACAGATGTACATAAAATGAGGACAAACCTCTTGCTAGAAATTGGATATAGAAAAAATGATATTTTGGACAGAATACTGTCATACTCTTAATCATATTTTGTATTTAAGATGCCATGCTCTTAGTATGTGTGGGACAAATGCTGGAAATGTACACATTTTCTCATTTTAGTTAAAAAAGCTCCCTATAGAATACCTCTGTCTAATCTGATCCAGTTTTTCTGGGTCTGTAATCACCACCTGAACACCAAGCTTCATTTTAGTTTTCTGTAGGCTGAAATCAAGACATGCAATTTTGGCATTAACTATTCTCTTAGGCATACCTAAAAGAAAGAGGAAAGATTCTCTTAAGATTCTGCATAAAAATAGAACTTAACTGCATCTAAAAACACAGTGATACCTTATTTTCATAGTGGCTGGAGGTATCCTCACAGACTGCTTCGCCCATTTACTTTAATAGGTATGGTTCATAAAAACAGACTTACATATATTTTCCCATACAGGAAAGAGGTCCCACTCCAATACAAACAGTGAGGCCAGGCAGAATAATCCAGCTAAAAATATTCAAAATTCACCAAAGCTTCCAAGACTTTTGAAGGCATACCCTTGCATATTTCAATTGCATCATACTTCTTGATTACTACTGAAATGTAAAGCAAAACCTTCAGAGAGATCAAACCACTCCCTTTAATGAAAATACTTAATCCTGCACAATCATCAACATTCCTAGGTCAATGTACAGAAGATTCTCTTCCCAAACAGATGTATAGAAACAATTATTTTTCTTCTGGAAACAAAAACTTCCTCCATGTTTTCTGTTCACCAGAGCCAATTTATAAAAGCCATGCCCATTCAAGCACAGGGGAGGGACAATCAATCCATCTGAAGATACTTGCCTCAACTGTATTACAAATGTAAAATAATTTCAAGCTCCATGTAGTTATACTATTTCTTTTAGCCAACTTATCAGTCAAAAATACAGTTTCCAGTCACTCCGAGTCAGCTGCCAGCTCGACAAGTCAGATTTTTCAGAGTGCTGAAGACCTGGCTAACTTTTCCCTGTTTGCGGTGGTCTATGGAAATTATAAGACCACTGAAATTCTCCCTGGAGAGGGGAGAAGCAGATGATTACTCACGGGGTCGTTGGAATTGCCCCCTCCTGCTTTTTTTCTGTGGTTTTCTACTACGGAGAGAGCAGGGGTGTGGAGACAGTGAAACGATCAGAGGAAACACCAAGCTCTTACAGGGAATTCGTACGTTAGAGCTAAGCTGGCTTTTAGATCACTTTATTTCATTTTTTTTAAGATTGGACTATTTTATCATCTAAGGTCTATCTTTGGACTTTGCACAAAATGTTGGCAATTTTGTACTTTCTTTGCTATAACAATTAAGGTGGAATTATAATGGATTTTATGTTTGAAGCATAATAATGCCTGCATTTTTATTTTTTATCTTTCTAACCTATCAGAGGACTCTATCTCAGTTGGAAGTATAAGAGTTTATATTAAATAACTTGTGAATATTTTGCTGGATTAACATTTGAACTGGGTTTTTCTTTTTCTTTCCTTTTTATAATGGTAGAAATTTAGTTTCTCTTTCAAACAGTTTTTCTATAAACTGAGGTATTACCTTTTTGCCTATTTTTGATTATCAAAATTTTTCTTCTTTTATTTAAAAAAAACCTTTTTACTTAATGGACTATGCCAGTAATTTTCCATGAACAGATCAGCTGACTATTTGTTTTGGCTAGAAAGGCTGTTGTTGAAGCCTGAGAACAAAGAGGGGGTGGAGAAGAATGAGTTTCTTAACAGCAACTTTAGCAGTAACCCTCGCAAATCAAGAATTTAAGGTGGAGATTTGTGAAGCCCTCTCGGAAATTAAAAAATCATTGGAAATTTTATTTTTGCAAGATCAGGAACAAAAAGAACAAAAGATAGAAATGGAAGCAGAAGAAAAATTTTTGAGATAGAGGGGCAAGAAGGGGGAATTTCAAACACATTGGTTCAAAAAATCATTCTTACACTCGATATGAGACTGATAACAAAACACTATAATTTTGGTACAAACATATTGGGGCAGTTGTGGTTAGGACAAAGGCTGAACATGCAATTTGATAGATATTGTGAAATATGGGTTTTGACATTTTATAAGAGATACAGAACAAAATAGGTTACACATTATGACTTTGGTATAACTTGAATAGGAAATTTAACATTATGTGGGATATAAAGGTATTGAAACCATGGAATTTAACTGGATATTGAGTTTGTAAAAGTACTAACTATTAGTAATATAACTGTTGGGAATATTAAATGTTAAAAATTAATATGAGAAACTGTATGGATGTATAAAAATGTGATATAGAGTACTTGAAAACTAGAAAAAAAATTTAGGGAGTTATATGAAGGATGGGATGTTGAGTTTGAATTAGAATTAATACTATTATAGGATGACTTATTTTTATAATTACTAGCATGAATATTATTGAGAACTGTTGTTAGGCTATGTATTAGGGGAATAAATAGATATAAAATTAAATTAATGTTAAATAGGTAAATATGTAGGAGGATGTAGATTATGGTATAATTATAATCTAAATATAGACTAAGTTTAAATTAAGGTTACTTTTATGGATATGTATGAATAGAATATTAAAATTAGAATAAAATATAAATTACTGTTGAGACAAAATAAGGCCTTTACTTGCTATATATATGTTTTAAGACTAATTGGATTCTATCAAGGATATAAATATGGATGTAAAAATGGAAATGGATGCAGTAAAGAACATTTAAATTGATATTACATCAAGGAGTGGAAATTACAGATGGACTATTGGAGAATGGATAGAAAGAAGATTCTACATGAAGATTAGAAGATTGGACTATAGAAATTGAAATGTACATGACAAAGAAAAGTTCCTGTGTATTGTATGAAAGACCAACATTTAAAGCAAATATACTTAAAGACCAAAGACAGATTGGAGGCCATCTATTTTCTATATTTCTTTTGTATATTACTTTTTTTAACTTCACTTTTCTTTTACTTTTTTCTTACTTTGTATTTCTTTATTTCTTGTTCTAACTTTTAATATGTATTTCAAAATTCAATAAAATTTATAAAAAAAAATACTGTTTCCAGAAACTTGTCTATAAGCAGATATAAAACTGCAATCACTTTTTAAATTACACCCCTTTATTGCTTTGTTGTGGGAAAAAACTGATCTTACCTTGGGAGCCTACAACACAGTTTAATGCATAGCCATTTACAAGAATACTCTCTTTCTGACTGCGACCATGTGCCTTCAAAACATTGATAGAGTTGATAGGATAATGTGGTTGTCCCTTTTGATCTGTGTATTTTACTGCAAGTGCAGCATCTACTACCATGTTGGCAAAGAAGTCACTGTCACTACAAGAACACTGTTAAGGTTAACATAATCAGATACAAGAGATATAAATCCTACATGCCTCACAATTAAATGACATTACAAATGCAAATTAAAAATGCCATTTTTCTCTAGAAGGTAATGGTTCAGTCAGTATCTAGTTTCTACACAATACCACTTCCTAATTTTTCTCTGTGAAAGGATACACTCCTATGATTTTGGATGACATTGATGTTTTTGCTGCATTAATAAGACAGTCTTTGCCCAGCTCATCTGAGTTAATAACCAAATTTTCATTGATGTAACGAACTGCCTCTCTGTTGGGGAAAAAAAACAGTATTTTTATAGAATCATTAAAGAACAGTAAGTTTTGCACATAATTAGAAAAAAAAGTTATCTCAAATTTACATTTTCAATGGCCCTGCATTTCCATGCTAATATTTTAAAATATATTACTAAATATTAAAAATAAACAATACATATCTAAAATAATTTTTAAACACAGCATATGATATCTGTATTAGTATATCTGTATTGCACCCAATAATTAAACATAGCAGCTTAAAAGAATTTAAAGGCTTGGTGGGCAATTTTACAGACCAATTCTATATTCTAGCAAAAGTCCTGTTATACTGGCAAGATTGAAATATGCTGCCATCACAACAGATACATTAGCAGAACATCTAGTTATATGGATAACTATTTATTTGGTCAATGACATGGATGAAATGGGGACAGGGCAAAAATGATTCCTTGTTAATAAAGTCAGACCATTGTTGCCTAATTTGCCCCCAAGCCCTTCTGCTTTACAGAATCACAACTGGGATATAGGTAGCACAAAGAATTCCAGCAAATCTCAAATTCTATTATAACCCTCAAACATGACCACAGTAACAACAATCCTCTTTCCATTGGTAAAGGGGAAAATCTCAGAAGCATCTGCACTGACAAAGCATGCTGCTGACTTCATTTAGTCTTACTTACTCACTCACAAACACATATTTGCATCTAGGACCAAGGCTAGTTTTCCAGCTGCTTGTTATTGGGTGGCAGATAACAGCACTCCACAACGATAGTACTATCAGTGGAAAGGCTCTAGCTGTTTGTCAGCTACTTCATGACTGATGGGAGAGGTCATTAAGTGGGCCATCAATATTTGAAAAATGCTATGTTGATCAAAGAAAAAATGCATTACCTTAAAACTTAAATTTAAAACTTAACTGGTAAATTTTATACAATTTCTCAATTGAAATACTTCAATAGGTCTTACTTGCAAGCAAGACGATATCCACTAATGACAGAAGTGGGATGAATTTTCTGTTTCACCAATTCATCTGCATTTTTCAAAAGTTCTGCAGCAATAATTACCTGTTAAAGAGAACAGATGATTTAAAACTACTATGTGAAAAAGTTATGCCCTTGATACAAACAGTAAAAAACAAAACAAAAAAATACCATATAAACCTTCAGTTCAGTAAATGGAAGACATTCTTGGAAAACTTACAACTCACATTTGCTTCAGGAGGCAGAACTATTCAATTTACTCTTATATATGGTCCAAGTTACAGGTGCACAGAACTTTTTGTTTAGAATATTTTTGAGCTTGAAGCTTTGCAGAACATCTCATTTTGAGTATTCTTGGAAATTTTCAAGCTTGAAACAGAGCTATATCATATTGACTACGATCATGGAATATAATCACAAATTAATCAGAAGCCAGGGAGGTAGGATGAATATGCCAGGGATAGAAAGGAACCAGCCAAGACAAAAAATAATCTGAAAGTACTTTTGCCAAACTGAAGTCAAGGAAGCACGCAGTCCTTTAGTTGACATTCTAGATCATAGCTTTTCAAACTGTGTGTTGCGACACTTTAGTGTGTCGCAACATAACCCGGAAGCAGCTGCAGGGGCGTGCACGGCGCCATCAGTGCTTCCTCATTTTAGCGGAGGCCGCCCCCACTGCCGCCGCCCCCGTGCACGCCCCCGCTGGTGTGTCGCCAACAGCGGCACTTTGGAAAGCACTGTTCTAGATGCTGTTGACTGCAACTAAGAGAAAACTGAGCCAGAACAGCCAAGCATATTAGCATGTACTTGCAAAAACATCCAAAGGAGACCTTGCTAGGGAAGACTGCCCTAGAGATATCTTGGGAACCTAAGGACATTTTCTGGATTTAAATTCTTGCATCACAAACTATCTCATCCATCATTATAGCTTAAGTCAATTGATTAATTGTCCTCAGTTTTGCATTAAGAATATTTAGTACTGGCCTAGTCGCTCACGTTCTTGTTCCCCATCACCACAACTGAGTGCAGGTCTCATGGAGGAACTTCATCCACTGTTATTTCTACTCTTATTTTATATATTTCCTCTATTATCACATAAACTGTAAGCTGAACCTCTAACACCAAGTCTTCCGGTTCACACTTATACTACAGGGCCATATACAAAGAAGATCAACAAGTACAATGTTTCCTTCTCGCAATCCTCACATAAATGGGCAACGGTGAGAGTTCAGAGTCAAATAGAAAACTACAACCTGCACACATTTGATGCAGAAAGGATCAGGACTCAACAAAAACAGGAACTAGATATTGATTATGCAGGGATATACAAGGCCAATCTGAATGGTTCTATTATTTGAACTAATATGTGATGCAAGAATACCTTCCTCCTCTTAAGGAGAAACACAGAAAACTTTCCTCAAATGGAGAAAAGAAACATTAATATGGCCTTCAAACAATGTTGTTGCTTAGAATTTACTAAGGAGATATCTCTTCAGGGTCAACTGATCTTTTTAATTAGTAGCACTATCCTTGCACCTAAAAAGTGCTTTCCCAATCCAACTTTTCAAAATTTGTTTTCAATTGCTGGTGAGAAAGAAAGAAACTTTCCCCTGCTTTTGCCAAAGTAAGAGTTTAGAAAAAGAAATTGGTCAAATTTTCACACTTATGCAGGAACAATCTGTGCATCAGAAAACCAGGATGCTCCTCTAAAACAGGAACACATACATGCCTTCTTTTTCTAAAAGTAAAGTACAGTTAGTCCTCAATTAACTACAGTAATTGGGACCAAGAACCGCATTGCTAAGCAATGCGGTCGTAAAGCGTGACATCACGTGACTGAGCAAACTTACAACAGCAGTTCTGGTTGCAGTTGTTAGGTGAATCCCGCACAGTCACGCAATTGTCATTTGCAACCTCCTGCTGGCATCCCCATTGACTTTGTCAGAAGCCGGCAGTGAAGGTTGCAAATGGTGATCACGTAACCACGGGACGCTGCAACCATCGTAACTGCGAGCTGGTTGCCAAGCACCTGAATCGTGATCATGTGACTGTGGAGACGCTGCGACGGCCGCAACTTCAAACAGTCACTGAACAAATGGTTGTTAACCAAGGACTACCTGTATAGAGTTAAAACTGCTATATAATATGTTCTGCCACTTCATATAGGAAAAAGATATCATTGGTCTTCTCCTTCAGACTTTGGCAGTTATTCCTATATCCCATAAGCATAGCCATTTATTTTGTAGAGCAAATAAATGGTAGTCAAATGGGAAAGTTTTCACTCTGCTTTTAGAGGTAAACTTAAGTAGCCTTGTAAATGGATCTAGAATTGTAGCTTCTCATACATCATACCAGTTCTTCACATCCAAATGAAACCGTATTTTAACTGAAGACCACGCCAGTGTTAATTCTGCTGTTTGGGTACAGCAAGTTTGTGGATAGTTATTTGTCATTATTAAAAGAGGCACAAGCTAATTTCACATAATTCCATTATAAAATGTAAGTTTTAAATACTATTAATGCTCCTTCAAAGCTGGTATGGTTGTGAGAATATATAATATGCACATACATACCACAGAAGTGGTCCCATCTCCAACCTCTTTGTCTTGTAGTTCTGCTAGTTCACATAATACTTTTGCAGCAGGATGCTCTACCTCCAACAACTTGAGAATAGTTGCACCATCATTAGTAATGGTCACATCCTAATATTCCAAACACACAAAAATCACTCATGTAACTTAATACTGATTGGGATCACGGAATATAACAAATAATTGCCTTGCAAGTAGTGATGTACTCAGCCATTTACGTAGCTATTTAACAACCATGTAGCTATCTAACAATCCAGTCCCATGTACTACTAAATGATAGCTGCCTTTTTTGCATCATGTGTAAGAATGTACTGCTGTTCTCATTAAGCTCCAGAATTATAATTAAGAGTGGTAGAATAGATATTCCTGATATGGGAACATCAGTGTGAAAGTACCTCTACCAAACTGAAGCCAAGGAAGCATTTCTCTTTTCCTGTGGCAAAGTTTGGTGAGGGACCATGCACGCCATTTTTGGCTAACACCTGGAATGCTATTGGCCAAAGGTACTACTCTGTTTCTTTTGATGTTAGAAATGCAAAATTGAGAAAAATACTGACTTTGTGAGGCAGTCCAAACATTGCTACCTAGGATTTTTTGCTTATTCCCGGGGGGGGGGGGGGGGGGGGGAGAAGGTACTGGTTTGGCCTTTTCTGACTAGACAGCCTTTCTGAGTATCCTAGATTATCCATTTTTGACACCTGCATGAAAACTACATATATATGAAGGTACAGATGAGGGAATTTTTTTCTACCTTCTCAAATCAAGGAGATGCAAAGAGAAATGCTTGGGTGGGGGAAAGAAACGGGGGTAAAAAACCTGTCTATCTGTTCCCCCCTCCCCCCATTAGTTGACTACCTTGCATGGAATGTTTGCTCTCAGCTTCCTGCTTTTAAAATTAAAATAAATTACTTTCTATGTGTAGTTTCATAAAGGAAGGTCTACTTACACCAATGTCATCCACCAGCATTTTATCCAAGCCAACCGGACCCAGCGAACTCTTTACAATATTGGCAATCGAAGCAGCAGCTGTAACTGTTTCAACAAAACAGATTTTCCCCCTCATAAACAGAGTTGCTTCCTAAAATTTTAACTTATGCAATTCAGGTGCTAAATATATACATTTACTTAAATATTTTAAAGATAGCAAATAGTTCTGGGCAATAAAACTGGCAATTATTACTTGTTCAGGGTTTAACAACTGTTTCATTTACACACAAACATGTTTTGCAGTTGAGTTTGAAAACAGACTGTATGCAGTAACTTATATAAAGCAAATGCTATATACACAGGCTGTAGTTTGTGATCCAGGCATTCAGCTTATTATAAGCAAAACAGTCCATTATGAAGATAATTAATTTCAGGTTCTTTGCATCATCTACACAATGAACAGACAAGGAAACAACATGGATCAGTCCTAAAAATACTGTCTTTGTCATGCTTTGTTCTGCCACTTCATATAGAAAGAAGCTGATATTCATTCTTCTCCATCAGACTATGACAGACTTTTATTTATCCCATGAGGATTATCTCTTATTTTGTAGTGCAAATAAGAGGCAGTACAATGGGACTCATCTAACTCTTAGCAATTTCTTCTTAAACTGATTTTACCAAGAGATATGTATGTAAATTCAGTAGACTGAAATACAACAGCATCTCTTTTTTAAAAAAATATCTCACATATACTCTCTGGTGATACTTATTATCAAAATCTATTATCAAAAGAAATCATCTCTTAACAGTGAAACAAGAGATGCCCATATGCATATTGGCACAGGATCCAGACTGAGAGTTAGCATTTACAGAAATTTTCTTCTCTAACATATGATCTGTTACTATTTATAAGTAAAGCAGTCTCTTACTACAGCTTGGTTCTTGGTGACCACATGCAAACATCTATGTGGTTTGCTTAACAACACAGAAGTGGTTTGCCATGGTCTTCCTCCAGGAAGTTTAACTTTACAACTTTAACTAGTTTACAACCCTGAGATTTATTTGGGGTTTCCCATCCAAATACTAATCAAATGAGTCCAGTGCAGTTATTTTCAATAATAACTGACTGTGTATAACAGGAGCAGAATGCAAGGAGCACAGATATTTAAGTAGAAACTGTGGCAAACCCTTTTACAGGCCGTTAGTCCTTCGGAAATAAACAGATGTTTAACTTAAAACACCTCTGTATCTTGAAGAACAAAAGAACTAACATTCTTCATGAAGTATTTTGGTAGGACATAAAATATTTGATTCTGAAAAAACGATGGTTTTAAAGTTAACACCAAAATGCCTCGACTACCAAACTTACTTTTAAGCAGCTGAATATATTCGCTACATTTTCTACAGCAATTTTAAAATACTCATAGGCTACTGATAACGTATCTTCCCCCAAAGCGAGTCTGCATCCACATGGGATTAAAATGCTGCTTCTCGACTGCCAGCGTACTATACGGAAGCGAACCAGCCTCTAAGCCCGAGTCACTAAGGTACCAATTCATATGGGGCGTGACTGAAGCCAAGAAGTTCTGTCACGTGGGAACAGAGAGGATTACTGTATTTCAGTTGCAGCGCGGAGACAGAATCGGTCCGCAGTTATCTCAGGTCTAAGCGGAGAACAGCCAGAACTGGACCAGGCAAGGACCATACTGCTGCTGCGGCCCCCCTTTCCTCTCTTGCCCTCCCAACGGCTTAAGAGGCGCCACAACCCTTCTTCCCGTTGAAGTTAATAAAACACGTGGTGCCTGCCGGCAACCACTGGTTGCGCGGGCCCGACGTCGCACCCAGACCGGCCCATCCTGCTCGGGACCGCGAGTTCAGACAGCGTGGCCCACCTTGCCTGATGCCCGCGCCCCCGCCCAAGGTTTCCCACGCGCCAGAGAGGACGGCGAAGTAACCGTTAACTCTCTGGCGACTCAGGGTGTGGCGGTGTAAAGGACCGAGGGAAACTTTTGCGTTTACCATTCTGTGTGCGGACGTTCTCGCCGGTGCCCCGCTCCCCAAAGACCGCTAAAGGCCCCTCAAACGCCATTTTCCCGGACAAAGAGACCGAGGCGGCAACGCACGCTCCTGCAGGCACTGCGGACGGCGATGCAAGGCCTTCTGGGTAGCTCCGCCTCTCGGGACTGAGCCTATCGGTGAATTGAACGCAGAGAATCGGCTGCAAAGGAGTGACGTAAAGAAAAGGAAGCGAACTCCATTGCCCCGCATAAGCTTATTTGGTAGCGGCCGTTGGGCCTTTGAAGGCGATTGGTGCTTGGGCAACAAATGACCCACCTTTCTTTCGCGGAACAACCAATGAGAGTGGACGGGTGGGTCAATGTGTTCTAGAAGATTCTAGGGAGGGTGAGAGTAGTCACTCCCTTCAAATACAATTAAGCGGTGCTGCCAGCTTGCGGGTCCGCCATTTAAAAAGAAAGAAAAAAAGTATAAAAAGAATGGTCATTGTCGTCTTTGTTGTTCCTTGCCACAGCCGCTCAAACAAGACGAAGGTATCTCTTCCATCGCGCAAACGCTTTTTAAACACTGAAATCGGAGAACCTCGGTTTCTCCCTCGGCACATAAAGCGTTAAAAATGCGCAGTCACATGGTCTGTCCCCAAATCCAGGTTGCGCGATTTGAGTTTTTTTTTTAAAAAAAAGGTTGCACCGGATATGAATCAAGTGTTTCCTTTGAATCTCAAACCCACAGAGATAGAAAAAGGGAAGAGCAGCATCCCAACAGTTACATACTTAATTGCAGGGTGCTACTTGGGGATTCCGAAGAATCCGTTAGTCTGATTTTTGGACGTTTGCAATTGCAGCTGACACGGTTATTTGGGGGGAAGTTGTAAAATCGTATAGTTCTGACTGAGAGACAGCTAGACTCACCCACCAGGACCAGAGAGCTGTCTCAGATTTTCTCCCCGATTAAGATGACACTGGATGAGTTTCTGTTATTGAAAACAAAGTAGTGCTGACTATTTCACCTCATCAGACCCACTCTCTTAATATTGTAAATTAATGGAGATGAAGTTGAAATACCATAGTTTAAACCTTTTATAAATTATGATCTTTCAACTTCATTATTATGATTATTGGATTTTTATCCCACCCAGATACGCACAGACACATAAAATTCACAATCTGTAGTAGGTTAGCGATTGGACTGAGACTGGTTTGCATGTCTAACAAATTCATCCACGTTTTGATGCAACGTTGCCTCTAATTGCAGTTTACTTAATTTTATTATTATTTTATTTATTTTCTATCCTGCCTTTATTATTTTTATAAATAACTCAAGGTGGCGAACATACCTCATACTCCTTCCTCCTCCTATTTTCCCCACAACAACAACCCTGTGAGGTGAGTTGGGCTGAGAGAGAGTGACTGGCCCAAGGTCACCCAGCCGGCTTTCATGCCTAAGGTGGGACTAGCACTCTCAGTCTCCTGGTTTCTAGCCTGTTGCCTTACTTTTACTTCTGTTAGAAGTCTATATATCTCTCTCTACAATTTGCTGTTAAACAGCATGCCTAAATCCAGTGATGTGCGTGAAGACACGTTGAGTTTTTCATTTCTAACAACATACCATTGGCATAAAACAAAACACTAATTAGAAAAGACCTTTTTAAGGATTTCTCCATGGATTTCTAAGGCAAGGCGTCTGTTTCACTGGGAAGGGGAAAGAGGATTGTATTTAAATCAGAAACTTTTCCATTCCTCTATAGCAGGGTTTTTCAACCTTGGCAACTTTAAGATGTGTGGACTTCAACTAACAGAATTTGCTGGCTGGGGAATTCTGGGAGTTGAAGTCCACACATCTTAAAGTTGCCAAGGTTGAAAAACCCTGCTCTACAATTACAAGTCTATAGCCATATTCATCCGAATTCTTATTGGCTTGTAGGGCCATTCTAGAGGAAATGAAGTAAGTTGATATGAGGTTGGCCAATCAGGATTTCAACTTTTTTTTTTTTGGAGGACGGAAAGAGATCGTGGGGAAAACCATATCGGTTCGTTCAAGAGAGGAAAAGGTGGCGCCCCCCCAGTCTTTTGTAGGTCCTGCCAGGTCCCTTCCTGCGGTTTTCCAGGCGTGATGGCGCTCAGAAGGTGGACTGTGCCGCTGAGCAGCGCGGCTAGGACGTTCCGGGAACCCGGGCACGGTAGAGAGTCTTCTGGATTTAGGTTTTGGGTGGAGATGCATGGGCTGTTAATATGACATTCAGAAAGACAGGGAAAGAGACTGAACAGTTAAGTCAGCGAGAGGTTTTGCCTTTTGTAACTCCTTTTGCACGGGTCTTTTCGATGATGTTATTTTTTGAGGTTGAATCCAAACAGCGAATTCTAAACCTGCGCTCTTGGAAGCATGTTCCTTTCAAAGTCTGCGCAAGAATACAGCTCCTGCGATCGAAAGCATCCGCTGTTACCAAAATATTTTGAAGGACAGGCGGCCATCCTCAGCCTTTTGCTCTCCAGATGATTTGAACTTGAATTACAGGCAAAATGCTGAATAAAAATGATGGGACTTGTAGTTTAGGTAAAGGTAAAGGATCCCCCCGCACATTTGTGCAATCGTGTCCGACTCTAGGGGCCGGTGCTCATCTCCGTTTGTTAGCCGAAGAGCCAGCGTTGTCCGAAGACGCTTCCACGGTCATGTGGCCGCATGACGCACCTAAAACTGCAAACTTGTAGTTTGGGGAGCACTAAGTTAAGGGAGAAGGATTTACTTAGCTGCAGGTGAATTTGAGTGGTGGGGATTATACTGTATAGTCCATATAGTCCATATATACTGTATAGTCCATAGCTTTCCAAACTGTGTGTGCAACAGTTTCCAAACAGTTTCCAAACTTTCCAAACTGTGTGTGCAACACACAGTTTAGTGTGTCGCAAAACAACCCGGAAGCGGCGGCGGGGACGTGCACAGCGGGGGTGCGCGGCAGTGGTGTGCATGGTGGTGGCAGCGACGACGGCAGTGGCGCGCCATCAGCGCTTCCGCGATTTATCTATCTATCTATCTATCTATCTATCTATCTATCTATCAATCAGATTTATTCCCCGCCCATCTCCCATGCAAGGGACTCTGGGCGGGTTACAACAAATACAATTTAAAAACTATACAAAAATACAGTGGAAAACACGAGGCCGCCGCCGCGCACCCCCCACCGCCGCCGCGCACGCCGCCGCGCATGCCCCTGCGCCGCCGCCGCTGTTGGTATGTCGCCAGCGGCGGCAGTTTGGAAAGCACTGGTATAGTCAATCTAGAAATAAACACACTGCAGTTTGTTGCATTATCTTGTTCATCCATTATTATTATTATTATTTGATAAGAGAAGAAAGGACAAGTCTCTGTTGCTAGGCTTTGAAAGTACAAAGAGGGGTTATCTGTATGCATAATACCTTTAAAGAAAGTTTGTCTGATGAATCTGATGCAGCGATGCAAACTTCATTGAATGGGGCAGCATCCATGCTCATGAGGCAATAAGGTATCCTTCAACTTCACAAATGAAAATAGGTATACCATATGCCTTTACAGAACAGTCTCCGTGACTCATTCACGTAATTTTACCATTGTCTTTTATTTGTGGTTCTTCTGTTGTATCTCATTATTTCATTTTTCCCTTAAAAGAAAAAAAAGTTGCATGTAAAGTGGACGCAGCTAGCTCAAAGCCGAAAGGACGGCTAGCGGCCGACGGTGCCGGTGGTGAACGACGAATCCGATGTTCTAAAGATCAACACACCATAGGAACCTGGAATGTAAGATCTATGAGCCAGGGCAAATTGGATGTGGTTATTGGTGAGATGTCAAGATTAAATATAGACATTTTAGGTGTCAGTGAACTGAAATGGACTGGGATGGGCCACTTCACATCAGATGACCACCAGATCTACTACTGTGGACAAGAGGACCACAGAAGAAATGGAGTAGCCTTCATAATTAATAATAAAGTGGCTAAAGCAGTGCTTGGATACAATCCAAAAAACGATAGAATGATCTCAATTCGAATTCAGGGTAAGCCATTTAACATCACAGTGATCCAAATATACGCCCCAACCACAGATGCTGAAGAAGCAGAAGTAGATCAGTTCTATGAGGATCTGCAGCACCTACTAGATAATACACCAAAAAGAGATGTTATTTTCATTACAGGAGACTGGAATGCTAAGGTGGGTAGTCAGACGACACCTGGAATTACAGGCAAGCATGGTCTGGGAGAACAAAATGAAGCAGGACATAGGCTGATAGAATTTTGCCAAGACAACTCACTGTGCATAACAAACACTCTCTTCCAACAACCTAAAAGACGACTTTATACATGGACTTCA
This sequence comes from Charina bottae, assembly GCA_023362775.1. Taxonomy (NCBI): domain Eukaryota; kingdom Metazoa; phylum Chordata; class Lepidosauria; order Squamata; family Charinaidae; genus Charina; species Charina bottae. Next base: position 23,863,725 of record JALMGJ010000001.1, read on the forward strand.
CCAGATGGTCGACACCGAAATCAGATTGACTACATCCTTTGCAGCCAAAGGTGGCGGACATCTATACAGTCGGTAAAAACAAGACCTGGAGTTGACTGTAGTTCAGATCACGAACTTCTTATTGCAAAATTTAGAATCAGACTAAAGAGAATAGGGAAGACCCACAGATCAGTTAGATATGAGCTCACTAATATTCCTAAGGAATATGCAGTGGAGGTGAAGAATAGATTTAAGGGACTAGATTTAGTAGATAGGGTCCCAGAAGAACTATGGACAGAAGTTCGCAACATTGTTCAGGAGGCGGCAACAAAAAACGTCCCAAAGAAAAAGAAAACCAAGAAGGCAAGATGGCTGTCTGCTGAAACACTGGAAGTAGCCCAAGAAAGAAGGAAAGCAAAAGGCAACAGTGATAGGGGGAGATATGCCCAATTAAATGCAAAATTCCAGAGGTTAGCCAGAAGAGATAAGGAATTATTTTTAAACAAGCAATGTGCGGAAGTGGAAGAAGACAATAGAATAGGAAGGACAAGAGACCTCTTCCAGAAAATTAGAAACATCGGAGGTAAATTCCAGGCAAAAATGGGTATGATCAAAAACAAAGATGGTAAGGACCTAACAGAAGCAGAAGAGATCAAGAAAAGGTGGCAAGAATATACGAAAGATCTGTATAGGAAGGATAATAATATTGGAGATAGCTTTGACGGTGTGGTCAGTGAGTTAGAGCCAGACATCCTGAAGAGTGAGGTTGAATGGGCCTTAAGAAGCATTGCTAATAACAAGGCAGCAGGAGACGACGGTATCCCAGCTGAACTGTTTAAAATCTTGCAAGATGATGCTGTCAAGGTGATGCATGCCATATGCCAGCAAATTTGGAAAACACAAGAATGGCCATCAGATTGGAAAAAATCAACTTATATCCCCATACCAAAAAAGGGAAGCACTAAAGAATGTTCAAATTATCGAACAGTGGCACTTATTTCACATGCCAGTAAGGTAATGCTCAAGATCTTGCAAGGTAGACTCCAGCAATTCATGGAGCGAGAATTGCCAGATGTACAAGCTGGGTTTAGAAAAGGCAGAGGAACTAGAGACCAAATTGCCAATATCCGCTGGATAATGGAGAAAGCCAGGGAATTTCAGAAAAACATCTATTTCTGTTTTATTGACTATTCTAAAGCCTTTGACTGTGTGGATCATAACAAATTGTGGCAAGTTCTTGGTGGTATGGGGATACCAAGTCATCTTGTCTGCCTCCTGAGGAATCTGTATAACGACCAAGTAGCAACGGTAAGAACAGAGCACGGAACAACGGACTGGTTTAAAATTGGGAAAGGAGTACGGCAGGGTTGTATACTCTCACCCTACCTATTCAACCTGTACGCAGAACACATCATGCGACATGCTGGGCTTGAGGAATCCAAGGCTGGAGTTAAAATCGCTGGAAGAAACATTAACAATCTCAGATACGCAGATGATACCACTTTGATGGCTGAAAGCGAGGAGGAGTTGAGGAGCCTTATGACGAAGGTGAAAGAAGAAAGTGCAAAAGCTGGGTTGCAGCTAAACCTCAAAAAAACCAAGATTATGGCAACGAGCTTGATTGATGACTGGCAAATAGAGGGAGAAAAAGTGGAGGCAGTGACAGACTTTGTATTTCTAGGCGCAAAGATTACTGCAGATGCTGACTGCAGCCAGGAAATCAGAAGACGTCTACTTCTTGGGAGGAGAGCAATGGCAAATCTTGATAAAATAGTTAAGAGCAGAGACATCACACTGACAACAAAGGTCCGCATAGTTAAAGCAATGGTATTCCCTGTAGTAACCTATGGCTGCGAGAGCTGGACCATAAGGAAGGCTGAGCGAAGGAAGATAGATGCTTTTGAACTGTGGTGTTGGAGGAAAATTCTGAGAGTGCCTTGGACTGCAAGAAGATCAAACCAGTCCATACTCCAGGAAATCAAGCCAGACTGCTCACTTGAGGGAATGATATTAAAGGCAAAACTGAAGTACTTTGGCCACATAATGAGAAGACAGGATACCCTGGAGAAGAAGCTGATGCTAGGGAAAGTGGAAGGCAAAAGGAAGAGGGGCCGACCAAGGGCAAGATGGATGGATGGTATTCTGGAGGTGACGGACTCAACCATTGGGGAGCTGGGGATGGTGACGGCCGACAGAAAGCTCTGGCGTGGACTGGTCCATGAAGTCACGAAGAGTCGGAAACGACTGAACGAATAAACAACAACAAAAGTGGAATAATTTTAGCCATCTCCTTGTAGATCACTTGTTCCATAGAGAAGCTTATGCTATTTTGTAACTTAGAAGAAGTCTCAAACGTAATCAAATAAATTTCTTTCTCTTTATTAACACACTTTTTAGTAGGCTTGGATATGTGTGTGTGCCATTAAGTCAGTTTTCAACTCCTGGTGACTACCTGGACAAGTCCCTGCTGTTTTCTTGGCAAGGTTTTCAGAAGTGGTTTGCCACTGCCTTCTTTTTAGGGCTGAGAGTGAGTGACTGGCTCAAGGTCACCAGCTGGCTTTGTGCCTAAGGCAGGACTAGAACTGACGGTCTTCTTGTTTCTAGCCCAGTGCCTTAACACCAAACTGGTTCTTAGGCGTGGATATAAAATAGTGCACAACTAAACTGTAAGAATTATTTCCTTTATTTATTTTGTAACCTGTAATGTTTTAGCTAGAATAGTTAATCCCACAATGAATTAATGGAATAATTAAAGTACATTGATCAACGTTACAATTCCCAAAATCCAATTATGAGTTAATAGAAATTTATGGTAGTCTTGTGTATCCATTGTATGCACATTTATCAACGTGATACGAATTAGAGATACATCTCCTACAAACATGTTATAATCCCATGCATGCTTACTCAGAATTAAACTCCACTCCATTTAATGTAATGTAGTTATTTTAATAAAAAATAATATATTATATTAATATTGGAAATTAGTTATTAATTTACTTTTAATTTAATTTAAACATTTGTTTTGGACTCAGTTTAGCAGTGCTTTGTTTTCATCTTTAGATATACAAAAGAGAGAGATAAAACCTGAACAATGCATTCAAAAATGTGCAAATCTCATTGCTGCTTACCTTGAAATATATTTCATTAAACAGAGTACTATTTACTACTTTTTAAAAGTAGTTATATACATATCTGTTTGTCAGAGCTTTCCCTTGGGCATGACAATCTCTCTTTTTGGAATGTAAACATGCACTTACTAACTTAGTAGAGGAAGATTTAGAAATGAGATTCAGGTAAGTAAAATGTTTTTATTGTGAAAGAAATTATTGTAGAATCTAAGCACCAGGCTATATTTGTATGCCAACTCTGGGGTTTAAGTCCTGTAGCCTTACATTGTAACAGACTTTTTGCTGCCAGGTTCTCAATCTTGCCTGTTTAGAGCACCTGCTCAGAATGTACATTATGGTCTGTCTGGTCTAAGGCTCTTTGCTGGCTTCAGTCTTCATACTGCGGATAAAACATTTAAGTGGCATCTCCGCAGCCTCTCTAAACCACAAATTAGGAACAATGATGTGCCAGGTATTCTTTAATAAATGGGGATACAAAGTGTATTAAATAAGGTTGAGCTTGCTTAAGATTAACAACCTAATAGTAAACATTTTTATCTCTGTTTATGCCTTACTCCCATTTCACCACCAGTCTATGATTCTAGTACATTTTCATTATACTGAATTTTTTTCTGTGCTCTTGGTTGTTTTCAAAGTCCTTTAAGTATACATTTAAGTAGTTTTTCTTTATTTTCTTGCAGGAGTTAAATTTAATTCTTCTGTTCCCAATTCTATACCTCTTACGGATGAAGTGGATACAAGAGAAAATGAGATTGTTGCTCCTGACTTCAGAAACAGGAATCCACATAACTTGGAAAGATTGGCTATTGCAAGAAAGGATCTAGGCTGGAGAACCTCATGGCCAAAACGGGATTATTGGTACAGGTAAATTAGAAAAATGCAAAGTAACCAATGTTCAATAATATAGGGAACACTTGTGCAATTATTACTTGTGAAGAAGCAATTTTTTTAATCAAATATTTCTTCTAATCTGAAGAGGGCACTCATGTTGTCAATGATACTGATAATGTCTGCCTCACAGTCTTTCCTATCTTTGTGTCCATATGAATCTGCAGCAGTTCGTTTGCTTTTTCTATTGATTCCTAATTCCCAATACTTATATTTGAGAATCTTGACTCCTAGTTATAGAACCCTTTTCATATTATTATTGTTATTATTTAAATTTATATGCTGCCCAACTCCCAACGATTCTGGGTGGTTTAGAAATGATTTAAAACATGAAGTACAAGACAATAAAAACAACAAGAAACAAAAAAGGGTAGAGATGGCAGAATAACAAACCGGGTGGAAATGAAAGAAAACAACTCAGGTTAAAAGGAGGCTTCGGTCATCCTCACCAAAGACCTGGGTGAAGAACCAGGCCTTCAAGTCCCTTCGAAACACCAGCAGGGTGGGGGCCGTTTGAATCTTGAGGGGAATTTCATTCCTGGCGCTGCGACAGAAGGTGCACTCCCGGGGTACTAATGGATGGCATTGTTTAACTGAAGGAACTTGGAGCATGCCAACCTTGCCAGCTCGAATGGGCTGAGCAGATACTGTGGGAGACAGGTGATCTTCAAGTAACCAGGCCTATGCCATGTAGGGCTTTATAGGTAGTGACCAGCACCTTGAATTGCACCTGGAAGCAAACTGGCCCTAAGTGCAGCTCGCGAAGCAGAGGTGTTCCATGGGCATATTGAGGCATCCCCGTCATTGCTTGCGCCACTGCATTCTGGACCAGTTGAAGCTTCTGGGTGGTCTTCAAGGACAACCCCATGTAGAGCGTGTTGCAGTAAATTTGGGGCAAATACTCTTTGGTACTTGTGGATTTTCTTTTGTTTAGCTCTCTGCCTAGGGCAGAACATATCCTCAACTGTTTCTCTGCTTTGTTGGATTTATGGGTCCCACTATCATTACTGGGGCTGGTCCGGGTTCTTTTATTGCCTCTGGATGGCATTTTTGGGCCGTAGGGCTAAGCCAGAGCGGGTGAGGCCAGTCACAGTTCAGGGGCTTAGTTCAGGAGCTGTTAGTTGGTCACCATCTTGGCTCCTCCCATCAGCAGAACATACAGCCTGTAATAGTCCACTTGTTATTTCAGCCATAATGTTTTGAAGTTATAGCTAAATTTATTTTCTTGAATCTTCTGTTTCTGATTATGCCCTCTTTACGTATATGGGATAAACATGGTTAGAAAATATAGTTTAGGGGAAAGATTATTGCACCAAATAATGCATTTTAAAAATACATTAAAACAAAGTTTTGTTGTTTTTTGGGGATCTGCAAGAGGAAAGAGACTTGGAGCTCACTTGAGTATCTACCATCACAGAGGTTTCCACAGGGAATCCTGTACTTAGTGCCAGTTCGCATTTGTTCCAGAGGAACAACTCTGTTTTCATCAGTGCAGTATGTATGTATGCATGCATGTATGCATGCTTATTCATTTGTAATGGCTTCTATGCCACTCAGTTGCGAAAGGCTCTAAGCAGCTTACGTGTAACCACCAACTCATGGAATTAAAATCAGTAAAACAAAATCAACCCATATTATAGAATTTAACATTGGATATGCCATCAGCGGGGAACAGATTAGTCCTCAACATCCCTCAAATGTTCTGTCGAAGAGCTGTATATTTATGACCCTATGAAAGCCCAACAGGGGGCTTGTGGTCCAGATATCCAGAGGCAGGCTGTTCCACATAAAGGGGGCCATCACTGAGAAAGCTCAACTATGGGGACTGTACAGATTACATTTTCTCAAAGACGAGGAACCTTTCACTCAAGGTAACATATAGTTCACATCCTAATACAGACTTTTTTCAGTGTATAATTAAATTAGTGTTTGGAAAGGGATAGAAAAAGGCATTGTTATTATACAAGTAGTCTGAGATAGAATTCCAAGTATGAGACATAAGATTTACAAATACAGAACTATAGGAATATTTTTCTGTTATTTTGAATGACCTTCTCTGATAGTGAAAGAAAACAGTAACATTTTGTTTTTCATATCTAACAATTCAGGTTACGATTTGAAAAAACCCAAAAACACGTGGAAGGTTACATTGAACATTGCAGCGGTCATATTGTAGTGTCTGCTTCCACTCGAGAGTGGGCTATTAAGAAGCATCTTTATAAAACAACCGGTGTGGCAGCATGTGAGAATGTGGGGCGTGTGTTAGCACAACGTTGTCTCGAAGCTGGAATTAACTTTGTGGACGACAGGGTTACAGTTCCATGGGAAAAACATGGCGAAGGGGCAAGTTGATTTTTTTTTCTTACTTTAGTTGCTACTTGTCCCATGTTTTATGTTCTTGACCACAATATTGTACAGGTTATTATAGCTTGGTTTTATGGCTATAGCACTCACAATGTTAACACATGCATATCTAAGAATGCTAAATGCCAGAGTTGGCATGTACTCTTAACTTGAGAATTGCATTATTTGGGAGGCGAAGGGAATTTGGAGAACTGTAATTCACTGTGTTTGCTGAAAGTACTGGTAGAAGTGAAAAAATTAACAGTTGTGTCTTTCTTTTAAAATGAAAACAGCTGAAACGTTTCAAGAAGGCTATGAATGAAGGTGGTGTTGAACTGAAAGAACTTGAAAGAATTTATGATAAGTATGGTAATAAGAAGCTGCCCAAGGAAGTACAGCCTCAGAAGCCTGCAGTTCCATCCTTGGAGGAGAGTCAATCACACACTGTTCTTAATACATAATACTATTGAAGCCTTTCATATTAAATAAAAACCCAACATGTACAACTGATGGGGAGAGTTTTTTGTTTGCTTTCTTATTATCTGTTTTCATAAAACATGTATTTGTTGTTTATTCATTCAGTCGCTTCCGACTCTTCGTGACTTCATGGACCAGCCCACGCCAGAGCTTCCTGTCGGCCGTCACCATCCCCAGCTCCCCCACGGTTGAGTCCGTCACCTCCAGAATATCATCCATCCATCTTGCCCTTGGTCGGCCCCTCTTCCTTTTGCCTTCCACTTTCCCTAGCATCAGCTTCTTCTCCAGGGTATCCTGTCTTCTCATTATGTGGCCAAAGTACTTCAGTTTTGCCTTTAATATCATTCCCTCAAGTGAGCGGCCTGGCTTTATTTCCTGGAGTATGGACTGGTTTGATCTTCTTGCAGTCCAAGGCACTCTCAGAATTTCCCTCCAACACCACAGTTCAAAAGCATCTATCTTCCTTCGCTCAGCCTTCCTTATGGTTCAGGTCTCACAGCCATAGGTTACTACAGGGAATACAAAATAAAACATGTATTACAACAGCATAAAACCATGCTGCAAGTGATTCCCTAGCCAATGAGTCTGTATTCTGGCTTTTTCAGCGTCGATGTCGGCTTTTGTAGATAGATGGCTGCCGAGCTAATTTAAAAAAAAATGTAATATCAGCATTGAGAACTGGGAAGCCCTAACTCATGAGCGTTTCAGTTGGAGGTCAGCCTTTATTAATGGCGCTATGGACTTTGAAGAAGCACGAGTACAGGGCGAAAGGGAGAAAAGAGCTAAAAGGAAGGCACGTCAGGCAAACCCTCATCATGACCGTCTCCCACCCGGAAACTTATGCCCCCACTGTGGGAGGTTGTGCGGATCCAGAATTGGCCTTTACAGCCACTTACGGATCCACCGTTAAAATTTTACCTTTGGAAGACAATCTTACTCGGCTACGAGTGATCGCCAATGATTCTGGCTTTTTAAAAAATATATATCAGCCAATGTTGTTAGGTTATTTCTCTTTAAAAATAAGTAAGAGATAGGCTTGGTGTGTACTCACTCACTAGCACAGAGCTTTCCAAACTCTGTGTGGCGACACAAAAGTGTGTCGCCACACACAGCGTGGTGTGTCGCCACACCACCCGGAAGCAGCGACGCGCGCGTGCACGGCAGCTGCCATGCACGCGCGCGCCGCCACACGCCCCCCGCGCTGCCGCCGTGCGCGCCACCGCACGCCCCCCTGCGCCGCCGCCGTGCGCGCGTGTGGCGCCGCCGCCGGGTGTGTCGCCAGCGGCGGCACTTTGGAAAGCCCTGCACTAGCAGTAACAATAGGCTCTTATTTCCCTTTTTTTTAAAAAACACACCACTCAACTATGTTGGGTGATTTCTTTTAAGAAACGGTGAACAACGGGACAAGAGTACATGCATGCATTCCTTCCCAGTGGCAGTGTTGGTCTGTCATCTGAACAGAAATCAGCTGATGTGGTTGGGCATTTTTTCTTAAAAAATAAATGAAGAGACCCAATGTACAGTATACTCACTAGTTCAGAGCTTTCCAAACTTTTCATGTTGGTGACACACTTTAGACATGCATCATTTCGCGACACACTCTTACAGCAGGGCATCATTTCGCGACACATTCTTATAGCGGCACAAGGCAGGCACTAGGACCTGCGCGAAATTGCAGCAGGTTTGGAGGCACAAGGCAGGCACTAGGACCTGTGCGGAATCCTGGCAGGGCTTGGAGGCAGCAGCAGCCGCGACACACCCAGACACTGCAGCCGACACACTAACGTGTGGCGACACAGAGTTTGGAAAGCTCTGCACTAGTTGGTAGCAGCACAGATCTGTTTTCTCTCACACCCCCACTTTTTAAGGAAAAATCATTCGCCAAAATGATGCAATAGGGGTAAGCTTTTGTGAACTTTTTTTTAAAGGTCCCAGCTGCACTTGCAATTGTACCCCATCTTTTTTCCTACAAGATCATTGTAAGAGGGAAAAAATGGTAAGAGTTCTTGTTTTGTTACAAATACATATACACCAGATTCATTTTGACAATGTTTAAAATAGCTTTCTTTTTGGTGGTCCACAAAAGTGTTTAAGATATGGTCTACATCAGAGCTTTCCAAACTGTGTGTCAGGACACGTTAGTGTGTCGGCTGCAGTGCCTGGGTGTGTCGTGGCTGCTGCTGCCTCCCAACCCTGCCAGGATTCCATGCAGGTCCTAGTGCCTGCCTTGTGTCCGGCTGCCTCCAAACCTGCCCTGCCAGGATTCCACGCAGGTCCTAGTGCCTGCCTTGTGCCTTGCTGCCTCCAAACCTGCTGTGATTCCACACAGGTCCTAGTGCCTGCCTTCTGCCTTGCTGCCTCCAAACCTGCTGTGATTCCACACAGGTCCTAGTGCCTGCCTTGTGCCTTGCTGCCTCCAAACCTGCCCTGCCAGGATTCCGCGCAGGTCCTAGTGCCTGCCTTGTGCCCTGCTGTAAGAGTGTGTCGTGAAATGATGCATGTCTAAAAAGTGTGTCACCAACATGAAAAGTTTGGAAAGCTCTGGTCTACATAAAGGAAAATATTGGAAGCTGGTGTTCCAAAACTCATCCTGCACCTTGAGCCTTGTGGAATTAATTAGATTTTAGTAGAGTCTGGCATACTCATGCTGACTCAGAGCTGCTTACTCAATAGGTTTGATCTCTAATGGAAACTTGGTTAGGACTATCAATGTGCTTTCTGTGCAGTATCTGTCACTTTTCTAGCACAAATCCCTCATAAAGAAAGGATAAGAGATTCAGCATAAAGAAAAGATATTTTACTTGTACCACACCATCAAACTATTTTTCTCTTGCTTTTCAGGAAAAAAAACTCTCATAGCTATTTGCATAGGTTGTTCACCACTTTACCATGGCTTCTGTCCTGCTCAGGAGATAACAACATTTGGGAGGGCTTCATGATCATTCTTATCATCATCATCGGCGATCACTCGTAGCCGAGTAAGATTGTCTTCCAAAGGTAAAATTTTAACGGTGGATCCGTAAGTGGCTATAAAGGCCAATTCTGGATCCGCACAACCTCCCACAATGAGGGCATAGGTTTCCGGGTGGGAGACGGTCATGATGAGGGTTTGCCTGACGTGCCTTCCTTTTAGCTCTTTTCTCCCTTTCGCCCTGTACTCGTGCTTCTTCAAAGTCCATAGCGCCATTAATAAAGGATGACCTCCAATTGAAACGCTCATGAGTTAGGGCTTCCCAGTTCTCAATGCTGATATTACATTTTTTAAAATTATTTTTAAATATTTTAAATATTTAAATATTTAAATAATGTATTAGAAGAAGCGAAAACCACCAGCATTGAAACAATGATCATTCTTAAAACTAGAGTTGATTAAACAAAACAAAATACATATGAGCATGCCCCATTCTCAATGACTGTGTGGACACAATTTACTCAGCAAGACACTATATTAAGGTGGTGCAGTTTTTACCCTCAGTAAATGCACACAGCCCTTAATTGAAGCACCATCTTACAGTACCATTTAAACCCCAAATGGATGTTTTATATGTTACATGCAAAAGGGAAAAAAACCCCGCAAGAATATACAGGTCTCATATATTAACCGCCCAGAGTCGGGCAGCATATAAATTTAATTATTTAACTTAGTCTTATTATATATTTAAATGCTATCGAACTCAGAATGCCTAAGGGAGCAAAAAATATCCTTATCAGTTTATATAACCAAGTTAATATGTAAATAGTCATCCGATCGGAACTTTAGGCAATAAAACGTTCAAACATAAAAAGCGAGGTTCTTCAGCCCCCTGTATAATTGACGGAGAGTAGGCACCCTAATCCTTCCCCAAAGGTTGCTTTGCTAGGCGGAGAATGAGAAGCACCAACAACCACATTCAGACGATCGCTTTTGGCGATAGGAGAACTCCGGTTCCGGGAGCAAGTCTTTTAAAATGCCGAGGAAGGGCGGAGCAACAAGTTGGGTAGGTCCCGCCCCCTCGCGCCTCCAAGGAGCAAGCGGGAAAGTGGTTGCGCCTCCGTCTTTGCCCGGAGCCGCGAGACTAGCAATTGGCTGCTGGCGTGGAGAGAAAACAGGAAGGGCGGGATGGATTTGGGGGCCGCGCAGTTTCAAGAAAAATTCCCTCGGTTACAGGAGCTTCTACTGGGCTGCGACTTTGTTGGTGAGGCAGGGTGATGGCTGTGAGGGAGAAGGTTGTATACGGAAGGCACCCTAGAAATGGAGGGCGTCCTTCTCCATCTATTTGGATTAACTACGAAAGAGGGGAGCCCTGTTGTCCGCACAAGCCCATGCCTATTCGTGCTAACTTTGATCTCAGCTGCTCTACGAATGGTGCATTCCTCCTTAAACTTTGGAAGGTGTTTTAAACGTAGAAAACTGCTACTGATCCCAAGGAAGCTGCGGCAGTTATTTCGCTCGCTTACCAGGTTCTACTTAGATGGGGAACAGGAACACTGACTGGATTCCCACTCGGCCCTTTGAATGACTCATTGGCTGGGTTTATGGAGCCAAAAGACTGTATATGAAATAGAACAAAAATAAAACACTCTCTGTGAACCCAGCCAGTATAACTTGTACACCATGGTTATGTAAATCATACAACTGTGGCTTGTTCAATAGCTGATGGCTTAGTATATGTGATATAAGGGGCATGGTGGCTCAGCGGGTAAGATGCCAGGCTTGTCGATCGGAAGATCACAAGTTTGGAGGTTCGAATCCCTAGCCCTGCGTGACAGAGTGAGCTCCCGCACTCACCCCAGCTCTTGCCAACCTAGCAATTCGAAAGCATGCAAATGCAAGTAGATTAATAGGTACCACTTCGGTGGGTAGGTAACAGTGTTCCACGTGTGTCTTGCGGCCACATGACCGTGGAAGCTTCGGACAACACACGGAGATGATCACCGGCCCCTAGAGTCAGACATGACTGCACAAACGTGCGGGGGGAACCTTTACCTTTTACCTAGTATATGTGACCACAACCATGATCTCAACCTACTCTACATGGTTGTTGTAAGAAGGATATAATGAGAGGATGTGTGTGTGTGCGTAATAAATTAAATATAGTAAGTAAACAATTTTACCAAGATGAGTTGTATGTAAATAAATATCTAGTATATCTATCTTATTATAGATCAGCCTTTCTCAACCTTTTGACCCTGGAGGAACCCTTAAAATATTTTTCAGGCCTTGGGGAAACCCTGCATATTCAGGCTCAAATATAGGCCACAAGTTACAAAATTATTATATTCATTTCCTGTGTAGGTCTGTGTATATGCATTCACAGTGTTCTTAAAATAAAAATTAAGAGTGAAACTTACCTCCTTAATGTGAAGTTGCCTGAATTTGAAATAATTTTATAAAGTACCCTGGTTGAGAAACGCTGCTATAGATTATGCCTTCTGATTTTGGAAAGGTTGCTTTGTCATTGTCAGAAAATCTTTGCAGAGCTCCTTCATTTCCATCCTGGCCTATATGGAATTCTGACAGTTGTAGCAAGATCAATATTTCTCTAATAGAATTTTAAGCATTTAATCCTAAGAAAGCTCCCAGAATTTTTTGGTCAAAATTATGCTAAGTAAATACAGTGATACTTTGCCTCTGTGCTACCAAGAGGAGCAAAAATACTGCCTTGTTTTGTAGTTTAAAAATAAATTAACTCCCAGGGCAAATGTGTTGCTCCAAATTTGCAGTTAGTATCCCCCAATAAAATACTGTAAATCCTTTAGTCATTTTTTTAATAGTGTGATTATTTGGACAGCTTGGATCTGGCATCCTTCTGCCTTCTCTATGTCATTCCATATTGGAATGTTATACTGTATAGTAGAACCGTTGCTAAGGTTGCTTAAAATCAACCCATAATGGCATAGTATCAGTACTTAGCACTAGCAAGTGTGAATGCAAGAATTTTGCTAGAACTGATAGAAAAAAATATGAAGCACATTGAAGAGTCTGTATGAAGTGCATTACAGTGTGATAAGTGAGAAGATACTGCAAATTATGGTTTACTTTTTGGAGATTAAGGAATTGGACAGAAAACCTGTGGTTTATTAAAATATGTATAACTGAAATCACTTTACAGGACAATCCTAAATGTTTACATCTCTCTGATTTTCAAAAAATCAGATCTAAATTATTTCATAGTTTGGAGCAAGGTAGAAGGCTGGTATAGTAGTGGATAATCCTTTGGCTTTTCACCACCTCTCAGCAGCTCTCTTTCAACCTCACTTGGATTTCATAGCCACAAAGCTGATGCGGAAGTTATTGAAAAGGGGAAAGCTAAAGAATCTTATGACCTCAAAAACTTCAGGATGGCAGCCGTAAGCATCTTGCACAATAGATAATGAAGAAATCCATCCATCCGTATTTTGAAGTTTAGGAGCCCATTACTACTACATGTATACTTTTTCAACATCATTAACATATACAATATGAATTAGTGCAGATAGCATAAAAAGTTATATATATATATATATATAAGATTGAGATATATCAATTAAATAAAGCTTTGTATTCTATCCTGTAATAATAGTGGAAGGTACATATTCTGTCTGTCTTTTGCAGGCCTTGATATGGAATTCACAGGTTTGCATTCAGCTTTTTCATCTGCTAGACAGCCCAGGTAAGTTTGTTTAAATAAATATACAATATTTTCCAATGATGTCCCCATAGGAGACTAGGAACATGGCAAACAACAATATGGAAATCCTTCATATCTTTTTTCCCCCCAGTCTCTTTGATTCACCTGCTGAGTGGTATCAGAAAGCCAGACAGAGCGTTCAGCGGTTTACAGTGAGTCAGCTTGGTGAGCTTTTCTAGTTTCTAAAAGTTAGGTTTTGCAACATATTTGATGTATCCTGCTGAGCACCAGAGGCATGGTGGATTGATAGCTGGATTTGAATGAGAGTGGCTGTTTTCTGCTTCAGTGGAAGATTTAAATGAATGTTCATGTCCAGTTTAAAAGGTGGGAACCAACAATTAGAAATATTACAGTATGTGAAACAAAATCCCTTTCAAGGTCATACATGTAGGCACCCCAACACTCGCCCAAGGCAGTCGATCCACAAATCTCTCACACATAAAATCAACACCTTTGCTCCCAAATAGAACCTATCTGATGATTTATATAAAGGGGGACTGATCCACAATCCCTCCCTGAAGATGTTGGCTAACATAGAAGTTGGGGAAAAAACCAGGCAACTTTCTGAAAGGCAGATAGCAGGACTCCAGGTCAGTGGAGAGATAAGTTGTCTGGATTTGTGGTAAACACAAAGAAATTGATTTCTCTGGAGGATGGAGGTGAGAGAGGGAATGAGAAACCCAGAAACCTCCAGGAAAACAAAGGTTTAATTGCTTCTAAGTTTGCAATTAAAAGTTGGAAGTCTGCAAGAAGCATGGTTTTTCTAGGGAACCATTGAATGAATCATGAAGTAACACAGATCAGTAAGCTAGAATGCACAATCAGGAGTTTATGCTTTTTTTCTGAAGGATTATTTGCTTTATTCCCCTTGATATCTTGATCGTTTCTCAAAATTGTCTTTAATAACTTGTATCTGAAGCAGGCTGAGGTCATGGTACGTTTTTATTCCATCTCAAGCTTTGAGCCTCAGGTCCCACCCAGTGTAGATTTGTGCCCAGTCTCTCCCATAGTGTTTTATGGGAGATAAAGAGACTCTTTATGATTTTATCAGCCTTACATGCCTTATTCCAGCCTCTTGTAATTGTCTTGAGCATTCGATTACCCAATTTTACTTTTACTTATTTTTAATAAAGATTATATCAAATTTCTAAGGTTGGGATCAATGAATTATACTGAGATGCCCCAAACAATTTCCCCCCTATATAAGGGAATGAAGCAATATCTCCATTGAATGACATAGGATGGGGAGGGGAACTCCCAGGGCTTATTAGCCAATAGAACTTGCAGCTTGTTTTGTAGTCAGCGTTCTCCCCCATAAAAGTTGGTGGACATCTTGCTTCATTGATTTGCAGTGAGGTATTTGCGCTCCTCTGCTGAAAATAAGATGGAGAAGCTCTTCTATCTCTACTATTTCTTTAGTAAAGCCAGGAAGTGCACTGGCCAAAGTAGGATAGCAACCCTAGTGAGTGAGAGCCTGCAGAGGTAGAGGAAGGCAATGATCTCTGGGTGGCCTTTGGAACTATCGTTCTTGGGATTACTGCTGATATTTGGTGCTCAAAAGTTGGCTTTAACTCCCCCCCCCCCCCCCCCCGTCTGCTGTTACTGGTTTCAGTCAAAGGCTAAAGTGAAGCATCTTTATTAGGCAGGAAAGAAGATGACCCTGTGATCAAAGTATTGCTGCACATGCAATTGCGTGTTTTTTTTTCTTTTAGGTTTGTCCATATTTCACAAGGGGATGTCAAACAAGTAAGTAAACTGTTCCATTGTCATCTCTTACATTTACCTGATTATAACTTTCAGGCCTTACCCTGCCAAATAGTTAGCCTTAATTGTTTTGGTTAATTTTTATAGGTATGCCACGCATTCATATAACTTCTTCCTGTTCCCGGCCACGTTTGGCCAAATGGATTCCGAGTTTTCCTTCCAAGCCTCTAGCGTTCATTTCCTGTCTCATTATGGCTTTGACTATAATAAGGTATGTTATTTAATAGAATAGACAGAGTTTAAGCAGGAAAGAAACTAGATTTGGATTTTGCCCTTAAAATGCTGTTGAAATGCAGTATAGTAAAATACTATTTAAATGTACTACTTAAATTTAATTTAGTTAAATTAAACATTTAATTTCTAATTGAATGGTACAGGGAGGTGATTTTTTTATCACTCTTAGCATCCCAGGGCCCCTTGAGTTGCTTCATTCTTTCTGTGATTTCAGAGCAGGGCTCCTATCTCAGGAGGGAGAAGAACCAGCATTTGATCAAGACTCCTCTGTAGGGTTTGTAGCTGGCTAGTTCCCCAAAGAAACCATAGTGGGTGTAGGGTAGAGGTTTGTATGAGAGGGAAGAGATTTTTAAGGATTCTAAGCCTTCTATTTGTCTATCACTCTGTCAAAGTAGAGTAATTTAGACCGGCCTTTTTGACTGGTATGTATACAATTCTCTGCTATTGTGATCCATGGGAGAAAATGGTTCCTTCCTCCATCCTTGTCAATCAATGGCTTGCAAGACTTGAGAGCTTATCAGATTACTTGACCGCAGGATAAGATGAGCTGTGCTTATCAACTGAGTAGAAGCAGTTGATAAACAGTTCCATTTTTTAGCTTTTTTAAAAAAAACTTGAAATTTTTATGAATACGTTATGATTTAATATATGAATATGCCCATGTAGTTACTAGAAGCCAAGCTCACCTTGAGGGAACCTTTACTTTTTTTGATTTACCCCTAGTACATGATTTTCTCTTAGGTTAGGAGAAAAAGATCTTGATGCCTGAATTCCATGCTATGTAATATCTATTTGCCTTTAGTTTCTTAAAGATGGAATCCCATATATGAATGAAACACAAGAGAAGAAACTTCAGCATCTGTTATCTGGTAATTGGATGGTCCGATGGTAAACTTCTTCCACACTATTGCTTCTATACTAATGTTGGTTTTTTTCCCCTGTGGTTCTTTATGTGCTTAAATAATCAGAGTGACAGGATTCTGTTCTTAGAACAGTGGGTCTCAACCAGTGGCGCTCTACAACAACTGAGATTCAGAAGTAGTCTAAGTGGGACTCAGGTTAAGTCATTTCAAGTCTTTAAAATCCGAATTATTTACCTAACAACAGGAGGCCTATAAATGTATAGATACCCTTCTTGGAAAAAGTAGGGATTTTGTTTATATTGTGGTGAGACTCAGGTTCTTTGATGGAAGTATTGGTGGGCTTTAGAATAGATTAAGAAGCAATTCCCTAAGAGATAAAAGAGCCATGGCCTTAATTTCAGGCACCCTCTCCTCACAACTTTCCTCTAATTTTCCTCCATTCTTCCTACATTTTTGTCTGTGTTCCTACTCACATGTCTGTGGCCATTTTACTTTTCTAGTCTTGGGAGCTCTTATCCTTTTTTTAACTCTAACTCACAGTATCTGTTCTTTCACATCTGCAGTACATGTCCTGTGCTGCATTGCTTATTGAGCAGCTTACTACTCATATATTTCCCACCTCCCTACACACTACCTGTTCTGCCCTTTTCCTTTTTGTTACTGTTTTACTAGAGGTGGATTCAGTCTTCTCCATTGCAGATATATAACATTATTAATAATTATTTACATCAAGAAAAGCGATTGGGCTACTAATAAAGCATTATGAAGCATTGTGTAAAGGCATTTTGTTGCATGAGCATTGGCATCTAGATTACCATTCTATTTGACCACTAAAGATGTGGCCATATTAGAGGGTATCTAGGCTGCTCTTTGCTTTTCTAGCAGGCATCTTAATGAGAAGCAGGGCCCTTTTAGTGGTTTATTTTTCATAAATAGTTAGTTTTCTGGTGAGAACCTGAAGATACTGGAAAGGCTGAGTTGGAGAAGAGTATCATTCAACTGTCTTACTCTTACTCTGCTTACTCCAGTAGTTTTGATAAGGACAAGGTGAAAAAAGTGATTGATGAAGTAACTTGCTGGATGTGCTCAGCAGAAGAGGAAGATTCTATGGTTCTCCATGATATGTATGGTATGAATTAATATTTTTAAGATTCTTTCATCTTTTAAATTCCTGTTTATTGGTCCCTTGAAAATCTTTTTATATTGTTCTTGGTTTTAGGGAGTAGTATTAACTTTAAAAGAGATACTTATAGTTTTGAACCATTTGAACAATGTATGAAATAAAGAATTTTGAAGATTGACTTGACTTATGGTATGCCTTGCAAAGATAATAATCTTCTCATAACCATTCCCCAAATCAAATTAATGTTTTTAAACAGTTTTTTATATACTGTAGCAGACAGCTGAGCCAATAGAACGGAAGGCTGGACGTCACAAACTGCCTCTTCCAGAAACTCTGGGTTTTCACACCCTGGCTCTGCCTCTTGTTTTTGCTGCCACCACCTGTCTTCCAGGAGCTGCCTCACCTGGCTTCTTCCCCTGACCCTGGACTGTAAGAGAGAGAGGTCTTTCTGGCAATTAAAAGATAAAAATGAAAAAGTTTAAATAATTTATATCTGTAATGCCACTTTTGGCCATATAGCATGCACATGTGGGGCTAAAGGATTCAACCCTGTCCCCCATGAGGAGTTAGACCATAAGAGAGAAAGAAAATCAATATTTTTTTAAAAGAATAATTTAATTTAAAGTTAAATAATTAAAAAAAACAGCTGGTAATTTGGGGAAACAAAACTAAAAAGATCCCTAAAGAAAATACAGTGTTCTGGGTAGACCACAAGTTGATGCTCGTCTACCATAAGCAAAGAGAATATTACAGTTCCCAAGGATAGTCTAGAGCAGCGGTTCTCAAACATTTTGGCCTCAGGACCCCCTGCATTCTTAAAAATGATTGAGGACCCCAAATACGTTTAGTTTATATGAGTTATATCTATCAATATTTACTGTATTAGAAATTGAACCCGAGAAATTTTAAAATATTTATTTATTTATTTATTTATTTATTTATTTGACTTCGCAGACCCCATAAAAGGGTCTTGGAGACCCCCAGCGGTCCTCAGACCACACTTTGAGAACTGCTGGTCTAGAGAAAACAAGAATATATTTTGGACATGCCTTCAGAATTCATAAATGCAGGAGTTACTTTAAGTTGTACTGAGAAATATAGACTGTTTAAACTTTAATACAACACAGAAACACAAACCAAGAACGTAGTAGAGATTCCTGGCTAAAGCATATTAACTATTTCTACAGAAACAGAATCCCCTTTTATCTGGACATTTTCTTTGGGTTCCAGACTTGAAACAGGGTGTGAGGAGATGGCAAAATTGCTCTTTCCCAGCCTGGATTCAGTGACTTCTCTGATATTTTGCTCCATTTGTTCTTCAAAACAACATCTCTCTTTCTTTCTCCAGGCCAGGATGGGTGGTGTTGCCTTAATGAACATGGCAGAATTTCTCTCCCTCATGGAGGTGGGGGTGGTGTATTGGCAGTGTGGTATGAGAGGCTCTATTCCATGTAGCTATAGCTACTGATATGCATGTAATATGGGTCTCTGTGTATCTGTATAAAAAATTCAGTGTGTGTAGTATAGCCTTGCCCAGTTCTGAACTTTCAGGTGGAGGAACTCAATTCATGATAACCAAATAAAATACTTCTTTCCTTCATTAGAAAATTAGATTCCCCCTCAATCTCTGTTTTGAAATGATGCAGTTTTATGGGGGGTATTGTTTTGAAAGTGTATATTTCTCTACTAGAGGCAGTTTGGTGTAGTGGTTAAGGCGCTGGCCTAGAAACCAGGAGACGGTGAGTTGTAGGCCTCCCTTAGGCATGAAAGCTGCTGGGTGCCTTTGGGCCAGTCACTCACTCTCAGCCCAACCCACCTCACCTCACAGTGTTGTTATTGTGGGGAAAATAGTAGGCAGAAGACTTAGGTATGTTCGCCGCCTTGAGATAGATAGACAGACAGACAGACAGACAGACTCTACTCACACACACACACACACATATATAATAATAATATACTGAAAGAAGGATAAGAAAAACTCTATGAATCCCATTTATTCCTGTTGTTCTTTGTGTGTGTTTCTTATGTTCTGCTAACATTTTTCTTTGGTTTCCTCCCACCTCTCAATTGGGCAACAGTGCTATGAATTTCACATTTAAATGCTTTCATGCAATGCTGAAGAACCTCTTTAGTCACAGAAAAGTATATTGTAACTGTAACTGTACTATTTTCAGCTTTCCATTATGCTCTTTACACTTTGTCTTAAAGGCTTCCAAGTGCTTGAAATACAGCTCATACTAAGACAAGCTTTTCCAGATATTTGGACTATTCCTTTGGAAGGTGAAAAAGTGAGTTTAATATTGTAGTATCTTGAAATAAGACTGGTATATTAAGATCCTCAAAGTCAATCTGTCCCTGCCATTGAACAGGTTTCCATATTTGTAACATTGAGATTTCTGACAAACATTTAGCCAGGATTATACTGAAGTAGTTATGCTAATGCATTCCCTGAAATTTTATACTTCTAGATTAGGATTTTCAGATCACTAGGCACAGAACAAAATTGGCTTTGTGATGAGATATATAGCCTTGCAAATCACACAAATTACTTCTGTGTCTCTCTGTTAGCTGCTTACGCTATATTAATATATATATATATATATATATATATATATATATACACACACACACACACACACGCACATGCAGTATATATATATATACAGTATATATATATATATATATATATATATGTGTGTGTGTAATATATAATATAATATATAATATATATTATAATATATTTATATAGATCTATACTCATATTTATTCTGTATTATTTTAGTGATGCTATTTTATTGTCTGTAAACCGCCCAGAGTCATATATGAGATGGGCGGTAAATAAATATGACTAATTAATTAATTAATTAATTAAAGGCATGGGCATACATGGAGCTACATTTTGATCTTGCCAAATTGTTATGGCTGCTTATGAATACTTCTAGAAATTGTGTTAGGATTTTTTTTAATACCATATGTTATAATGGAATGTTAAATGAATATGTGATTATGGAGAGTTAAGTGAAAATACTGCAAATGTTTAATAAGAAATAAACAACTATTTGAAATATATAATAATAAAAATAGTGATTGTCTTAAGGGAAGACATGCAGTATAATTTTATAAAGAATCTTGGGGAGCCATGGCATTGGTCAGATAGAACTTGATAGGAGTGATAAAGCCATGAAACCAGCTAGCATGAAATGAAAACAGATAAGTAGAACAGAAAAAGAATAGAAGAAGAGTAGAAAGTAATCAAATTTGGCATAGAAGTATTGTTTTCACTGAATAGACAACAATAATAAGGTGAATTATCTTGTGACTTCCTATTTAAAATATTAATATTAGATCATGAACCAAGGAACTGGGGATAATTATTAATAATAAGTGATGCTATATTTTAAGGAAAGGCATACAAGCTTGAGGCAAGATTAAATGGGGAGTTCTCTCTGAATGCTTATTCTTTTCTACCATACTTGTTTTTCATAGATACCACAAATCATGTTGGTTGAATTTTGTAACTAGTTGTTAGATTTAGCCTTTCATTATTAACTTATTTAGTAAAACTTTCCAACAAAAAAGTGTGCAGGAGATATTTCTTCTCTTGGATTTTGAAAGTTTAAATACTTCTCATTCAGTAGAAACTATGGAGTTCATCTACATATGTTCTGAAACTGTATTTATTGAGAGTTTTAATAATTTTTTAAAAAAGGACTAAGTATTTGTGTGCTATAATTAAAATAAAGGGGCGTGGTGGCTCAGTGGGTAAGACGCCAGGCTTGTCGATCGGAAGATCACAAGTTCGGAGGTTCGAATCCCTAGCCCTGCGTGTGGAGTGAGCTCCCGCACTAGCTCCAGCTCTTGCCAACCTAGCAATTCGAAAGCATGCAAATGCAAGTAGATTAATAGGTACCACTTCGGTGGGTAGGTAACAGCATTCCGCGCGTGTCATGCGGCCACATGACCGTGGAAGTGTCTTTGGACAACGCTGGCTCTTTGGCTAACAAACGGAGATGAGCACCGGCCCCTAGAGTCGGACACGACTGCACAAATGTGCGGGGGGTACCTTTACCTTTATTTGTGTGCTATAATTTTTATTTATTTATTTATTTAATCTGTTCAGTCATGTCTGATTCTTTTTTTTTTAATTTTATTAGATTTTTAAATATACAAAGCTAAAAGTTAAGAATGAAACAGAAATAGAAATACAAATTAAAAAGAAAAGAAAAGTGCAGTAAAGAAAAAAAAAGAAAGAAAAAGACAAACATAGAAATTGGATAACCTCCGATCCATCTATGGTCATAAGAATAAAATAGATAGTTTGTTTTTACATGCTGGCTATTCATATAACATTCATATATTTTTCTTGTCTATTATATACTACTATATTTATATATAATCTAATCATCAAAACCCCATATTAGCTTTACTCCTCCTGCTTTTTGCAAATAGTCCATCAAAGGTTTCCACTCTTTAAGAAAGTAACAATTTGAATTGTCTTTTAATAAGCAAGTCAATTTATCGTTTTCTGCCATCTCTAATAATTTCAACATCCATTCCTGTATTGTTGGTACACTTTGGTTTTTCCAGTTTTGTGCATATAAAAGTCTTGCTGCTGTGATCATATATTGTATTATTCTAAAAAATGTTTTTCTATTTGTACATCCCAAATTCCAAGTAAAAAAAATTCTGGTTTAAATGGTATTCGTATCTGTAGTATATTTTGCATCAATGAATGTATCTCCGTCCAAAATTCTTTTGCAATATTGCAAGTCCACCACATATGGTAAAAAGACCCTTCTTGTTTTATACATTTCCAACATAAGTTGGAGATGTTCCCGTACATTTTTGAGAGTTTTTGTGGGGTCATATACCATCGATACATCATCTTATAGAAGTTTTCTTTTAGGTTGTAACATAAGGTGAATTTTAATCCTTTAGTCCACATATCTTCCCATTGATGAAGTTGTATATTGTGACCAATATTTTTCGCCCATTGAATCATACAATCTTTAACTTGTTCCTCTACCATTTCTCCTTTTAACAATAATTTATACATTTTAGCAATTAAGCGTTCATCATTTTCACATAGTTGTATTTCAAATTCTGATTTAGTTTGTTCAAATTCTAATTTTTTTTTGTCTAATTTAAATTTCTCTGTAAGTTGCATATAGGAGAGCCATTGAAAGGTATATCCTTCTTGAGCAAGTTCTTCTTTTGATTTTATCGCATAGTGTCCTTGTTCTTTTTTTAAAAAGTCCTTATATGTCAACCACTTATCTTTATTTCTTACTTCTGTTCTATAAAAAGCTTCTTGCATGGAAATCCATAAAGGTCTCTTATAACATAAAGTTGGTTTATATTTATACCAAATTCTCAACAAGGATCTTCTAATACAGTGATTTTTAAAGTCCACGTTAATTTTAGCCTTATCATACCACAGATATCCATGCCATCCGAATCTCAATTCATGACCTTCCAGATTTAATAATTTTTCATTTCTCAAAACAATCCATTCCTTAAGCCATGCCAAACCACAAGCTGCATGGTATAGTTTCAAATTCGGGAGTCCTAAACCACCTCTTTCTTTTGAATCTTGCAAGACTTTATATTTTATTCTTGGTTTTTTCCCTTGCCAAATGAACTTAGAAATGTCTTTCTGCCACTGTTTAAATGGTTCCTCTGATGTCAGTATAGGTATTGTCTGAAAGAGATATAGAATTCTTGGTAATATATTCATTTTAATCGCTGATATTCTCCCCAATAATGATAGTTGTAGTTTTCCCCAACGATCTAAATCTTTTTAATATCAATCCAAAGTGGGATGTAGTTATTTTGAAATAATTTAACATTTTTCGATGTTAAATAAACTCCCAAATATTTTACTTTTTTCTCCAAGGAATATCCTGTAATTTCTCTCAATTTCTCTTGTTGGTGATAGTTCATGTTCTTAGTCAAAACTTTTGTTTTCTGTAAGTTAATTTTGAACCCTGCTAACGACCCAAAGTCCTTCAATTTCTGCATCAGTAATTCAATTCCATCCAGTGGATTCTCTAATGTAATGACTAGGTCGTCTGCAAAGGCTCTTAATTTGTAAACTTCCTTTTTAACTCTAATACCATGAATACCATCATCCTGTCTAATATCTCTAAGTAGAACTTCTAAAACCAATATAAACAAAAGCGGAGATAAAGGACAGCCTTGTCTTGTACCTTTTTTGTATTTCACAAGGTTTACTAAAATCTCCATTAACAATTATTTTTGCAAATTGAGGTGTATAAATTGATTTAATCCACTTAATAAAATTCCCACCAAAATTCATAATCTCCAATACTTTAAACATAAAGGACCAATTTAAATTATCAAATGCTTTTTCGGCATCTATGAATATCAAGGAGGCTTGTTTTTCATTATGTTGTTCTAAATATAATACATCCAAAACATTTCTAATATTATCTCTAATTTGTCTTTTGGGTAAAAAACCTGCTTGGTCTTGATGAATAAAGTTTCCAAGAGTATGTTTCAATCTTTCCGCTAAAACTGTCGTAAATATCTTGTAATCATTATTCAATAATGATATTGGTCTGTAATTCTTTGTTGAATTCAAATTTAGTTGTTCTTTCGGAATCAAAATAATATGAGCCTCTTTCCATGTTTCTGGCATAATTCCTGTTTCCAAAATTGAATTTATAGTTTTTTGGAGAGGAATACTCAATTCATCTTCAAAATATTTATAGTAAGCTGCCGATAGTCCATCCGGACCTGGTGCTTTTCCACTTTTAATTTTCTTAAAAGCCATTAACATTTCTTCTTTTGTTATAGGATTATTAAGTAATGTTCTTTGTTCATCATTTAAAACAGTTAATCTTTGCTTACTCATATATTCATCAATTTCAGCTATTTGAACATCCTGTTTTTTATACAATGCTGTATAATAAGAATGAAATGCTTCTTGTATCTCCACATTGTTCACTAAAATTTTCCCTTTATGTTGTATATTAGAAATTATATTTTTTTCTCTTTGTTTTCTTAACTTATGAGCTAACCATCTTCCTGGTTTATTTGCAAATTCAAAATATTTCTGTTTTGTAAATTTCATTTGAGTTTCTATTTCCTGTACCAAAATCATCGATATTTGTTTTTGTAGAAATTTAATTTGAGTTATCAATATATTATCCATCGGTTTATCCCTCAGACATTTCTCTTTATTTTTAATTTCATCCAAAATCAATTGAATTTTTTCTTGTTTCTTTTTCCTCATTTGAGCATTATATTGAATAAAGTAACCCCTCATATACGCTTTACTTGCATCCCAAATTACTTGTGTACTAGTATCCTTATTTGAATTTAGTAGAAAGTATTCTCTTAGTCTTTTCTTACATATGTCAACAACGTCTTCTTTACGGAAAATTGACTCATTTAGCCTCCATCGAAATACATTCCTTTTTCCTTTAATAGTTAGTAAAACAGGGTTATGATCTGATAGAGTTTTAGGTAGTATTTCAACCTTATTTACATCCATCATTAAGGTTTTAGAGATCTATTTTCTATTCTGGAAAATGATCTGTATCTTTCTGAGTAGTATGTATATTCTTTAGAGTTTCCATTCATAAGTCTCCAAATGTCTTGTAAATCCAACATATATTTTAAATCAAAGAAAGTTTGGGGTAGTTTTCCCTGTGTAGGTTTCACATTTTTTTGCGAATGTCTATCTTCCATTGGGAGAATCACCCCATTCCAGTCCCCCATAAAACACCAATTCTCATATGATAAGTCTAAAAGTTTATCCATTAAGTTTTTATAAAATAATCCTTTATCAAAATTTGGAGCATAAATCCCAACTATCAATGTTTTAGTCCCTTGTATATTTACTTCCACTGCAATATATCTTCCTTCGTCATCAGTCAATATTAATTTTGGATTAAGTTTTTGTTGTATATACAAGACTACCCCCTTAGTTTTTTTTAATCCAGCTGAAATAAATTCTTCTCCTAGTTGTTTTTGAATCACATACTTAATGTCTTTTTTACAAATATGAGTCTCTTGTAAGCAAATTACATCCAGTTTCATTTTTTTCAAAAAATGAAAAGTTTTCTTTCTCTTTTGGGGGGAATTTGCCCCATTGATATTCCATGTTAGATATTTAAAGTCCATAATATTTGGATATTTAAAAGTTCTTTTTTAAATCCACTCCGGTAGCTCCCATCTCCGATAAGTCCTCACTCTTTTCCTTATCTTTGAATGTCTCTTTCATTTCTTCCAGAACTTTAGATACTTCACTCATATCTGTCATATATTTCTCTATGAAGGCCTTTGCTTTCAAAATGGAATTTATTTTAAATCTTTGTTCTTTAAAAGTGAAAGATACTCCTTCTATTCTTTCTCATCTAAATGATATGTTTTTTTGCTTTAATTTATCTGTAAAGAAGGAGTATTCTTTTCTTTTTCTTAATATTCTTAATGGGACTTCTTTTAAGACAATTATATCTTTCTCTGCTATATTTAATCTGTCACTGTAGTGCTTCTTCAAAATTTGTTCTTTTGTAACTTTCCTCACAAAATATATCAATATATCTCTTGGCACTTTCTTCTCTCTAGCGTAACGTGAATTAACTCTAAAGATTTTATCTATTTCAGAGTCCAGATCTTCTTCTTCTATCTGTGAGTATTGAGCTAAAGCACCAACTATATATTCTCTCGTGTTCTCATCTGACTTTTCTGGGACTCCTCTCAATCTCAATATGAATTCTTTTTCTCTCATTTCTACTAGAGCTATAGCATCTAAGTTGTATTCCATATCTTTAGTAATAGATTCTGATTTAATCTCTAATTTCTTAACCTGTTCTTGTGTCTCTTTAGATTCCCCTGATAAGGTATTTACTACCTCTTTAATATTTTGTATTTCTTTTCTAAATTCTTCTTTTAAATCTTCTTTCATTGCTTCCATTTTTTTGTCTACTTGTTGACCTAAATTGTTATTTTTTTTCCCCATTTTTATATCCAAGGAGGCAACTGAGTCGTCCATCTTTTTCTCCAATGTAGCAATTGAGTCATCCATCTTTTTCTCCAGGGTAGCAGTTGAATCATCAATTTTTTTGTTCAGTGCTGCAATCACATCCAGTATTTTTTTCATGTCTGATGTTGGTATTTCTGAAGATGATGCAATGGAGTCAGTAGACAATCTCCCTGTTTCTTTCTCCTTTTCCTTATCTCTGTCCCTCTTCACTCTTGCAGCCACAGTGGCCATGTTACGTATAATATTCCTGTAAAGAAAAAAAAAAAGAAAAATAACGGAAGACAAAAGGAAACAACAACAAACAGCAAAAAAGGGGGGAAAAAAGGGAAGTGGGAGAGGGAGGATAAAAATTATTCAAAAATTCAAAAGCAAAAGGTGAATAAGAGAAGAAAAAGAAAAAATTCAATATACAATAAAAAATAAAAAATAAAAATAATACTGCCTTTTCTTAATAGTTGTTACATAAAAAAAGGCAGAATGTACTTTGGTAAAATCAACAGTTCTCACATAGAAAAAATAGAAGATAAGAGTACAACGGGTATTTCCTTTAACTGTAGTCAAAATATCCTTGAAAATATAATAACAATCCAGTTCTCAGGCAAGCTTATAATCACAGGTCCCAAAGAGGAGGGAGAGAAAAAAAAAGGGGGGGGGGAAGAGAAAGAGCTTCAGCTCTAAATGTCTTTACTCTCCAAGATGAAATGTAACAAAAAGGTCTATTAAAATCCCATATAATAAGGAAATTCCAAAAACTGTTCAAAGCAAAGGAACTCCAAAAATACCCTTTATAATCCAAATAATATCCAAACACATTACAGGAAAAAAAGAAAAAATGCCATCTCAAGATGAGAAACAGAAGAAAAATAAAATAAAAGGCAGACCATTAATCCGTTTGAATTCAAAGTCCAGAGAGGAAAATAGATTAGTCCCACATAGGTAGATAAGCCATTCGTCAATAGTCAATGTCACTCAGTATCACTTAGCTCTGAGTAAAGTCATTGTTCTTTAAACTCCCACCATTTTCTCAAGTCTTCTTAGCAAGAAAGTTACACAAACACCAGCAGTATCAATCATGTCCATAGAAGGATCTTAGCAGATAATAAGTAAAGTTAAAGTAAACACAAATATAAATCAGTGACTAAAAGTGCTGAATTTAGGTGCTACTTATCTGAAAAGATTTCGCGGTTTCCTGCAGAGCAATAGCGATGTTTCTTCCAGTCGCTTTCGCCGCTTCAATTTCCTTTTTCCCGTGGTGGAAAAACGGGAATTGGGAAAGAGCGGCGATTCCAGCGACCCTTGTGGTCTATCTTCTGATCCCCTTTTCTTCAAAGGGGAAATTTCAGCGGTTTTGTCTCTTTAAAAACTGCTGCAGGCAGGCAAACCGCGGAGCCGAGACAGGAGCGCTCGGTTCAGCGCACCGACATCTTCAGCACTCGGAAGCGATCTCCAGTCGTGTCTGATTCTTGGAAACTGCCTGGACTAGTCAGTTTTGAAGTGGCTTGCCATTGCCTCCTTCCTAGGTCTGGGCGAAAGTGACTGGCCAAGGTCACCCAGCTGGTTTTGTGCCTAAGGCGGGACTAGAACTCAGTCTCCTGGTTTCTAGCCTGATGCCTTAACCACTACAACAAACTGGCTGTCAATTTTTATTAATACAATACTAAGTAGAGCCTTTAGATATAATTCTCATGTATGCTTTGTTAAATAGAGTTGTATTCTTCTTTAGAAAACTGATCCTTTTATTTTTATTTACATTTTGCCCAAAGGAAATACATGTAGATGTGGCAAGGGGAAAAACTTATATAGTTGAAACAGAAAATGCTTATGTCTAGAGTGAAAAATCTTCCCCATCCCTTAAATCAATAGTTTATGGCCTAGCTTTTTCTGCAATCACAGTAGAGTGCAAATATTCTGAGTGTGTTGAGTACTGTATAATAAATGTATCAAACACCATCAGCTTGAATGTGCGTAACAGGCAAATGTGTTATAAAGGCTGAATATACGCATTAAATATTTACCGAGGCAGATATAACAAAAGAGAATGAGTTACCTACAGCTTCTGTTCTGATCTCTTAGATGATGGTGAAAAAGATGAATTCACAGCACCGCTGGGTACAAGAAAACACTTCTTTTGATTCATGTCAAAGACAGCAAATTCTTTTCTCGGCAAGGGGTTTCACCAATCTTTTCCAGACACTTGTTAGAGCTAAGAAGGTAAAGCCCGGTTTTCTGTTATAACGTTCATTCTTGATATAAACCTGAGCTATAAAATGAACTACATTCACGTGTGTAGGACACATACATTCTACACAATTTAGAATAATCTTGTAACCTTGTTTGTGAAATCACTGGATTCCATGTTCTGACTGAAAATTAATTCAGTTTGAATATTTTGTTAAATACTCTACACTTCAGTGATAGTGTTTCCATGATGTTCAAAACTATTGCCGTTTTGTGTAACTACAACAGGAGTGCACAAGTTTTCCTGGGCCAAGACCCACAATTGACCTTTAAGTAGTATACCAAGGGCCATACTCTATAAAGGGAGGACAAAAGTTAAAGTTCATTTTATTTACATTTAAAATTAATTTAAATTTTAAAGAGCCAGTTTGGTCTAGTGGTTAAGGTGCTGGGCTAGAAACCAGGAGACTCTGAGTTCTAGTCCTGCCTTAGGCATGAAAGCCGGCTGGGTGACCTTGGGCCAGTCACTCACTCTCAGCCCAACTCACCTCACAGGGTGGTTGTTGTGGGGAAAATAGGAGGAGGAAGGAGTATTAGGTATGTTCGCCACCTCAAGTTATTTATAAAAATAATAAAGGCGGGATAAAAAATAAATAAAATAAAATAAAAAAATAAATTTTGTATGCATATACATCCGTTATTTATAGAATGATTTTCCCTTCTATCAGATTAAAAATTACAATTTGGTAGTAACTTTTAGAGTTATTTCAACAGCTTGGCATTCTTGGGCTGAATGCAATCCTGGGGCTTCCTTTGTGCACTTTCACTTTACAGGCAATGTTCAAGTATCATTTTGCATATTATTAAGGCAAACGATTAGGCTGCTTATGATAGTACAGGTAGTCCTCGCTTAGCGACAACAATTAGGACCAGCAACTCGGTCACTAAGCAGAAAGTCACATGACCACGACTGGGCTTACAATCTTACTTCCCCTTCAGTTGTTAAGCGAAGCAACATGGTTGCTAAGTGGAAAATCACATGACCCCAACTTGATTTTACTTCCGTGTTCTGTATTAACTGCTTGTTGCAAGCAAAAATACATGCACGTGAATGGCGGTCACATGATTGAGGGATGCTATGACGGTCATAAATGTGCACCAGTTGCGAAGCGCCTGAATGGCGATCATTTGACCATGGGATGCTGCGATGGTTGTAAATGCGAGGATTGGTCGCAAAGTTATTTTTTTAGCACCATCAAAACTTTGAACGGTTGCTGCAGAAGGCAGTTGGTAAGCGAGGACAACCTATAAATACTTTTTTTCTTAATTGACTGGTCTACAGGAGGCAGAGTTTTTATGCCTTAAATCTCATTTATAATAAGTATATATGGGCTCCAAATATGTATCTAGCATACTAGTAGATCTATCGGCTGTGATGGAGTTGATTTGGAGGCATTTCCCAATATATAATTATATAGCCCTGTAAGGCTTAAGATGGGAGCCTACTTGATTTGAAATGCATACTCCAAGGCCAAAGCTGCCGGCAGAAGAAAAACTAAACTAGAAGCTTCTTGCACCCAGCAGGATTTTACATGGGGTGTCTCTTACAAAGTTGCTCAGGTATTCCAAGGCAGAGAGAGAGGTTTGCTTACAATGTGTGTCCCATTGCATTTGAATTAACGCCTTTTCGCTTTTAGAAAAACAATTCTAAAAGTTGATACCAATTTGATTGCACATAAGCAATCAGTCTGTTCCTGGGTTTGGAAGATTGCCCTCTGCGTTGCATAGCCCTAGTAATTTGCAAGCAAATTGCACTTAGTATTTTTAAAGGACCAGTGCAGAACCAGTGATCTTACAGAGACAGTCTTACAGAGTTTTGTTTTGTTTTTTCTTCCCGTTCTCTGTAGCCGCTGGTGGGACACAATATGCTGATGGATCTTCTGCATCTACATGAGAAATTCTACAAACCCCTTCCTGGTAATGCCTTTTCAAATACCAATCATACAGGGTCTGTCATATTCCTCTTTCAGCTCAAACAATTGCTCTTGATCTTTGCTACTACAGAAGAACTGATACAGTTTTGGTCTCTTGCAAGTCTAATGGCACTAGCTTAATAAATTAACAAGCAAGCATTATTTTACTGTCCCTCCTTTTCCCTTCTACTTACAATTTTCAGAAAACTATGAAGAATTTAAAAGTAACATCCACTTCCTGTTTCCTGTTCTTATGGATACAAAGAACATCGCCAAAGCCACGTGGAGGGTAATTTTCATTCTCTACCACAATTAAAAATGTTCCAGCTTGTTTTCATCTATGGTTCTCTCTTCCTCTCAAAGTGAGGGCCTGTAGTTCAGTTCTCCCAATTTTTAAAAGCATGCTTAATGTCCCAGATTAAATAGCTGAAGGATCTCAGTTAGAGGCTGAAAAACACATTTGCATGAGACAATAGAGAGCCATTGCCAGTGAAAAGTGAACGGTTCTGGACTACTGGACTAAATAGATCAAGTTCTGGCACTTTCATATTAGATTTTCTTTCAAATTAAATATTTTAATTTATTCAGATAAATAAGCATACAGACATTTTCCCCTTTTTATAATGATAAAGAACAGCCTATTCCATTTTGTTTCTTTTTCATTGTTGAACATTTCTTCTTAGAGGAGCAGTGATCACAGAATTCAGTAGAAGTCATGGATGAGTAGACATGCCAGGTTCTTGTCCATTCAGTCAGGAGTCCCAGGCTTATGAGCCCAGTGCTTCAGGAACTGCAGGAAAGTGTCGATAGGTTCCTGGGGAACTTGGGTCCTGCATTTATTAAAACTCGTGTACTGTAGGACTGAGCAAATAGAAACTCTTCCTTTTGAACTAAAAATAATGAATTGGAAGCAGGTAATAATTGGCTCTGAGAGCCAGTTTGGTGTAGTGGTTAAGGCATCAGGCTAGAAACCGGGAGACCATGAATTCTAGTCCCGTCTTAGGCACAAAGCCAGCTGGGTGACCTGGGCCAGTCCCTTTCTCTCAGCCCTAGGAAGAAGACAAGGGCAAACCACTTCTGAAAAACCTTGCCCAGAAAACTGCAGGGAGTACTCCAGGCAGTCTCTGAGAATCAGACACGATTGAATGGATAAAAAATTGGCCCTGCTCAGAGGTGACAGCACTGATGTCCCAGTTTGACGGTGGCTTTGTAAGTTCCACACGCTGGTGTTAGCAGTGCAGGCTGCTATGATCATTGTTAATACTTACCCTGGTTGCAGGAACAGGAGTAAAGCTGTCCTTTCTTGAGTTTCAGCATAAGATCCTATTTCTCCAGGCTTCTAATTTTTGGGAGGGGTAGCTGATTAAGATGAGATGCATTTTCAGAGGAACCAGTATAAAAGTATGTTAAATAAGTACCCTTGATTAGTTCTGGTGCATGTAAATTCCAAGCTTATTCAAGGGCCTTGTGTTTATAGAACATTTGATAGTAAAATGGGTAGTAATCTCATTTTCTTCATAGGAGAATAAAAGTGAGAGCAGAAGACCCAGAGGACAGCCAGTGTTAGAAGAAAATTCAGAAACAGAGTGCAGTTCACACCCTCTGTCTGGCTTTCCATATTCACTCTCCTTTTTATGACTTGCCAACTGATTCATATCCATGGCACCTGAAAGCTTTTTGTTTCTTTTTTTTCCTTCAATGCAGGAATTTCAATTTCCTCAAGTTTCTAATCTTTTGGAGATGTATGAAGTGCTGTGCAGGTCAGCCACATGCCTCTTTTCTTGAATTCTCTCCTGGTTTTATCACTTTGTGATTAGTAGTAATCTTAACAACCATTTCATTTCACTGAATGGTTATTCCATTGAAAGCTCCCTGGAATCAAATGATGTTTTATTTCTGTACTCTGTCCTCAGTGTTTCAGTCATTCAGATGTGACTAGATGGCACTTTGCTCAGCTTGACATTTGAAAGGGAAATAAATAACTAATGCTTTGCCCAAGAGTTCTGTCATTCTCAGTGAAGTAGTCCTCTCAAGCAGCAGATTTTAGGATAACATTAAGGCAACACATGGTCAATCCATCTGTAGAATTTGTTGATGTTATGGTCATAAATCTGCCTTACTGTAGAGCAGAGCTTTCCAAACTGTGTGTCGCGACACATTAGTGAGTAGGCTGCAGTGTCTGGGTGTGTCGCAGCTGCTGCTGCTGCCTCCGAGCCCTGCCAGGATTCCGTGCAGGTCCTAGTGCCTGCCTTGTGCCCTGCTGTAAGAGTGTGTCGCAAAATGATGCATGTCTAAAAAGAGTGTCACCAACATGAAAAGTTTGGAAAGCTCTGCTGTAGAGAGTCAAGAGGGTGACCTTGACGGAATGAGGGAAGATCCATTACCAAGACAATGTGGAGATAAATGTTGCAGAAGCCCAGATGAGGGAGGAGGGGGCAAAAATGTCTCAGGCACCCCTCCCCCCAAATTCACATGATAGATAAAAGGGAGGAGGGGAAGCCCGTTCAGACTTGCAAGATTCTGCTACTGTAGCCAATTTTAATAAAAGTAGTTTTAGGCCTTCATAGCATCTGTTTCTTGTTCTGATCTACCTTGTAGGACTGACATGGATGCTGTCTGACGATAGGAAGTTTACATAAATGGTGTGGTTGAGAAGTTACAGGAGAGAATAAAGTAGTGACATGAGGACTTTACCTTTGACCTCTGGAGGCATATCCTAGAAACTCTAGTCCCACTCAATATCTCTGCTTCAAAGGAGCCATATGAATGGATGTGGAGGAGGAGAGAGGGAGGGAAGGAAGGAAGGGGTACACCACTATCCCCCATGCAAAGAAAAGAAAGTTGCTATTGCAGCAGCAGAAATTTCAGTGGGAGAGAGATGTCCTTCCCCAAAGCCCAATTTCCAATTTTGTCCCAACCACTGGTAGTTGGGGGGGGGGGGATGCCTTTGCCCCTGATTCTGTTCCCCACCCCTATAATAATACATTCGAATGGATACATACAGTATATACTATAATTTCACTCATTCAACTTGCCTTTCCTCGCTTCAATTTATAGAAAAAGTCAGCCCAATCTTTTCATGGAGGGCCAGACAATGAAGATGATCAATACTGTCATAGAAAGAAACATGCAGGAACTAAAAAAAATTATTTCTGCCTCTTAACAGTGTTCTGAGTCCAACAGACCAGCTTTCTCCGGAGATCCTTCACTCAAGTGATTGCCTCAGATACGGTATGTCTGATTATGGAATGAAACTCTTATCATGTAACCATTATCACTGGTAAATCTAAAGGATATCCTTTGCTCAGTTTGAAGTCCTGAAGAGTTAGCTGACACTTTTCATAAGCTAGGAGAAAAGATCACATTAATCTGCATAAATCTGAGAGCTGGTGCACTGTTCGTTGGCTTCATTGCAGGATGCAGGCAGGTATGCTTTGAAAGGGAGTGTCAGCTACACTTCTGGCCTTTACAGGGTTACTTGTTCTGTTGCTGTCTTACTCCTTATCTATCCTTGGCAGCCTACAAAGGGGTGTAATAGATGTATAGAAGCAAGGTCAACTTGGTAGAGTGGGAATACTACCTGCTTTCTCTTTTTTTAATAGTTATTTTATTAAAGATTATAATTACAACAGTAAAAACTAATACAAACTAAAAAAAAGATAGAAGAATAAAAAGGGTAGAAGGTACAGAAAAGAAAAGAGAAAAGAAAGAAAAGTAAATATATAGTAAAGAAAATAAAATAAATATATAAAGAAGTGACTTCCCACCTTCATCACAACAAGTATAAACAATTTTACAACAAATGATCTCTTCTTCTCATATCCCTTCTCTTATCTATAAACAAATTAATAAAGCATCGTCATTTCAGTCCTGGTGTCAGCAAAAGTCCATTAAGGGTTACCAGAAATAACAATGTATCTATTTTAATCTTGATCAAATAAACCAACTTTATATTCCTTCCTTTTACTTCTAACAATCTTAATCTTTAGTCCATTCAAATAAAGTCGTAGAACTTGATTTCTTTTTATTTTTTCTTTGTCCCTTCTCACAAGATTCTTCAAAATTTTAACAAGCCTCTTTTGTAAATTCAATGTAGGAAAATTATCCTGGTCACTTTCTTGGTTTATTGTTTGTATATCCCTTTTAATTATTAAAACATCAGCCAGTTTCTTTTGTATGTCCAGTGTAACATCTTTTTCCATGTCATTCTTGTATCCTGTCATTTGTAAATCCACTCAGTCTTGATCTTGTCAGGTAAATCATGTTGCTCTTCAATAACATCTTTTAGACACAGTCTCTCCATTGAGGAAGATGTCTCTGTTGATACTATTAATATTAATTTCTGAGTCCATTTTTCAAAAATATCCTTCAATATGTCCAATGTTAGAATATTTTGCTTCATTCTGTAATTGTAAGTTGAGTTTGTGTTCTTCTCTTTTAATTGTAATCTTTAGTTCCCTCTAGTGTCCAATTTTTAAAATCTTACCATGTTTTTTAAAAAAATCAAAATAAAAGCATTTTCCTACAGGAAGGATTCTTTATAATTAATTCCAAAATCTTATTTCAAATTTATCTGGACCCTTAGTCCATTTGCAACTTTCTAAAATCAAGGTTTTAATAACTCTTTTGCTGTTTATTCCAAAAAAAAAGTTTTTTTAAGTTCTTAAACTTGTAGTTTAAAACTTTCTTTTGCTAAGGATTGAAGGAAACTCACCTGGTGCTGTCAAACTTGTTGATCCAAAGGTTCCTAATAGCTGAAAAGCAGTTAACAAGCAATTTCTGAAAGTGATTAGAAAAGAAGGTATGCGAACTTAGTCTCCTTTCAAAGGCACCGACTGTGGTTTGAGCAAGATGTCTATTCCCTCATTTCTCAGAGCTCTAAACCCACTGGAGACCACTATCTTGTGGTCTCCTCATGAGGAGCAGCTGTCTGGAGTACTTGTGGGCGATCTCAAGTCCTCTCTTTGTCCGTAGAGGTTTTGAGAAGCTGGTCTACTTGCCGGCTCTTCATTCCGCCGCGGTCGTTGGCCCCGCTTTTTGCGGAGTCATCTTCAGTTCTCCATTTCTTCCTCTGGAAGTCTGGAATATTACTTGCTTTCTCAAGGAGCTCTCCCTTGGTCCAATTACTAAGTACCAAACCAGACTGTTAAGGGAGGATGTGATCTCGGATTCTAATTTTAGGTTGTAATGAAATCCTTGTATAGACTAACGTTCTTTGTGATTTTTAAAAGTAGGATGAGAATAGCAATAAAAAAGTTAAAAAGAAAACTTCAGACTGTTCATGTAATAAAGCTTCAGTGGACTATCTGGCAAGCTTTACTTGTTCTGTGCATTTGAAATCTTTCAGCTACAAATAAGTGTCCTCATGAGGCAGCCTATGATGCATTCCTCTGTGGATCAGGTATGTGATGTACCTTTAAGGACCTAAAATATTTCTTTTTTTAGGCTTTGTCAAATTCTGTATATGGACTATCCAAGGGATGGAAAACTGGTGGCTTTACAGTTTATAGAACAGGACTGGACAGGACCATTTAAGGCACTGCGTACAATCCCCTGTTCAGTGCAGGGATCCACATTAGGCATTCCAGTAAATTGTACCAGATTCCCAATTAAAGGGTGCCAGGAGATGTTACTGAACTACAGTCTTCCGCATTATTAGCTGTGTTGGCTGGGATTGCGGGGTCTTGTAGTTCTGCAAAATCTGGAGGGCAATAGATTTCCCCATTCTTGCAACAGTCCATTTAATGCATTAATAATGTCTGTGTCCAGTTCAATCCATCCAGATGATATCAGCCATTCTTTGGGAAACTCTGTAATAGTTCCATTGAAGACAATTTCATCTGCTCAGTGGTGACATCTAGTATAACCGTTAAAGATAAAAAATATTAATCCCTGCTTTAGGCTCAAATTAATGATACTTGTCCAGCTGATGAGTTGGATTGAGCTATGCTGTCCACTTGTTCAGACATAACCAAGTAGCTTCCATCCTATTTTCTGTTGTAGAAAGGAAAACTTCAGCATAGAGCTTTCAATTTGCAGTTTTGCCTTTACATAGGATGTATGGCTATGTTAACATGTAGGTTTATATGGGAAGAATGTCTGGATCCTGACCTTCACCAGCTCATGGGTATTATTTAAAATCTGTAAAATTTCATTTGTTGCTAGTGAAGTTCCATGGATAAGACATTTTAAATATATATTTGTATGATTTCCCTCCGAAAAGTGAATCCCCACTGGAAATCTCCAGTTTTCCATTTACAGGTAATCCTTGCTTAATGACCCTAATTGGGACTGGAATTTTCATCACTAAGTGAAGCGGTCGTTAGGCGAAACATCACACCACTTAGCCATGGCAGTTCCAGTAGTTCCAGTTGCGGTCGTTAGGCGAGGACTGCACTGTCCTTAGGCAAGGGCCTCAAGCTTCTCCTGCTCTGCTGCGCTCGCCTCCATTTCAACTCCCCCCACCTGCCTATATCCCCCGCATCTCTGCATTTTTGGCCGTCTACCTGCCACCACCACCCACCGCCCCCAGCTGACTTTCGCTGTGTTCTTCCTGCTGCTGTTGATGAGGTGCGCCTGGCAGAGGTAGCTGCTGGCCCTTTGTGACGCTGTATGTGCCTCGTCAGCAGTGGGAGGAAGAAGACGGTGAAGGTCAGCTGTGGGCAGCAGGGGGTGGCAGGGGTAGGCTGCAGCAGGGTGCAGGGCAGCCAAAAGGGCAGAGATGGGGGGGAGATAGGCAGGTGGGAGGAGTTGAAGCTCACGCTGCAGTCATTAATGCAGGCAGGCTGCCGAGGGCCCGAATTTTGATAATGTGTCTGCTGGGGCAGCAATGGTGGTAACTTTGAGGAACAGTCGTAATTACCATTTGTTCAGTGTCGTCATAACTTTGAATTGTTGCTGAAGGAATGGTTGTTAAGTGAGGACTACCTGTATAATTCTCTCTCTTTCATTACTGTTTTTTTAAAGCAAATCAAATAGTAATATTTGTGTCTCCTGCAAGAGTACACACTTCAGTCCTTTTGGGAATGGCTGTAAATTCTTAGCTAAGGAACCAGTCATATCTTACTACTTTAGCTTTTGTGATTGGGCAAATGCAGAAATACTTGAAGAGCTAGTTAGTTAGCCATCAAGACAGGCTCAAGTCCGAGTGACTGAATGGACAAATACTTGTCACCTCCACCTGTCTCCAGCAAAACCTGTAGTTCTTCCAAAGACCCAGAGCCGTTCTAAAGCTCTTAATGATTTGTATGAATTAAAGTAGGAGAAGGTAATTGTGGGATTCCCTCTTCACTTAAGAGTTTTCACATTTATTTTTCCAGTCATACCAACTAATAGTAACTAACAAGTAACACATATTCTTTCTTCTAGTTCTTCTTAAAATAGCTCACTTGCTCTTCTGCAGAAATATTGGGTAAGTAATAATTTGAATTTTCAACTATTGGTGTGAATGGCAGTAATTAATTTTTATTAAAATACTATTTCAAGTTGTTGAGGAGTTTCATGATAAATATTCTGGTAGTCAGAGTTAGCGGTGAGGTAATTAAGTTTGCTAACCCCACCAAATTACTTAGGGTGCTTAAAACAAAAAAAAATCACAACTCCAAATGCCATGTCCTTCACTGAAAGAAGTATAAAGTGATGTCTTTTATGGCAGGAGATAAAAATCCTAGCATCATATACCCCTTCTGGGATCTGAATTAATGGTAACTAGTCAGGAGACAGCCTTGGAATTCTTCTGGATTGCTTGTTGAACCAACATGTTTGGTTGCGGTGGATAAAGACAGATTTCACATCTTAGAGAGAGACTGAGATGAAATTCTCCACATCTATACTACACATGAAATAAGAATTGGTAGGTTTGTAGATTTAGAAAAGGTGCACGAATAAAGCAACTGATGTTATTGAGGAACTGGAGCAATTTTTCTGTAAGGGAAAGGTTATAATCTTGGAGGTTTTTAGTTTGCAAAAGAGGAGTTAAGCTTGGACATGATAGATGTGTTCAAAAAGTAAGCAGGTTATAACATGCTTGTCATTAGTACACAAATCCAATTCAAAATCAGTTTTCTCATTTATAGAATCATAATTATTCTTATCCAATTTAAATCTTTCTGTCAACTGAACAGAAGCAAACCATTGACAAGTACGACCTTCCATTTCCAATTAATGTATCTTATATTTGTACCTGTACCAATGAAAGTCAGAAGCTATTCTTTTTCTATTCTTTTTCTTTCTCTTTTCTGCACTCTTAATTTTGCTTTCTTTCTGATATTTTCTTCTCAACTCTTATTTCTGTTTTTTTTAATATTTTGTCTTTTGTTGAAATTTAATAAAATTTTATAAAAAAAAGAGTATGCAAGTTATGGAGAAAAATGAAAGTGAAGAAGGCTTACTGGAATATTTTATATGATGATGATTAGGCTTCAAGGTGCAAATTGTCTGCATTATACTTTCCTCTATTTTTGCAAAGAATAAGCATTTCAAGCCTGACAAAAAGCATTCAATGGGAATTTGGCATTTATACACTGCTGTCGTGATACCCGTCTCCAATGCAACTTTGTTAAACTATTAAAAACTCACCTTTTTTCCTTTCATTTAGTGATCAAGCAGCAGCACCCACTTTTTCCCAGTACCTTGATGTATTAGCTGCCTATGTGAATCAGGTGAACTTGATTCGAGGCAGGGTCCAGAACATTGTGAGTATGACGTACAGAAGGGCCCCAGCAGCCAATGGTGAGGCGGGATGAGCTAGCAGGTTGGGATGGGCAGCTCCCCATTTGTGACTCCGGGTTTCCCTTAGAGTGGGCAGGGCTAAAATGTTTGCACCCTGTTTTGTTGGGGAGGGGGGCTTGTTATGGATGTCTTAAATCTTGCAAGAAATTAGGGCAGTAATTGTATTCCTTAAATTCTCCCACCTCCCATGCCCAAATTGGATTGGTTGGTATTACACACACACTGCCCCTTCAAGCCATCTCAAAATCCTCAAAAAAAGTAAGGACAAAAAGTCCCTGAATTTTAGGGTTTTGCTGCCCAGATGATGCCATAAGGTCACCAGCAATGCCCTCTGTGAGTCTTCAGTCAGAGCACGAAGGCTGAGTTATGCCCACCCTCCACCCCAGGCTGGAAAAGGCTGCTCATCCCTCTTCTGCTAAAACCCTAAGGGATTGGTCCATGAAGTGGGCCTAAAGGAGAAGGCGTTTGGGGGCAGGAGTTCTCTCAGCCACATGGTTCCATTGACGGGATGCTTGTAATAGCTGCCCAGTGAACGGCTGGGATGTTTGGGGGCAGAATTTGCAAAAAAAAAGAGGCACTAAAACAGTTACTTCCTCACATCACCAATTGCTTATACCAGATTCCTCTCCCCCCTCCCCTTCTTTTGTTGGGGGCGTAGTGGAGAGACATGATAGCTGCAGCCAGAGAGATCTGCCTTTTGCCTTACAGAGCTTGTATCTGCTGTGGGAGGAGTTGTGAAGTTAAGGAACTCTCTCTCTCTCTCTCCCCCTGCCTCTCTCCCTATGTAGGCAAGGAGGCAAAACAAGACCATTTATTAACCATACTGTTACAGGCAGTATACATGTTCTTCATATCATAGGAAGGAAGCAAACGTCCAATCTTTCTGACTGATAATCATCATCAGCGCAGTAATAAAGCCAGTTGACTACAGGTCCTAGTTTGCAACGCTTGACTAAATATATACTTTTTGCCCTAGTTCTTATGCGTAGAGAAACAGGCTTAACTCAAGCATGTTGGATTAAGTGGGGGTTTCCAGGGTCTTTTGAGTAACCTTGTTTCCAGGGTCCCACCTAAAATAGGCTAGCATGAAGTTTGGGGACATCATTAATTCCCAAATGTTGACAGCATTCTGCTTTCTCTGAGTATGGGCACCTGAACAGTATGCAGTTTCTTTGGCACTCTCGCTGACTTCTTTGACTTTTTATCCCCCCCCCCCAGTGTCCCAGATTTTGTTTGTTTTCTTCCACTCCCTCTTTGTTTTTGAGTTTTTAATGTGGCTGGACAGAAGTTCAGCATGCAGCAATATAACATTCCCTTTTCCCCCAGAGAAAAGACATGATAAGGAAAAGAGGTTAACAATAGGAAACTCCTGCTTTGCTTTGAGGCCTCAATATTTAAATATATTAGCCAACTTCATTGTTTAACTTTTTTAAAAATGGAGGGGATCAAATGACCCCTTGAGTTCAGTGGGAAATACTGTATATTGACGCTACATTGCCATCCTTAGTTACAGACAGGATGGCAATGTAGCGTCAATATACAGTATTTCCCACTGAACTCAAGGGGTCATTTGATCCCCTCCATTTTTAAAAAAGTTAAACAATGAAGTTGGCTAATATATTTAAATATTGAGGCCTCAAAGCAAAGCAGGAGTTTCCTATTGTTAACCTCTTTTCCTTATCATGTCTTTTCTCTGGGGGAAAAGGGAATGTTATATTGCTGCATGCTGAACTTCTGTCCAGCCACATTAAAAACTCAAAAACAAAGAGGGAGTGGAAGAAAACAAACAAAATCTGGGACACTGGTGGGGGGGGGGATAAAAAGTCAAAGAAGTCAGATATATATATCATATATATATATTGCAGTAGTATTGTCAAGCCCTGCAAATCTGCCAAGCTTAGAAAACAAGAACCACTTGGATTTCTGGAAAGAACTTTATTGCTAGTAGGGTAATGTAACAGGATCTTGAAAGCTTGCCAAAGTAATTCTCCAGATCAAATTATATCTAGCGTAATACCTAGTTGCATTGTAGGAGAATGCCTGAGGTGCCAAGTTTTTCCTTGTGCTTTTATTGTTTTTATTTATTTGTTTTTACGGTTGTTGTGAGCTGCCCAGAGTTGTGTCTCTTAAGATGGGCAGCCATATAAGTATAATAAATAAACAAATCAGCCAGCCAGCCAGCCAGTTACTTTGAGTCCATTTCTCACACTTCTCCCCTTCCCCTGGACTCCAGAATCTCTTCTCTAACGGCTCTGCTTCCTCCCTTCATTGCCTTGATGCCTCCTCTGTGTTCCCAGGCTCTGTTAGATATTGCATCACAAGTATCAGTAGAAATGGTTCACTATTACCTTCTTCCAGGATGTTTTTTGAACATCCCATTCTAACCTGTACCTCTGGGATTTTCTGCTAGTTTTCCATGCGAGTGTTGGCCAACATTTCCTTTAGATCAGCCAAGGCCACTGGACTGGATGTTGCCATCAAGATATTATTAGTACATTTAATAAGCAAGACAGCATTTAAGGGATACGATCATAGCTTTTTTTTTTTAACATTTACATTACATCTAAGTTCACATCACCATACAGTGTGT
The DNA here is from genome assembly GCA_023362775.1 of Charina bottae. Taxonomy (NCBI): domain Eukaryota; kingdom Metazoa; phylum Chordata; class Lepidosauria; order Squamata; family Charinaidae; genus Charina; species Charina bottae. The sequence continues at coordinate 23,905,661 of JALMGJ010000001.1, forward strand.
ATCTGTTTTGTATAAAATGTCATAATACTTAAATTAATAGTCTGGAACATCTTTCTGGCGCTCTCAGTAACTGAAAACTTTGCTTTGTTGTTTTCTCAGAATTTTTCTGGCGTGGATGACCCTACATGGCGTCCCCCTCTCCTAGTAGCTACTGTGAAGGGGTGGCCTGGGGTAACTGAAGAGCAGATTCATCAAGAGTTAAGGACCCTCTGCAGGTTTGATGTCCGGCGGCTAGGAATGAACCAGTTTCTCTTGCTCTCCAATAAATTTACCGAGTATGTGATTAAAATCCCAATTGTCCCTGAACCTGCAACTTTCTGACTGTATGAGCTGTCAAACTGTGGAGCAGGCTGCCACTGGGGTGTTTGCTTTTGCTGGGGACTGTCAAACAGAGGCTGGATGGTCACCTGTCAGTGATGTTCTAGTGCAGTGATTCTCAGCCTCAGCAGCTTTGAGATGTGTGGACTTCAACTCCCAAAATTCTGGCTGGGGAATTCTGGGAGTTGAAGTCCACACATCTTAAAGCTGCTGAGGTTGAGAAACACTGTTCTAGTGGATTCTGCATTGAGCAGGAGATTGAACTAGATGACCTCTAAGATCCCCTCAAACTCTATGATTCCATGAGTAATATTGTCTTACTTCCCAAGACATATGAGAATTAATCTTCCAAACATATTTATAAGAAGGATAAAGTTATCTTTACATACTCCAACATCTTGTGACCTATCATCCTTACATCTTGATTTTCTTTAAAAAGGTCTCACTTTCCAGCTATATACTATCTAGAAATTTCTAGATAGTACATCCTATATTTAAAGTTCTTTAAATATTTCAAATTCCATTGGTATTTCAACCTTTCGTTCTCTCTCAACTTCTGCAGCTACTTATATTTCTCTTTTCCCATTTCTCAGTACAAAACTTCTTACCACTTCAAAGAGTAAGAACAAGTTATTGGCAATTTCTCAACAATTCTGAGCCTTTCTTTTGCAGCTATTTCCTCCATCACCAGTGGTTTAATGATTTGTTGAAGAAGCCATGGCTTATGTGCCAGAATGGACAGGTTCATAAAAGTGCTGTGTTTGAGCTTTTAATTATCAGTGCTAAAAGCAAGATAGGGAAACGAAAAACGGGCTTAAAGGGGATGTGAAATTGTGGCTGAGGGCCTGGGAGGTAAGAGGAGAAGTTGCTGTGGAGCTGTTCCTCTCGGCCTTTTGCTTTGGCTGGGGAAGGACAATGAAAAGGGGAAAGGTGGCAGCCTGCGTGAGAGGGAGCAAGATGGAATCTTCCCTACCTCAGGACAGAGGGCTAACATGCTGTGAGAATGTGAGCAAGCATGTTTTGGTAACGTTGATATGGAGGTAAATGAGGTGGCTGTAGGTTGGCCATCCGTCAGAAAAGGCCCAGCCCCAGCATTCTCTGATTGGCTTCCTCTGTCCTGGTTTCACTTCCCCTGGCTTATGAGTGTGGCTTCTTTTGTAGGCAAGAGGAACACCAGCTGAGCCAGCAATTTTCCACCATTGGTCAGTGCCTGCCCCTTCTGGTAGCAAAGCTATTGTTCGGTTGTATGAAGCATTCTTCTTTATTAGCCAGCAAGCTGAGCTTTCTCTCCAAATTATTCCTACAGCGTCAGGATGGTTCTGAAAGAATATAAAGCTCATCCCAACCTGCAGATTTCTGTGTACCACCGTTGGAGGCATTCTCCACAAGTGACTAGCTTCCTACAGTAAGTAAGCTTGGCTTTCTACTACCTTTTGGAATGGTGGTTTAAATTTTTTTTTCTGAATTCAATCTGGGTGTTGATGCAAAAATTTGCCACTGCTTCAATGCTAGAGTCGTTGCATTGCTGCATCTGGCTGCAGCTGCTCCATTAGAAGTACATTCTTCAAGAAAAGTGTACCTACACTTGTCTGGCCTGATTTCTGTCCACCGTTCGATAGCCAAGCATCAGTCTCTGAAATATTAGTGATTAAAAGCTCATTGAGAATTGCACAGATTCACATTCTCAGATGTGCATGTAATTGGTGATAGAACAACTGCAACAAGAGACTAGTATGACATACGCTCGCCCAATTACCTTTTCTGCCAACTGGAATATATGAGATAATGCTCAAACTATGCCTGAATATATGTAACTCCTAAGTTTTCATTGCTGGGTAGCATCAGTTAGGAGTTTCATTTTTCAAGCATCAATTCATGCTCAATTGATATGGTAAAATACACCTCCATCCCCAAATTGCACTGTTTGTGGAATAACATTGTGATCTCATCAGTGCAAAAGCTGGCAGTCCATAGCCTCAATGAAATATAGTGCTTAAAACCACAGGAGGATAGAAGAGAATCAGGGTAGAAAGAGTGCAGAATTTGCTTTAGGGATTATTGACAGTGCGCTCTTGAGCATGGTTTTGGTGAAGCCACTTTCTAGTGCCCGTTGAATACACAGACATACTTGCTCTGGACTGAAGAACTACAATTCTCATCATCTCTAGCCTCCAAGCGGATAAAGGTATTAAGGGGAGACTGCATTTGATTATAATTGGTTTTATTTAAAATTGCTTATTTTAATATGACTGCTAATATATTTGAAAGGTTTTTATGCTATAAGTTGCTCTGGGAATTATTTGGTTTTAAACAATAACTGAAGCATGGATTATCTAAACCCTTGTGTAATGCCCATCTCATTAAATTACCCATTGAATGATAAGGTCAGATGGAACCAAATATAAGACCTGTGACAGGAAGAACTAAGCTTGTTAACTCTTGATGTTGTTTGGCTTTGGAACAATTGCATTTATGCTTATTTTTTATGCCCTTTCAGAATATGTAGCATTGTGGCCTCTTGGTCTCTTCTGGCTTTCTTGCTTGGAGGCTCTTCTAGTTGTCGTGGGTAACAGCTCATCCACTGGAAATGGTTTTCTGCAGCTGCCTGGTCTCCTCTTTTTCCCTCAATGTAAGCTTTACAATGATAGATTAAAATATTCTGCAATGCAATGATCCCAAAGTTGTGTGGTTCCTAATGTGGGAAGAAGGATAGGGAAAGGAGAACTTTGTTAAATAGGATGCAGTGAAAGGCAATCTTCTTTATTATGAAAAAAATACAGAAGGATGGAAGGGAGTAAAGTAAGAGACATTGAGGATTTTCTTAAAGCATAAGTATTGAACAAAATATTTTGTGCTTGCCACTTGTGCTCAATCTTTCCAGCACTGAGTAACCTCCCTCCCTCCCTCCCTTTCTTTTCAAGGGGGTTATGAAGCTTCCAGGGCAGTTCACAAAAGCAACCTAGAGAAACCAAAATAATTTAATATACAAGCTACACAAATACTGTAGATGTTAAATTCTGGAAGAATTGGAATAATTCTTGGTATCAAAGGGCTAATAGCAAGGGTAGGCAGTTGTTCTTGCAGAGACGTGTAACGTACAAGGCAGTCTAGTCACCATACAGATAACCTTTCATGGTGAGGGCCTCAGAAGATTACCTCTGTATACAGGAAAGTTGGGATAAGAGAAAAAATAGCATTAAGTGTCTGGGTCCTAAGCTGTGAAAGGTCCTGAGAGACCCAGAATGCATCCAAATGCAGAACAGGTATTGCCCTAATCCAGTGCTTTCCAAACTGCCGCCGTTGGCGACACACCAACGGCGGCAGTGGCGGGGGTACGTGCGGCAGCAGTGGCGGCAGCCTCGTGTTTCCGCTAAAACACGGAAGCGCTGATGGCGCACCACTGCCATGCACGCTGCTGCGCGCGCCCCCACCACCACTTCCGGGTTGTGTCGCGACACACTAAACTGTGTTGCGACAATAAAGTGTCGCGACACACAGTTTGGAAAGCTATGCCCTAATCTCTTAATGTTTTGACTTCCTAATTTCTTCTGCAGGAAAGAACAGCTTCACTAAGCTGCAATAGAGCCCATCTCATCCCTTTTTCTTGTTCACTCATACAGTGTGAAGAGGCAGCTTTTGAAAAAGCTTATGCTGCTTGAATGTATTTTCTTTCTATTTACAGTTGAGAAAAAAATGAGAATGCCTGTAATTATTTTAAGCTCAAATGTATAGTCCTGAACCCAGAGTTCAATGCTCAGGGCAAGCAGCGTTAAACCACCAGTCATCATGGCTGTTGCATATAGCTTTGAATGACATTTACATTGTTCGGTAAATGGTTTGAATATTTCCAAGTTTCATCTAACATAAATGCTATGATATTTATGAGAGCTGATGACCTTACAAAACCAAGCAGTTTGGTACTGATATTCATAGCTCATCAGCTCTTCATCAATTCCAATCTCTATTCATTTTTCTTCAGAAATGGTCTTGTATCTCTGCCAGCAAGATTAAAGATACCTTCTTCACAGAAAACTGCAAAGAGGGTGTTTAAATATTGCTGAATGCCCCTTTCCAAGCCAGTGCCAGTGATCTCTCCACATTAACGATAATCTTCAGAAGAACACTATCATTGTGTCCCAAACTGAAGGCCACAGTCTGTAACTTCTCTCCAATGAAAGGATCAAAATAGAGCAGGAATATTTTGAGGTGCTGATAGAAGCTCTGAAACTAGTTATTCATTATGCAGGTTGAGTGAAGTTTTCCAAACACCAAACTTAACATGGCAACTGTGTGTTGTTCTGCAGAAGGATATGCCCAATCCAGTTTGTGTAGTTGCTTATCCAAAAACTAGACTATCCACTTTGCATTAAAGAAAAATTCAAGAATATAATTTAATTTAGTAATACAGCATTTAGGTTTTCTTCCCTTCTAAGTATATAGTAAAACCTTAAGTCCTTGCCATGAAAAAATGTCTTCTAAAAGAACCGCTACGAATACAATTGTAATGGTTCATTACAACTGTACAAAAAGAATCATGGAAAAAAGGGGCAATAATTCAGAATATAAAATATGTGAAATTTAGCAGTTTTATTAATCCAAAGTTGGGTGTAGGAGCAGTATGTAAAATTGTATTTAAAATACACTTATGCATCAGTTATCCTTGATATCCCCAGAAGCTGTGCCTTCTTCCCATTGTTCCTTCTGGCCTCTAAGCTGAATGGGATTCAGAACCCAAGGTATTCACAAATCAGGTTTCAATAGGTTTTAGTTCCTATGTAGAAAAAAAAATTGAAAGTTTAATTTAGGATTCACCAAAGTGGAAAGATTAAATAACGGATGAAACTTATAATTTGTGTAGTGCGCATGCGGCCCCAGCCATCTATGATCCACACTTACTGGGAATTGCTTATTCGTGGGGAATAATTGCAATCTCTTATCCCTATCATGAATAGGGTTCAACACATCTGTTGAAGTAGGGTAGATGCAAGCTGAGCCAGTCAGAATAATGTTATTTGTATTTTATTTGCTTTTTCCATTTACCTTAGCTGGCCCTGGAGTATCTAATAAAGACAGTACAGACTTTTCTATTACTCCCTTTCATCCAAGAATACTGAAAGAAAAAATTAACAAAGCTAGCTAAACACAGGCGTTTTTTATTAATGGAGGGGACTTGGCTTCAGCCAAGATCCCACTAGCAGAAAGGAAATGGCAACATTTACAGACCCTGCAACCTTTAGTGTCTAATTCTTAGGAGGAATAGAAAGAAAGAGAAATTGGCATTTTCTGTCAGATAAATCTTAAAAGCTAAGTAAATCTGAAAGGACTAGAATGAAAAGTCTTCTGAAAGTACAATGGATTAGCCTTTAATTAAACTTCTGTGTGGTGATAATTTTGCATATTTGGGTCCCAGCACTGAGAGAGTTATTTCCTGTGATTCAGGCTGCAGTGAAACCTGCAGAAGGTAGAAGTTGGCTTATTCAGGAGGAATCTGCTTATGTGGTGGTTCAGCTTTGCGCCTTAGTTCAGAAAGACCCTCCTTTGCAAGGTGTTCAGTCAGAACCCCTTGGAATCAACATGGATTCCTCTCAGAGTTGTGAACCAGTTTTGGTTCAACCTTGAAGCCCAAAGTTAATGTAACAGGGAGAGAGATTGGAAGAGTACAGTAGGTCTGACTTCCGGGCAGGGAATGGAATAACTCTAAATTTTTTTCTTTTTGGCTTTAAAGAAAAAAATGTAACTTACGTGAAGCTGTTTGATATCTTCACAGCTGTTTACAAGTGGCCTATTGGATCGGGTGGCCCTATAAATCCATCAAATAAATTATGTCACAGTATCCAGATTACATTCATAATGTAATCGAACATGCCATCTAAGGGACATCTTTTTTTAGTAAGAAATGCAGCAGGTTCTCCAAATAGTTCTACCTTCACCTGTCCAGAGGTGTTTGTGGGTGAAGATCAAAAAAATCAAGATAGCAATCACAACCATGCAATCAAAGCCCCTTTGTATGGGTGTTACAACACATGTCAAAAAGGGGTGGGGCTTCAGTTGCATGGTCACAACCGCTATTTTGACTTCATTGACTACCCCCACCCCTTGCAGACATCCCTGCTCCTGTTTCTCTCACCCTCATGGAAGGATCTCTCCTGCTTGCTCTAGTAAAGTGGCAGAGATGAAAGGCACTGCCTTCATTTGAGTTATAGCATTAAACTGTGTCCTGTGAAGTGTTTGAGTATTCTGTCTCCTGTGTTCTTTCCAGAGATGCTTACCCATTGCCAGATTTTGTTTTTTTTTAGTATTTTTCTGTCAGGTGAAGAATTGTTTTAAATTCTACCGGTTATTTTAAGAACTGTTCTATGCTTTTTTTTTTTTTTAAAAAAATGATTTTTTAAATAGGTGCTGCATTGCTTACCATTTGCTGGTTTTATCCTTGTTTTATTAGGCAACGTTTTACTGTTTTGTCTGCCTTTAAGTTTACATCAGCCAGAGCCTTTCAGTACTGAGTCATTATAGGTATAAAATCTCAAATAAATAAACAGTTTAGGTTATTAACATAGAAAATCCAGAAAGTTGGGAGATTTTTGTTTCCTTTGGGAAAATTTGTCCCATGTGTTCCAATTAGACTAAAGTCCTTTAAAGAAGTACATTGTACGCTAAAGATAAATAATTGTGCTTCCTGAATGTATGTAACTCAGAGTCAAGATGTATCACTTAGTACCTGTCAAAACTTTCCTGATGGAAATGTGGGTTGAATACTGTTTGCTTGAACATAAACCTCCTCTGTCAGACTTCAGGCTGTACAAATGCCACTGTATTCCCATCGGTAGATTTTTCCTTCCACTCCTTCCAGGTTCCTTTGACTCCACTGCTTTCTCTTCTCCTTCCTCTGCTTCCTTCCATCTTCCTTAGGTAGTGGCAGTCTACAGGCGCTTCTCCTTACCTGATACTGTTAGCAGCATTTACTTCCTGCTTTGGGAACTCTCAGTCTCATAGTTCATAACTACAGCAAAGTCTTTGCAGAATTAAAGTTCTCTCCCCAAAGGAACCTTTATTTCCTGACCTCCAACTTCTTTATTCTTTTTGTATGACAGGAATAGACAGGGGGTTGTGAGCCAAATAAAGCATTTGGCTGATTTTGTTAATGGGCCTGGGTGGTTATATAAGGAGTAATGAACCATAACATAAATTATCCAGGACACCTTTATTCTGGAGCTGGGAATGTAAGTCAATACTGTATTCTTCTAAGGATAATTCTTTGGCTCCTAGGGTCATTGGGAAAGTTGTTCTTGGTGTGTTTGTGTTCCCTCTACCACAGTTCCTTCAGCTTGCAAAGCTTTCTCAAGAAAAGAATCAAGGGGATCAAAGTTCCTTCTCAAAAAGCCTCCAAGAATAAAATACGCAAAAGGTTTGATACTGCTGCTTATGGTGTCAAATAATACTGCCACTGAAAATGTCGGTACATGTACTGCGTCAAACCATAATTCAATAGTATTAAGAATTTTAACTGATACATCAAATACAAGAAAAAGAACAACGGCAGCTGTAATAGAGAGATCAAGTGTTGCTGGAGGAGTTTCCTGGGTTTTTTTTTTCATTCTGATAAAAATCGCCAAAGTGTAAAAGACCATGATGGGAATAAAAATCAGGAACTCAATAAATACTTGGAATAGATTTGTGATTTTGCAGTGTAAAGTATTTTCATCCAAGTATATATAGAATCTTGGATAGCAAGCAAAGTATTCCACAAGTGACACCAGGCCAGAAAAGGTCCAGAGTGTGGTCACGAAAAAGACTGAAAGATATTCTGGCCGATGACATTGATACCAAGTAGAGAAAAAAATAGATAAATACCTTTCAAGGCAGAGAACTGTTAATATATACAGTCTGGATTTGGATCCAATTGCATATATCAGCTCTATTATATAGGACACAGATGCATTGATAAGACTTGGTTTTAAAAATAGCATAAAATAAGTATATAAATATATTAGGATACTAAAATCAGCAATAGTTATATTTAGGACATACACAGTGAACCTGGTCTTCTTAATCTTAAAGGAAAGAAAGAAAATAACCAGTATATTTCCAGCTATTCCCAAAATGCTGATTGGAATAGCAACGAGGATCATTGCTTATGTCAGTATGGTATGCAGTCTGTGCCACTTCAGTCTCATTTTCATTCACTGGGTCAGCATATATGGAATGACAAGTTGCTAATCTGTTCTGGCACAAGACTATTCACACGCTCAGTAAATCTTCTCAACCTGTCAAAACCAAACACAATTACTCATTATTACAGTATTGACTCTGCTGACACAGACATCACTTACTTGTGTTTATGGGATTTTATGTTATATTGCAAAAAGGAAAAAAAGACTCCACAAAACATAACTTTCTCACATATGACACAAAACTACAGGTAGTCCTCACTTAGCAACCACAATTGGGATTAGCAACTTGGTCGTTAAGTGAACCAGTTGCTAAGTGAAGCTGCAACTGCTTATGATCTTACTTCAGCTTTGCTTTGCTTTGCTTTGCTTTGCTTTGCTTTGCTTTGCTTTGCTTTGCTTTGCTTTGCTTTGCTTTGCTTTGCTTTGCTTTGCTTTGCTTTGCTTTGCTTTGCTTTGCTTTGCTTTGCAGACCTGTGAAGGTCATAAAAGCGAGGATTGGTCACAAACTTACTTTATCATCACTGTCGTAACTGCGAACAGTCACTGTCCGAGGCGGTCACTAAACGAGGACTACCTATATCATGTTATATGATAATTAATATTTGTCCATTCACCTAACAATAGGAAAGAAAAGGATTTAAAATGATAAATTATTTACACAGACCAAATTTCTACATAATTTATTATTTTTTTTCTTTATTATTGGATTTATATTACCGCCCATCTTCTCCACAAGGAGAATTAATTAGATTAATCTTCCAAACAGTTTTCTTGGTAATAAGATGGTTGTTCAAGTATAGAAATCACTCTTAATATCATTGAGAGTGAAGGGACCAAGCCTATTTATTTTGTAATACACTTTATCTAAATCAACAAACGTGCAACAAAGTCCCTTTCTCACATTTATTAATGAAATGGCTTTTCCAGAACAAAATTACAACCTGAAAGGACTCCTGTTCAGAAGTTGCCACTTCAGTATGCAATGACATTATATGAACCCATATTACATTCTAAGTATAATATCTAGGTTTATGCTTAAGCATTGAATGTTCCTTCTCATGCCCACCGATTCCCACATGAATCAGGGCAACCAGCAAACAACAGTAGTGCTACAGATTCTAGAGATCAGATTGTTCATAGCGATTTCTATGCCTGACGGGCCCGGCGCTGACTGAAATGGTTCTAGATACCTCTCATAGTACTGCTGAGGTAAATAACCAGTAACCCTTTAGGTATTATTAACTAGCAATCCTGGCAAAGGAAAGGGATACTAGGAGATGTAGTTTGGCAACATTGGAAAGACTGCAGGATCCCCATTCTTACCCTACATATGCTGGAACCCTCCAGCAACCACCTACTAAGACACTGATTATATATAATCACTTGTATTGGAGCCTGTCAGTATCTACCTGGGGAGACTATTCAGTCACCTGCAGATCAAATTCCAACTCTGCCTCTCTGAAGCAGATACAGAATTCCTCTTGAGGAATAGCAAATAGGGTTAGCAAAGACAGGAGAGGTCAACACATTAACCTTATTTCTGGAGAAAACACTGAAGAAAAGATGATTTTTCATTTGCCTCAATTCCAGACTTCCTCCCAGCTATTGTAAGGAGCAATTCTATTTTTGGTGCAGTGATCTCTTTAACAATGTGATCACTGGTTAAATGTTCTTACAATAAATATATTGAATACATTTGGGATTATGTTTGCAAATCCCTAGAATGCCTGTTAAATAGACACTTGATGTAGTTAATACATGTGTTCATCAAACTAGAAAGATAGAAAAGTAAATGCTACCATGGTTACACCCCATATTCTTTTCAACAGTCTTTGATCATGCTTCTGATTCATCATAAAGATTTAATACTATGACCCACGTGGCTGTGGTGATGTATGTACCAACCAATAGAATGAGAATCCTGTGACCTCACAGCAACTGTTAGCCACAGTTTAATGATGCTCAAAGGGGCATCATTCTGAATCTGTTTCGTTGTGGATTTTGTCTTGGTTTGAGCACAGAGTCTGTCTTAATTTCCAAACTGGAATAGATGATCTATAATATGAAAGAGCCAGAGCCAGCGTGACTTAATTTTTATTTATTTTGAATAGGCTTCTTTTCTGGTTTATCAATATACAGTTCAGAAACCAAAGACAACTGGAAAGAAATAATAAAACCATATTAATAAGTAGTACTTAAAAAAAAACCCTTTAAATTACAGCTTGGAATCTGTGGCTTGAATCATGTCAACTGGATTTCTATTTTCTTAGTAGAAACGTTTCACTCCTTATCCAAGGAGCTTCTTCAGTCTGAGTAAAGTTAGTAAGGGAATCCTTAAATATGTTTCTAGGGTGGCTGTGTGACCTTGCACCTGGGGCTAGGTCATGGTTATTTTGAGATGTTTATTTCTAAGTCCCTTTATCATCTAAAGGAGGATCGTTAAGATTACCCTGCTGCTGTTGAGCTTGCGAAATGGTCTTAATCTTCCTAGGCACAGAAGACAAAGCAGGAAGGAAGATAGGGGAAAGGTTATGCCTGAGGCCCCCACCTCTATTCAGGCATAACCTTTCCCCTATCTTCCTTCCTGCTTTGTCTTCTGTGCCTAGGAAGATTAAGACCATTTCGCAAGCTCAACAGCAGCATGGTGATCTTAACGATCCTCCTTTAGATGATAAAAGGACTTAAAAATAACATCTCAATATAACCATGACCTAGCCCCAGGTGCAAGGTCACACAGCCACCCTAGAAACATATTTAAGGATTCCCTTACTAACTTTACTCAGACTGAAGAAGCTCCTTGGATAAGGAGTGAAACGTTTCTACTAAGAAAATAGAAATCCAGTTGACATGATTCAAGCCACAGACTGTTCCACCTGGATGACTGAGAACCTTCATCGACATACAGCTTGGAATGTGTGGAGTAGTCTTAATTTAATTTGTATTGTTAGTTTTTATATATTACTCCATCTTTTTTTTCCTAAGTAAAACATATTTTAATCTACATTGTTTTATATGGAATTACTCCTAATACATGAACCTTTGTGTGATAATGATTTATATTCACTGCTGTCGGTCTGCCCTACAGTTGAATCAATTTTTGCCATTTTGTTCCTATTGAAAACCGTGGCAGATTTTCTTCATGTTCCAAAGCACAATAGTTAATTGCAGTGCCATCCTCCATGTGACTACCTACTGAATTTAATTCCAGTTGAATTGCTAAATTGTATCAGCGTAGATTGCAAATAAGCTTCTTCTCCATTTTATGTTCCCTTGTGATTAGGACAAACCCCCCATAAAACCAAAATAAACACTCTGCCCCTCCCCAAACCCAAGGAAAATAGACAGACTGTAAGAAAACATGTGAGTAAAACTTTCTCCTCATTCTCTTCAGCCTCTCGGGAAGCTCTCCACCACCAGCTCTAGCTCTCCATGGTTTACTGTGGTTTGTTGACAGAATTGACTAGGTTCTCATAGCCGAAAACACATCGTAACATGTATAGCCTCCTGCAAGTGTCTGTCAGCCAGACTATAAAAGTGCTATGTACTGTACTGCTGTGCAATTAGGCGTCAGTGATCCTTTGGACATGTCACTAGACAGCTACCAGTTTTCCCATTTGCTTTTTCTTTAATTGTCTTTCAGTTTGTTACTGGGAGGTAGATATACTGAAAAACAAAACATCCCCCTCCAGTATCTTTATTTCCAAGAATGCTTTTTGGCTCCATATGATCTCTCGAGTTTGAAAATAAAAATGTCAGCTTGCTGTAGCTGATTGCTTGCTAAGCTGTAGCAGCATCCTGGAGAGCTTGAGCTGGTGGTAAAAGATTCCTGAGAGGTTGAAGAGAATGAGGAGAGAGTGTTACTCATATATTTTCTTACCTAGTGTTTATTTTGTTGGTTTTTTGTTTGGCTTTTTGGTATTGCATATTTTCCCTCAAGGACGTTCCTGTGTGTAGGGCTGGAAGGCATTTCTCAGTTATCACCGGTTTTTCTAATGAAGGTTGTGTTACGTTTTGTAGAAACAAATCCGTACTTTTAAATCTGAGGTTAGATCCCACCTATCTGAACTCATTCTTGGCCAGTTACTTATCTCTGGAGCTCATCAGTTTGCCTTTTGCGAAATGGGTCCTGGAGTAGAACACTGTGGGTTCCACATAATATTTTGAACTCAGAAGCTACTTCTCCCTGGTTCTTGAATGCTTGGAGTAGGTATATTTAACCTCACTAGCTTGCATTCTTGAAAAACAGGTTTTGCAAGGGGTCATGTTCACCATGATAGCCATTTTGTGAATGGGCCAGTCCCCCCTTTCTGAGTGCACCTAGAACAAAGTAAAGATTCCAGATATGGCTATGGCCACCAGCCCAAAATGATTGGGAATCCCAGAGACACTGGATGCTGTTTCCAACTAGTAATCATTCAAGTTGTACTTTTATAGCAGAGTACTTAGCTAGATTTTTTTTAAAAAATAGCATCTCTCAATCCTCACTTTTATGTTACTTCTAATATCATTTTGGTATTGGGGGACTTTGCTTTTCTCAGTGGTCTGATTGTATTGCCTATACTTCTTTCTCTCCTTTAGAATTTTCACTGACTGTCACTCTTAAGTATCAGGGTCAGTCCGTGGTGGCTCAGTTGATGACCCCATAAGCTTTGCCCCCCTCCACCCACAAAGGATGATACAAATTTGCATGAGATTTGCATGTACTGTTTTATAGACATATATGTTTTATATACATGCACAATATACTTTTCGTACTGGGAATACCATGACAATGTGATTTGTTCACCTGCTCCATTTACTGTCCTCTCATTGTTGAGGAGCGATCTGAGTCTCTGCTCTTGCTTCTTGCAGTCCTTTTTAAACAGTCCTGAACTGGACATCCCTTCTGATTGAAGAATGTCCTTTGCAATATCGGACACATGTCCACTTTACAGCTTGGTCACCTTTGCTTCCTGCATGAAGTTTTGGGTGGGGTCCTCTCAACGTCTTCCAGCTGATCTCCTTTTTCTGCCCAATGGCAAGACGGAGGGCATGGTACGTTACAGGGCATAGCGTAGAATACAGACACATGTACTAAAAGTCAATAACTGCATAAGATATTTGTAGAGAATTTATTCTGCAGCAGAGAATGCACATCAGTATTCTTTTACACATATGGTTGTTGTATTTTTAATCTTTGCATGTTTGTGTTTTTACAACCATGGCTGTTTTGTCTGACAAAGCTATCTCAAGAAACATAAGGAAAGACTCGGCTGATTTCTGTGTCTTCCAACACCCAACAAGGAGATACACCAAAGGGCAGACAGAACTGTTGATAGAATCCAATAGTGTGCAAATGTTGCCCAGCATATATCCATCTATGCTGCTGACCCAGTACATTAAGATCTTAGCTAAATGAGGTGGTACATTCAGCATCAGAAGCAGAAGAACCATGGCCACAATGGTGATATCAAGTCTCGTTAGAGGAGTTCCCTCTCGTCTCATGTGAATTCTAATCCAAATGCCCAAAGTAAAAAAAATCATACTTGGAAGAAAAATAAATCCAGTGATGATTTCTATTATGGTTGAAGTTTTACAAATCTCAATGTCATGGAAGTGTACTTGTACTGTTGGAGAGCAGGCATAATAGCGCACAAATGATGTCAGCCAGGAGAACCCCCACAAAGAAAGGGCCATGATGGCTGAGAAATTCTTTGGCCGACGCTGTTTATACCAAATAGGGAAAAAGCGAGTGCACCATCTTTCAGCAGTGATAGCTGTAAACATATAAAAGCCAGTGTGATAACTGCTTAAATGCAACATATGCATTATATGTTGAAACATTAAATTGAAATTCAGTGATGTAAAAAGCCAAACGAAATCTACAACGATGCAGAAGATTAAAATGATATTAGAAACTGCCACACACACAAAATACAGACTTAATTTAACCCTGAGCCTGCAGCAGAGGAGCCATAAAATGATTGTATTTCCTATGAATCCCAAAATGCAGATTGGAAGAGAGACGATTAGTACTTTTTCTTCTAAACTGTGTTCCTTCGTTACTGCACCAAGAAAGTGAGAAGACAAGGGACTTTTCTCTGCCTCCATGTTGCTCTTAAGATATTCCATACTTTTTCTCAGCCTGTCAAATCAAACACAATTATTAAGATAGGTAGGAAACTTTCAAGAAAATCACCTGTCAGGTAAAGATGTTTTGACTGGGAAAAGCCAACCTAGACTACTTGCTTAATACCACAGCATCAAGGATATGACAGCCCTCTTTCAGAAGACAGGGATGGTTGGACACCTTATGTTCCTTAACCGTTTAATTTCTTCCACTCCAAGTCACAAATATTCCATGTGTCATGATAGTCCCCAGATGGGTTCCTAAATATTGACCTCTACTATCCATAATAACTTTGGTCAATTCAGGCTTCACACTGTAGTTTTCAGTAAAATAAAGACATAAATTAGATTACCAGCCTTGGTTGTACCATTAATATGCCACATGCTAACAGTAAGGACAATTCCAGCCAGTGTGGCACATTTGGTCAGTGTGCCATAAGTGCCATTAAAGCCCAATTTTACCCCAAGTTTATGCAAACTAGAAACTATATTGCAGACCAACATACTGTTACCCATATCCCACTAACTAAATGCTGTATCCTGATACAGTACACACACAGGGTATGACTTTAACTTGACTATATTTTTAAAATCAGTATTGTGGGATATTGTAGTATGTCACTATAACTTGTCAAAGTTGCACAGGTAGTTCTCAGTTAATGATGGCAATTGGGACTGGAATTACCATCACTAAGCAACGCGGTTGTAAAGCACGACATCACGTGCCCACGCCACTTAGTGTCGGCAATTCCGGCAGTCCTGGCTGCCATTATTAAGCGAGGACCACATGGGTCATTATGTGAGGACCTCATGTGACTGCAACTTCCGACTTGTTGCTGGCTTTGCCATTGACTTTGCTTGTGGGAAGCCCGCAGGGAAGGTCGCAAATTGTGATTACGTGACCACAGGACGCTGTGATGGCCAGAACTCTCGAGGACCAGTCATAACTACCGCTTGTTCAGCGCCGTTGTAACGAGTGCTCAAATGAGGACCACCTGTGTTTGTCTTTTTCATCACATTCTTTTGAAGTGAACTTGATCAATTGTGTGGGGAAAGAAATGCCTCTTTTCCTTTGCTTTATTTTGGATGACATGCAAGAGGTCTAATGTACAGTATCTCATTTCACCAAGCCGCAAGATACATTCCAAATTATTGCCTGAGGTTTGCAGCATAATTTGTAATAAATTCTGTTCCAACTAGGGATGCATTATCCTTGTTTTCAGCACAACACTCAATAACAACACTTGGGTGGGAAGAGCAAGAGCGTATTGTTAAATGGCACATAATTAAGCAGCTCTCTGCCAGTTTCTCTGATTGCCAGGCAAGAAAAAAAGATAACTGTAATAATGATTAGAATGATATTTTAAATTGTAGTTATATTTAAAAAATTTAATTGTTGTATTGTAAACCGCCCAGAGTCCCCTCTGGGGGAGATGGTGCGGTAATAAAAGTTGAAGAAAATGAATGAATGAATGAATGAATGAATAAATAAATAAATAAATAAATATCTTTATGTAAAAAGTGAAAGCACTTTTTCTGCTTCCTAAAACTTCCCAAATTGGATAAGCAGTAAATTTACAACATTATGTAAGTATATTACAGCCCATATACCAGCCTTTCCCAACCTGTTGACCCTGGAGGAACCCTTGAAATATTTTTCAGGCCTCGGGGAACTCCTGCACATTCAGGCTCAAATATAGGCCAGAAGTTACACAATTATTATATTAGTTTCATGTATTGGCCTGTATATATGCATTAACAGTGTTCTTAAACTAAACATTAAGAGTGAAACTTAACATCTTTAATGTGAAGTTGCCCGAATTTGAAATAATTTTTTAAATAAATTGTGATCCCCCAGGGAACCCCTAGTGACCTCTTGTAGAACTCTAGGGTTCCATGGAACCCTGGTTGAGAAACCCTGCCATATACTATCAATTACTTCTGGAGAAATAAGATGTTAGAAGTGTTGAAAGTATCAATAGCCCAGAAACATCTCCCAGGATTAAAGTGTCTTGTAAAGTAAAGATTGGAGAAATTGGTTGACTGTAGACTGGCAGAGTATCTGATCAAATGTGGCAAGGGGAAATAGGTTGAATGCTGGATCGCAATTTACAGGTCAGAGATAAATGGGCTGGAGATAGGAAGGCTTAAAGCAAGAAAGAGGGATGCGATGGTTTCTTCCACTGAGCTGGCAAGTGTGAGGAACATCAGCCTGTTGCCATTATCAATGGCACTTGACTGATCTTCAAACATCACTGTCTTCCAAAGCTAGAAGAAACCCGCCAAACCTCTAGTTCAAATTATCTGTAGTTTTCTCATTTGAACATCAGTCTCAGTTCCAGTTAAAGGAGGAACTTGTGACTAATCCATAGTGTTTGGGTTCAAACCTGTGGCACAGATATTACAGTCCAACCAAGGAACTCACCAAGGAGAGTACAACACCCCCACCAACACAGGCAGGACAAGCCAGGGTATATAAACAGAGAGCAAGTCCCACTCCCTTTTCACACTGAAGATGTTGCCTAGCCTGGCATTGAAACGTCTGCAAGAAAACAACAAGGCTCAGGGAGCACCAAGGACTCCACAGTATTACACCTCTGTCCAGAAGAGTTATGATTAAAGTCCCTGAGTTTTATTTTGTTTTCTGTAACTCGGGTATAATATATTGTTTCTGTGGTGATCAATGAACAATCTATTCACTGACTGGATGTTCTCAGGAGATATAAATCATATACTACAGTGTGTTTTTGGCAAGTTCCTATAAGCATCTTAATCAGTCAATGATGTTATGATAAGAAATGTAGCTTTTTAAAAAAATTAAACGGACATAAACATCTGCTAAACAGAATAATCAATACTAACATCACATTCCAGTTTTCCTTTTAGTCTTCATTGATCAAACTTCTGTTTTTCACATTACTGTAATATAATTCTGCCAAGATAGGGCTGGCTCCACCATTATGATGTGTTCCTTGTGTAACAAATAGAATACTAGAATCTCATGACCTCAGAGCCCTTGTTATTAATAGTATGGTAATGTTCACAATAGAATCACTTGAGACCTATTTTAATCTATCTTCAATTCTCAGAGTCTGTCTTGTAGATGAACTGTTGTGGGGAAGAGAGAAGGAATATGTGTCCTTACTGTTTTTTTTTTTAAACTTTAGAATGCATTTTGATTTTATCACTCATAATCATCTTTAGGTCAGCCTGATTAGAATGGCAGTTGAGGGCGGAGCTTCCACTTCTGGCAGTGTTCTAAAGAATGACACTAGGACACTGATTCTTTTTTCTGTAAGAACTTTACTTGATTTTGGAGGGTGCTAAAATATTTTCTCCCACAGCTTTAAATATCAAATCAAATCCTTTATTATGGTCAATGACCAGAGCCTTAAATGTCTACATTAAATTGTCATACATGGATTTGCCACACATTGCATTCTATATACTGTAAATATAAATTCTATTACGTATGTATGTATGTATGTACAGCAGAGCTTTCCAAACTCTGTCTTGCGACACAAAAGTGTGTCGCCACACACAGCGTGGTGTGTCGCCACACCACCCGGAAGCGGCGGCGCGCGCGCGCACGGCAGCAGCAGCAGCGGCGCAGCATCAGTCCTTCCGTGTTTTAGCGGAGGCTGCAGCCGCCGCCGCCGTACACACACGCCACCGCACGCCCCCCCGCGCCGCCGCCGTGCACGTGCGCCCCCGTGCGCCGCCGCCGCTGGTGTGTCGCCAGCGGCGGCACTTTGGAAAGCCCTGATGTACAGTATGTATGTATGTGTTTCTATGCCAGCAGTTCTGGAAGTGGCTAACTCTCTGAGTGGCTAGCAATCAAAAATTTTATAAAAAGAACTCTTCCAAAACAAACAAACAAACCTACCTACCTACCTACCCCCAAAGAATAGTAAGCTATCCAACCACATTGTAAGGGACAAACAGACACAGCCATGTGTTTGCCAATGCGTCCCAACATTCACACCGTGCCTTCCTCCTGGGCTCGATGGAAAAGCCAAGTCTTCGTGAAATTCAGGAGGGGAAGGGGAAGGGTAGACTGGAGCTCTGCAGAGAGGGAGTTCCACAGCATAGGGGCAGCTGAGTATCCAGGTATCATTCATGACTGGTAATCTTCATGTGCTTCTTTTTGGTCACCATTGTGCAAGTAGTAATAACATCTCAAGTTGACAACTTTGGTTGAACATAAGATACGAGGTTAGCAGCCTTACCATTCCCAACAGTTTCCCCCTCAGGTTACAGAGTTTATTGTAGAATGCAAGTTTTCTGCCTCTTCCTTAATTGCCATCTCAGACTGATTAAAAAACACAGGCTAAGCTAGTTTCCTCCCCTGTCCCAGTATCCTCCCTGGGCAACTAAAAGACAACCACAGTTCTCACTTGCCCCCTTGTCAGGTTGAAAAGCATTGATAGCTCAACGTACAACATTTTAGAATCAACGTTTTAGGTCATACAGGTATATTACACAAAAAGGAGATTCTATGCGGTCGTCTTGACAAACCTCTATCTTGGGTTATAACAATCCTGTATGAAAATAACTGATTTCATCTTTCAAAACTTCAGTTATCTTAATCCCAGCTAGTCATAGCAATAACAGTTGTACCATATATTTTCCCCACCACTCATTTGGACATTTAATAGAGGCATTGATGTCACCACTGTAGGATATGCTGTTTTTATCTTAATCTACTCTTGAGGAGCAATGTCTTGTTATCAGATTGTGTGTTGGGTGATGACTTATCAACAGTGTAACATGCAGATCAAAGAGTGTGTCAAGCGTGTTTCAGATTCAAGAGTGCTTTAGTGTACTCAATAAATGCTCTTAACTGAATTAAAAGCCTACACGATTCTATTGCCTGGCATTACCATGCACAGTAGCATTCTTAGTGTTTCCACATTTTCTGATGGAGGTAGCATTCCTGCCTGTTCCCTTTTGTCATTCTTTTTCTCATCCTGTAGAATGCAGAAAATGCACACATTCCCATTTGTGCCGCTATTTCCTATTCCTATTCTTAGAAGAAATTACTCCAGCCACAGAGGCCACACATGCAATGAAATGGTCCAGGTAAATAGGGCTGTTTTTATTTTTAGCAAAACAAGATTAATCTTATTGGGGCTGCTTTGTAGTTTTCATTTTCATTTGGTCACGCTTCTGCTTTTTGCAGAGGCTTTCCCCACAGGCAGAGTGGCGCCCTCTTTTGCCCTATAATATTTTAAAGCCTTACAATCCCATTTTTTAAAAACATGAGCTTGATTCCTCTAAAGGCACCTGGTAGTAAACTCAGTTAGAAGGAGCAAACAGTAAATATATCTGCTATTTGGGAAAGAGAAAGTTACCCAACACCAGGAAGGTCTTTTATCTTTGTTCATTTCCAAGGTCCAAGTTCGTGTCTGACCAGCTTCCGCCTCCTGGGGTGTGTGGCATATCCGTGCTGTCTTTATCCTTCAAAGCTCTCTCAAGCAACATATACATAGGTTCCGTGGTCCTCTGTTTTTGCCGATTTCCAACAAAGAAATAGACCAAAGGAGTGATGCTACTCTTGATGGAATCAAACAACAGAGAGAGTTGAAATACAATTGGTCCACCTAGACTATTCTCCCAGCGGGCTATGAAAGCAACAATTTGAAGTGTAAAAATAAAAATAAAAGAAATGGCAACCATGATTGTAATGGTGATATCAAGTCTTAATTGGGGGCTTTGCTTTGCTCTTCTCCGCGATCTGATAAAAAGGGACAAGGCAGAAAAGGCCATGATGGGAAACAAAAACATAAGTTGGACAATGGATTCAAAGATTAGTGCAGCTTCACAGTAGGGATTGCTCGGAAAGGAAGATGAAAGAAATCTTGGGTAGCAGGAGACATATATCCCCAGTGCCATTAGGCAAGACCAGAACCATATAACGAAGCACATATTTTCTGTGAGATTCTTTGGACGGTGATGTTGATAGTAGACTGGGAAAAAGACCATGAAATACCTTTCAACACACATAACTGTTAATAAATGAATGCTGGCATTGAATGCTAATGAATAAATATTCTCCATTGCACGTGAAAAATGCAAATCGATATGAAGTGTTGTCAAAAATAAACTCAACACTATAAGGAAGTAAGCAGCCACAATAAAATCGGCCATTACCAAATTGAGAGCATAAATTATGAATGTTGTCTTCTTCACCTTGCTGCAGAGAAGCCAAAGGACAGCTGTATTCCCAACTAATCCCCAGAAGCAGATTGGAATGGATAAGGCTGTTACCATTTCCAGGAAAAATGTTTTTCTTATTTCCTGGAAAGTTTCTTTCTGTGACCAATTCTCTAGCTGTGTGTGATTTTTTTTAATTGTAATAGTGTGGGTAGGCAAAGTAATTGTTTCTGTCATCATGACATGGTCAGTTTCCAATCATTCTTCTCAGTCTGCCAAAATTAAACACAATTTTCATTATTAAGTTGCTGAAATGTTTTACAGAAGTAGGAAACATTCAAAAGCATCACTTGTCTGACAATAATACTAGTGTTATTGTGTTTCTTTCACACAGATTTATTGTGAGATAAAAAGTGCTAACTGGAACATATGTCGATTCAAGCCACAGACTAACTGGAACATATTTATTTATTTATTATTTAAACTTGTATTACTGCCCATCTCCCCCAATCGGGGGACACTGGGTGGTTCACAATAAAAACAAGGTTAAAAATACAAATACAAAATCACAACATCAATAAATAAATATAAAATCCAAGGGCGATGGCTATTAATACTAGGGAGGGCTTCATGGGATCAGCCAGCCCCAGGAGAAACTGTTGGCATTCCCATCCCAGGCAAGGCAGCAGAACCAGGTCTTCAAGTTTTTCTGGAAGGTCGGGAGCGAGGAAACCCGCCTCAGCTCCGGGGACAAGATATTCCAAAGGGCGGGCGCTACTGCAGAGAAGGCCCGCCTCCTGGACCCCGCTAGATGGAATTCTTTGGTCGATGGGGTCCGTAGCATGCCCTCTCTGCATGACTGGGTGGGGCGGGTCGATGTTCTGGGGATGAGACGGTCCCTCAGGTAACCTGGTCCCATGCCATGTAGGGCTTTAAAGGTGATAACGAACACCTTGAATTGGTCCTGGAAGCAAACTGGTACCCAGTGCAGCTCGCGGAGCAGCGGTGTTACATGTGCTGATCTAGCACCCGTAACTGCTCGTGCGGCTGCATTTTGGACCAGCTGAAGCTTCCGGATACTCTTCAAGGGTAGCCCCATGTAGAGCACGTTGCAATAGTCTATATGGGAGATGACAAGGGCATGAGTGACTGTTCGGAGGGCATCTCGGTCCAGGAATAGGCGTAGCTGGTGCACAACCCGAAGCTGTGCAAAGGCCCTCCTGGCCACGACTGCCACCTGCTCTTCAAGCAGGAGTCGTGAGTCCAGGAGGATCCCCAGGTGACATATGCTGACATATTTTTTCTGGGAGTCAGAAAATAAGTATATGTTAAGATTTTAATAGGTCCTAGGATGCTATTCTGACTTCTGGAAACATCCTTTGGCTTATCTATTATAACACTGTTAATAGCATGATGATTTCACTGAAAATGCTATACCTGTGTTGTCCTACTTGCCAAAATCTACTCCCAACAATGTGCATAATGCTACAAACATACATTTTTATGCATTTTAGTCACCAGCTGATTCTGAACAGAGACTTAATGATAGCTGGATCTAGATGGCCCATTCTCCATCAATTGTCTAATTTCCTTTTAAAGACAAGAGATGCTAACATCTTAAAAAGTATTGCCTCGCCTATTTAGGTTACTCCCAACCAACATTTTAAGATTTGAGACCCAACTAACATTCAGTAAAAGGAAACCTTGCACAAAATTCAGTTCCTTTGGACACCACATTACTGGGGGTAAGCATTATGTTGAAAAATCAGCCATACTTGGAAAACAAATGTGTATGTTGGACTGTTTATATTTAGGCACAGCAGCCCCTACTCAAGAAGAACAGAGCAAGAATTCAATAGGACCTTGGACTGTATCTTGTCTTAAGCCAGGGGTGGGGAACCTTTTTTATCCCAAGGGCCATTTTGACATTTATCACATCACTCGAGGGCCGGGGGGCGGGGTTTGCGGGCGGGAGCCAATTGCACGCACTGGGGGGCTGCCACGCCCAGTGCCATGCCTGCCGCACCTGCCCCCACCACGTCTGCCGCTGTGCCCACCGCTGCCGCGCCCACCGCCACACCCAGCATGCCTGCTGCCGTGCCCACTGCCGCCACGCCCACCATGCCCGCTGCCACACCTGCCCCGCCACATCCGCCGCTGCACCCACCGCTGCTGCACCCGCTGCCGCCACGCCTGCCACCGCACCTCCCACCACGCCCACCATGCCCACCACCATGCCTGCCCCTGCTACACCCGCTGCCACGCCCGCCGCCATGCCTGCCACCGCGCCCGCCACCACGCCCAGCATGCCCGCTGCCTCACCCGCTGCCACCACACCCGCCATACCTGCCGCCGCGCCCACTGCCACGCCCACCATGCCCACTGCCGTCACGCCCCTGCCGCGCCTGCGGGCCAGATCAATTGCTTTTGCGGGCCTTATACGGCCCGCGGGCCAGATGTTGCCCACCCCTGTTTTAAGCAGAACTGGAAAGAGTTGCAAGGCCCAGCTAGATACAAGCATCCAAGTCAGGGATGAGAAAACAATGGTCTCCAGATTCAAACTCTGAAGCCAAAAAGAGGCAGAATTATTCTGGAGATTCTCCTGGCCTAAGAGTTTCTGGAGGACGTGTGATGAGGGGCTTCCTTCCCCACCTCTTCTATAAAGTTACCCATCTTGTTTTTGCATCGTGGAGAGTCCAACCCTGGCATCGCAATCCAGACTTGCTTCTGGAAAGAACATGTCAGAAGGTACAGACACATATGCATATTATAGTTACTGATTTGCTGTTCTCAGGAGAAAAATAAAACAAGAAATAAGAAATAAAATAAAATATCATTCTCCAGAAGGATGAACCTGACAACTTCCCAGGATGCCTGTTAAACAGACAAGTTATTGCTTAAATTACCTCCATGGTTCCTCTCCATTTTTCTTTTCAACTTTGCTTCTATCTTGTTTCTTTTCTTCTCAAAGCTTAATACTCACAAGGTGTGAACAACTTTGATGATATGTTCTAGCACAGCCAAGGAATATGAGAACCTTGTGACCTCACAGTGGTCCTTATTTCCAGTGTAGTGACATTTTCAAAGCCATCACTAATCTATTGTCTAGGGGTTTGGGTGTCAATAGATTTCATTGGCCTGGCAGATGAGCTGGACCTAGAAGGTGAGGTGTTAACTCTTTGGGCAGTTTTTTATTCCATTAGCCATAAATACTTCATGGGGTTTTTTTTAACACAAGATGAGAATGCAAAATAGAAATGTCTTTGTACAGTGTCTCTGTTTTTTTGTATGTTGCGTTGACTGGTTATTGACCACAATAAAGTTGAATTTGAATTTTGTGGTGGTTTCAGAAAAGGTCCAGACCTTAATGGTAAGGTGGGATAGGAATTCCCTATGAGAACTTCCTTGTGTGATTCTGAACTGTTACATTATGTATTCTTAAATTTTTATTATTACATTAATGTCCTACCTTTCCTCCAGGACCTCAAGCTGATAGTACTCCTGCCTACAGTTAATCTCCACAACAACCCTGTGGAGTAAATTGGCTGAGAGATACCAGCTGGCCCAAAGTCACTAGTGAGTTTCCATGGCAGGATGGATTTGAACTAGATCTCTCCAATCCTAGTCCATTTCATGGTCCAGCTTCAGGAGCAAGGATGAATGCCAGAGCACTTGACAGGCAGCTTGCAGATGTGCTGCATCTGCATGCAAGAATTTGAAGAAACTGGAGTCAAGCGCATGCTAGCCTTTCCATAATTTTCTCCTGAACCAATTGTTCCTCTTTGTTGCAATATTTAGACATTTTCCAGGATACTGAATATAATTTCAGATAATAACATGAAAGGAACTGGTTATGACTTTCTTTTCTTCCTTCCTAATTCCCTTTTTGTTTTTATCCTATCACATAGCTTGCAAGTATTTCAAATATCCTTGAGTAATTCTGCAAAAAGAAGACAATAAATAATTCAGAGGATACCTAGCCCTGTTTTTCAGTTCCTTTTTTATGAATATTGGCTGAGACTTGCTCCAAAGAGTCTTGATATTCCACTGAGTTGTAAAAAGGCTTGACCCACACAGTGGGAGACCTCTAGCATCGCCCCCAAAGAAAAAAAAGACTTGATAAATTTGGAGAAAAGAAAAATACAATAGGTAGGAGAGGAACACTTTCATCCTGAATCTATAGGAATCCAGGGAAAAAGCCAAAGTGCTACATTCCAGGAGTGGCTCAAATGGCAATATAATGGCAGGCGAAGGCCAGCAGCAGACAGGCAGACCCAGCTTTCATTCTTAGATGGTTATGGACAATTTGAGACTCATTGGAGTTGATGGTAGTTGTTGTGGCATTAAAAAAAAAAATTATAGAAGAGAGGTACCTAGCTTGACGTGTATAGTTACAAGCTGCTCATTTTATTTTTTTTTCCACTCAAAAAATACATTATTCTTTTCTATAATAAGAAGTTGCTTACAGTATATCCAAGAAATGCACTGGATCTATTTGAACAATCAGTTCAGTCAGCCCTTCAAAGTAGGCCAGTCAAGAAACAGAGACTGCAGGGACTCCAGGAATGCAATGCTACGGTATAGGGCATGTTAAATTTAAAAGTCTGACCAAAACCTTCACTGCCCCTTTTTAAGGTCAATAAGGTCAAGGTGTGGCTGTTTGTTTGTTCATTTATTTATTTATCATATTTATATAGCCACCCATCTCACATAAAAGTGACTCCGGGCAACGTACAACACTTAATTAAAAAACAATAAATACATAAAAAACAGTCACAATTAAAAAATTACTATAAAAATGCACACAAAACAAGAAGGGATAATATTAACCACAGTAAGGGAGCCATTGCAAAATGTCCGTGGTCCCGTGGGACCTCCAGGCCTGATCACATAGCCAGGTCTTGAGGGACTTGTGTAATGTTGAGAGGGAGCCATTGCAAAATGTCCCTGGTCCCGTGGGACCTCCAGGCCTGATCACATAGCCAGGTCTTGAGGGACTTGTGTAATGTTGAGAGGGATGGAGCTAATCTCACTTCTGGGGGGTGCGGGGGGGAAGATTCCACAAGATGGGCACTGCAGCAGAGAAGGCCCGCCTCCTGGGACCCCCCAAATTTAATTCCCTGGCAGACGGGACCCTCAGCATGCCTACTCTGCCAGACCTGATGGGGTGGGCAGATGTAATCAAAGAGAGGCAGTCCCTCAGATAACCCGGCCCCATGCCACAAAGGGATTTAAAGGTCAAAAACAGCACCTTGAGGACTTCCGGTGGGGACATGGACTGAACAGCTGTGCCCGCGGGTTCCGTGGGCAGAACTGACAACGTGGTAGGTTTTTTTGGGCTCAGGCAGGTTTTTCCTGAAGCCTGGAGTGTTTTCCCGGACAAAGAAAACACTCGGAATCATCCCATCTGTCCTCCGGAATGGCAACTTGTAGCCAGAGGATTGCAAACGACGTTCACACTCATCTGGTAAGAGCTGCCGGGAGGCTGGGACGTTACCATTTCCAAGCCGCGCTGGAGCCTTAAAGGGACACTAAGACTGGCCACCCCTTTTCTGAATCACCCAATTTATATTTTTTAAAGTTTATGTACCCTAAGAGAGGATTTTTACAGCAAGGAGAAGCGGGCTTTCTTGGCGCTTATTGTTATTTTGGGGGTTAATTTAAAAATTTTTTTTTTTTCAGTTTTGGCTTGTTTCCCATCCAAATATTAAGGAGGATTTGAGAGTAAATAATTGTCTCCCTGTTATTAATGGATTTGAAGTAATTACTGTTTTCCTATACGTTGAATCAGCTGATTTGAACCTTCAGATTCTTGTTCACTTTCTCCTGAGAAGAGTCTGCTATTCACTCTCACTTCATGTAAACAACTTTCAAACATTCTCATATATTCGACTTTTGCTGATTAAGCTCCTAGCGGTTGCCATAATCTACTGCGTGAGACATGGAGGAATTCAAGCAGACTTTCTCTGATTTCCATTGAGACCTTAAGCAAATACTTTCTGATTCTTACCAACTTTTTATGCAAGGCATTCAGGACATTGTGGAAGATACGAGTTTTAAAATGTTTTATCTGGTTGGGGATGTCATGGATGAAATGGAGGAATTTAACAACATCAGGAATGTTTCTTCAACTTCTGCTGAGATGCTGGAGGAAGATTGGATAGTGGAGTTGAAGAAATTAAAGGGACAGATTGATTTGCAAGCCATAAGTGAAATGAATCTTTTGATGGAGTGCCTTGGAAAAGAAGGGGTTAATATGTATGGGAGTTCTCTTGAAGAGAAGTTGGAGTTTTTGAGGGGGGCAGTCGGGCTGTCTGATTTCTTTAAGAAAAAAGCTCTGTGCGTAATGTGGAGATATGTAAATGCTTTGGTTTATTTTGAAGTGGGATATAAGTGGGATATATATAAGTGGGGGATATATATTTTGAAGTGGGATATAAGGAGATTGTTACCTTGTCGTGGTGCTGGAGCTTGAGCACCTCAATGACACCATGAGTTAAACCGTGAAGGGACACCCAAGATGGGAAGGTCATGGCAGAGAGGTCAGACTAAATATGATCCCTGGGGAAGGTAACGGCAACCCACCCCAGTATTCTTGCCGTGAAAACTAAATGGATCAGTACAACCAGAGATATGTCGGTATACCATCGGAAGATGGGACTCCCAGGTCGGAAGATGGTCAAAATGCTACTGGGGAGGAACAGAGGATACGTTCAACTAGCCCCAGATGTGATGATGCAGCTAGCTCAAAGCCGAAAGGACGGCTAGCGGCCGACGGTGCCGGTGGTGAACGACGAATCCGATGTTCTAAAGATCAACACACCATAGGAACCTGGAATGTAAGATCTATGATCCAGGGCAAATTGGATGTGGTTATTGGTGAGATGTCAAGATTAAATATAGACATTTTAGGTGTCAGTGAACTGAACTGGACTGGAACGGGCCACTTCACATCAGATGACCACCAGATCTACTACTGTGGACAAGAGGACCACAGAAGAAATGGAGTAGCCTTCATAATTAATAATAAAGTGGCTAAAGCAGTGCTTGGATACAATCCAAAAATGATAGAATGATCTCAATTCAAATTCAGGGTAAGCCATTTAACATCACAGTGATCCAAATATACACCCCAACCACAGATGCTGAAGAAGCAGAAGTAGATCAGTTCTATGAGGATCTGCAGCACCTACTGGATAATACACCAAAAAGAGATGTTATTTTCATTACAGGAGACTGGAATGCTAAGGTGGGTAGTCAAATGACACCTGGAATTACAGGTAAGCATGGTTTGGGAGAACAAAATGAAGCGGGACATAGGCTGATAGAATTTTGCCAAGACAACTCACTGTGCATAACAAACACTCTCTTCCAACAACCTAAAAGATGACTTTATACATGGACTTCACCAGATGGTCGACACCGAAATCAGATTGACTACATCCTTTGCAGCCAAAGCTGGCAGACATCTATACAGCCGGTAAAAACAAGACCTGGAGCTGACTGTAGTTCAGATCACGAACTTCTTATTGCACATTTTAGAATCAGACTAAAGAGAATAGGGAAGACCCACAGATCAGTTAGATATGAGCTCACTAATATTCCTAATGAATATGCAGTGGACGTGAAGAATAGATTTAGGGGACTAGATTTAGTAGATAGGATCCCAGAAGAACTATGGACAGAAGTTCACAACATTGTTCATGAGGCGGTAACAAAAAACATCCCAAAGAAAAAGAAAACCAAGAAGGCAAGATGGCTGTCTGCTGAGACACTGGAAGTAGCCCAAGAAAGAAGGAAAGCAAAAGGCAACAGTGATAGGAGGAGAGATGCCCAATTAAATGCAAAATTCCAGAGGTTAGCCAGAAGAAATAAGGAATTATTTTTAAACAAGCAATGTGCTGAAGTGGAAGAAGACAATAGAATTGGAAGGACAAGAGACCTCTTCCAGAAAATTAGAAACATCGGAGGTAAATTCCAGGCAAAAATGGGTATGATCAAAAACAAAGATGGTAAGAACCTAACAGAAGCAGAAGAGATCAAGAAAAGGTGGCAAGAATATACAAAAGATCTGTATAGGAAGGATAATAAAATCGGGGATAGCTTTGACAGTGTGGTCAGTGAGCTAGAGCCAGACATCCTGAAGAGTGAGGTTGAATGGGCCTTAAGAAACATTGCTAATAACAAGGCAGCAGGGGACTAAAATCTTGCAAGATGATGCTGTCAAGGTGATGCATGCCATATACCAGCAAATTTGGAAAACACAAAAATGGCCATCAGATTGGAAAAAATCAACTTATATCCCCATACCAAAAAAGAGAAACACTAAAGAAAGTTTAAACTATCGAACAGTGGCACTTATTTCACATGCCAGTAAGGTAATGCTCAAGATCCTGCAAGGTAGACTCCAGCAATTCACGGAGCGAGAATTGCCAGATGTACAAGCTGGGTTTAGAAAAGGCAGAGGCACTAGAGACCAAATTGCCAATATCCGCTGGATAATGGAGAAAGCCAGAGAGTTTCAGAAAAACATCTATTTCTGTTTTATTGACTATTCTAAAGCCTTTGACTGTGTGGATCATAACAAATTGTGGCAAGTTCTTGGTGGTATGGGGATACCAAGTCACCTTGTCTGCCTCCTGAGGAATCTGTATAACGACCAAGTAGCAACGGTAAGAACAGACCACGGAACAACGGACTGGTTTAAAATTGGGAAAGGAGTACGGCAGGGTTGTATACTCCCACCCTACCTATTCAACTTGTATGCAGAACACATCATGCAACGTGCTGGGCTTGAGGAATCCAAGGCTGGAGTTAAAATCGCTGGAAGAAACATTAACAATCTTAGATATGCAGATGATACCACTTTGATGGCTGAAAGCGAGGAGGAGTTGAGGAGCCTTATGACGAAGGTGAAAGAAGAAAGTGCAAAAGCTGGGTTGCAGTTAAACCTCAAAAAAAACCAAGATTATGGCAACCAGCTTGATTGATAACTGGCAAATAGAGGGAGAAAAAGTGGAGGTAGTAACAGACTTTGTATTTCTAGGCACAATTACTGCAGACGCTGACTGCAGCCAGGAAATCAGAAGACGTCTACTTCTTGGGAGGAGAGCAATGGCAAATCTTGATAAAATAGTTAAGAGCAGAGACATCACACTGACAACAAAGGTCTGCATAGTTAAAGCAATGGTATTCCCCATAGTAACCTATGGCTCTGGGAGCTGGACCATAAGGAAGGCTGAGCGAAGGAAGATAGATGCTTTTGAACTGTGGTGTTGGAGGAAAATTCTGAGAGTGCCTTGGACTGCAAGAAGATCAAACCAGTCCATACTCCAGGAAGTAAAGCCAGACTGCTCACTTGAGGGAATGATATTAAAGGCAAAACTGAAGTACTTTGGCCACATAATGAGAAGACAGGATACCCTGGAGAAGATGCTGATGTTAGGGAAAGTGGAAGGCCAAAGGAAGTGGGGCCGACCAAAGGTATCCATGATTATCAGCTGATCTCACCTGAAGAACCAACTGCAGTTTGCAGAAATATTCCCCCAAGAAAAAGAGCTAAAGATGAGCAGTCGCTGAAAAGTCGTGGTCTAGGCATGGATCATACCTCCAAACTGTTGATTGGCTGCAGTGCCCAAGTTTATTCTAGCCTGCCTAGCCAGAAAGGAAGAAGCTGGTGATGTAATAAAACTTAGCAAATACTCTTGGGGTGCAAGGGCATATGGGATACTATGCACTTCCTGGAGGACATGGATACAGTCTCCATGCCAAAATAGGATTTTTTGACCTAGTTACTAAGATTGTATACATGGGGTATACAATGACAAATATATATGACGAATATATGACGAATACATGGGGTAGGCTTTGCTATCAAAAACGACCTTGTGAAGCTCTTGTCAGAAGAAGTTCCCACTGGGATTAACAAACGACACTCAATTCTCCGAATAAAACTCGCCAAAAACCAACAGGCAACTATCCTAAGTGCTTATGCACCAACACTAGATGCAGATGAGGATATCAAGGAAAAATTTTATACCCAGCTGGACACCATCTTATCAGAGATACCAAAGGAGGATAAAATTATCCTCCTGGGCGATTTCAATGCAAGAGTTGGGCGTGACTTTGATTTGTGGCCGGGGATCATTGGGAAAGAAGGAGTTGACAATAGCAAGAAAAATGCAAGGAGCAAAACCGCCCTCTGTACATGGCGTTTATTGATCTGACTAAAGCTTTTGATACTGTAAATCGTACTGCTCTCTGGACCATCCTTCTGAAAATCGGATGCCCTGATAAATTTGTGAACATCTTGCGGCTACTCCATGACGACATGATGGCAACAATCCTGAATAACAATGGCTCTCAAAGCGATCCATTTAAAGTGGAATCCGGCATTAAACAGGGATGTGTTATTGCTCCAACCTTATTCGCTATCTTCATCGCTATGATTATACACCTTGTTGAAGAGAAACTTCCTACTGGTGTAGAAATTATATATCGAACAGATGGAAAGCTTTTTAATCTTAGTAGGCTGAAAGCAAAAAATAAGGTAATTACAACTTCTGTTATAGAACTTCAATATGCTGATGATAACGTAGTCTGTGCACACTCCAAGGAAGATCTTCAAACTATCCTAAACATCTTTGCAGAAGCATATGAAAAGCTCGGCCTCTCTATTAACATTAAAAAAACCAAAGTGCTTTACCAGCAAGTTCGAACCAATCCCTCCGCAGCACCATCAATCCAGCTTAAAGGTGTGTCACTAGAAAATGTCGACCACTTTTCTTATCTCGGCAGCCATCTATCTACAAAAGCCGACATCCAGCATCACCTGAGCTCTGCGAGTGTAGTTTTCTCCCGAATGAAGCGTAGAGTGTTTGAGGATCGGGACATTCGCAGGGAGACCAAAATGCTTGTTTACAAAGCCATTGTACTACCAACCCTTCTGTACACCTGTGAAACATGGACCCTCTACAAACGCCACCTCCAACTTCTTGAAAGATTCCATCAACGCTGCCTCCAAAAAATTCTGCAAATTACTTGGGAAGATAGGCGGACTAATCTTAGCGTACTAGAAGAAGCGAAAACCACCAGCATTGAAACAATGATCATCCAACATCAACTTCGCTGGACCGGTCATGTTGTTCAAATGCCTGACCATCGTCTTCCAAAGCAGCTACTTTACTCCCAACTTAAGAATGGAAAACGGAATATTGGTGGACAGCAAAAGAGATTCAAAGATACTCTCAAAGCTAATTTTAAAAAATGTAATATCAGCATTGAGAACTGGGAAGCCCTAACTCATGAGCGTTTCAATTGGAGGTCACCCTTTATTAATGGCGCTATGGACTTTGAAGAAGCACAAGTACAGGGCGAAAGGGAGAAAAGAGCTAAAAGGAAGGCACATCAGGCAAACCCTCATCATGACCGTCTCCCACCCGGAAACCTATGCCCTCATTGTGGGAGGTTGTGCGGATCCAGAATTGGCCTTTACATCCACTGTTAAAATTTTACCTTTGGAAGACAATCTTACTCGGCTACGAGTGATCGCCAATGATTCCCCGTAGTAACCTATGGCTGTGAGAGCTGGACCATAAGGAGGGTTGAGCGAAGGAAGATAGATGCTTTTGAACTGTGGTGTTGGAGGAAAATTCTGAGAGTGCCTTGGACTGCAAGAAGATCAAACCAGCCCATACTCCAGGAAATAAAGCCAGACTGCTCACTTGAGGGAATGATATTAAAGGCAAAACTGAAGTACTTTGGCCACATAATGAGAAGACAGGATACCCTGGAGAAGAAGCTGATGCTAGGGAAAGTGGAAGGCAAAAGGAAGAGGGGCCGACCAAGCGCAAGATGGATGGATGGTATTCTGGAGGTGACGGACTCGACCTTGGGGGACCTGGGGGTGGCGATGGCCGACAGGAAGCTTTGGCGTGGGCTGGTCCATGAAGTCACAAATAGTCGGAAGCGACTGAACGAATAAACAACAAATATCTATCTGGATTGCTTTAAGGGTTTGGCTGACTTCATTTACCTTTAACGATTTGAATTAAAATTATCAAGGTATAATAACAACAAAAAAAAAAAAGAATGACGTTTGGTTTTGGGTCTGACATGATTAAGATTGTTAAAATTGCTGTATTACTAAGTATAATGGTAGACAATTTATATGTGTCTTAGTTTGATTTTTATTATAGTAGACAGGAATGTATAGAATAGTAGTAGGAAGGAAATAATCAAATAAATGTTATTTTTTTGGGGAAAGTTGATTATGAGGTTTATATATACAGTGGATATAAAAAGTCTACACACCCCTGTTAAAATGCCAGGTTTTTGAGATGTAAAAAAATTAGACCAAGATAAATCACTTCAGAATTTTTTCCACCTTTAATATAACATACAAGCTGTACAATTCAATTGAAAAACAAACTGAAATCTTCTAGGGTGAAAAAATAAAAATAAAAAAAACTAGAATAACATGGTTGCATAAGTGTGCACACCCTTAAACTAATACTTTGTTGAAGCACGTTTTGATTTTATGACAGCATTCAGTCTTTTGGGGTAGGAGTCTATCAGCACGGCACATCTTGCCTTGGGAATCTTTGCCCACTCTTCCTTGCAGAAGCGCTCCAAATCTGTCAGATTGCGAGGGCATCTCCTGTGCACAGCCCTCTTCAGGTCTCCCCACAGATTTTCAATTGGATTCGGGTCCGGGCTCTGGCTGGGCCATTCCAAAACTTTGATCTTCTGGTGAAGCCATTCTTTTGTTGATTTGGAGGTATGCTTTGGGTTGTTGTCGTGTTGAAAGGTGAAATTCCTCTTCAAATTCAGCATTTTAGCAGAGGCCTGACGGTTTTGTGCCAGAATTGACTGATATTTGGAACTCTTCATAATTCCCTCCACCTTGACTAAAGCCCCAGTTCCAGCTGAAGAAAAGCAGCCCCAAAGCATAATGCTGCCACCATCATGCTTCACTGCGGGTATGGTGCATTTTGGTGAAGCGCAGTGTTGTTTTTGCACCAAAAATACTTTTTGGAATTATGGCCAAAAAGTTCAACCTTGGTCTCATCAGACCATAACACATTTTCCCACATGCTTTTGTCAGACTTGATGTAGATTTTTGCAAAATGTAGCCGGGGTTGGATGGTTTTCTTTGAACTTTTTGGCCATAATTCCAAACAGCTGCAGCTTCTGGCAGCCCCATGTAGAGCGCATTACAGAAATCCAAATGGGAGGTGACTAGGGCATGAGTGACGGTGAGCAGAGCCCCCCCCCCCCGAATCTAGGAACGGGCACAACTGGCACACAACACGAAGCTGTGCAAAGGCCCTCCTAGCCACGACTGCCACCTGCTCTTTGAGCAGGAGTCATGAGTCCAGGAGGACCCCCAGATTGCACACTGGTCTGTCTAGGGCAGTGCCACCCCATCCAGCACCAAAGATGGCATAGTCCTGGAACTGGCAGGCCCCCAAACCCAAAGCCACTCAGTCTTGCCAGCTGAAGCCTGTTGCTCCCCATCCAGACCCTCACAGCCTCCAGGCACTGGGATAAGACATTCACAGCATTGCTTTATTCACCAGGGGCAGAGATGTATAATTGGGTATCATCAGCGTACTGATGATACCTCACCCCATGATGATGGATGAGCTCACCTAGCGGCCGCAGGTAGATATCAAAGAAGAGGGGGGAGAGTACCGAACCCTGCAGCACCCCGCATAGCAGGGCCCAAGGGCGGGATCTCTCCTCCCCAACCCAGAGAAAGGAGGCGGCCCCGGAGGAAGGAGGCTGTTCTTAGTGTCTTTATCATGCTTTCTACTTTCCTGGGGCTGAATAATTGTTTCACCACTCCTACTCCTCTTCTCAATGCCAGAGCTAAATTCCTCTACATTATGGATTTTTAAATCACATTAAGTTGCCAGATCAGATCCAATTCAAATCTAAAAACATATGCATGAATTGATACAAATCAGTCCAAATCTATCAGAGTCCAAATCGTCCACAGGTCTAGCTATGAATCAACTCTTGCCTCATCCCAGTCCCAGCCCACTTTAAGGAGAGTAATTGGTTGACGTTTTTCTTGGTGGTGACGTTTCGTGAGAGGAGAAATGAAGTCAGGAGAGTCCACCAATTGCTTTCCTTAACTTGTCCTGCATTAAATCTGTAAGGACAGTACCACTCGCTGGCCTCATTACTGAGGCAGAATAGGAACTGGTAATCAAGGCAGCTCAAAGATCAGTTAATTTTTTTTTAATGCAGCCATGAGACACAGCCCTAAGTAATGTACCAAAAAGACAATGTCTTGATTGCAAGTAATGGTTAAAGATTTGAGATGAGTTGTTTGTAGAAGAGATAAGCATGGGTATAGAAACCTGTGGGTACATTAGAAGTAATGAACAATACCAAAGTATCTGCAATCCATTTATTCTGGAACTCAAGGCAATAACCAATACAAGGTGCATACTTTTGATAGTATCCCTCTATGTACAATCTTCTTGATTAAGCTTCTGCCTAGCCTTCTGTTGTTCCATCATCCAACAAAGCTCTCTCAAGTAATGTTTCAAAAGTTTTATCACAACCAATCTTTGTCTTTGAATAGCCAACGATCAGGTAGACATAGGGGTTCCCACTGCTGTCAATGGCATCAAGAAAATGAAGAACGAGAAAGACTATTGGAATATGGATTATTGGAACCCAATGTGCTATGATTTCAATAATCCTCACTGAAGCAGCAAAGAGAAGAAACAGAAGAACTGTGGCCACTATAGTGATATCAAGTCTTGCCAGAGGGGCTTCCTGAGATACACGGAGCATTCTCATGAAAAGAAGAAATGTAGAAAAGACCATGATGGGAAGAAAAACCAGGAGGTTGATTATTACTCGGAACATTTTTGTAGGCTCACAATGCTGGTTAGCTTCCTCGAGTGATGGATCAGTCTGTAGATAGCAAGTATAATATAACACGATGGCTAGCAGGCCAGAGAAGCCCCAGAAAATGGCACATATGGTTTCTGAGAAATGCTTGGGCCGGTGACGTTTATACCACACTGGAAAAAAAACCATGACATACCTTTCAGCAGTGATAGCTGTTAGTACATAGGTCTTAGCATTGAACCCAAATGCATGTGCCAGCTCCATTATATGTAAGTAGTATAGACTGATAGGAACTGCTTTCAAAAATAAAATAAAAACAATAACATAGTAGATGAGTACTGTCAAATCAGCCACGACCAAATTTAGGAAATACACAGTAAAGTTAGTTTTCTTGATTGTGCAGCAGAGAAGGCAGAAGATAATTGCATTCCCAAGTAATCCTAAAGCGCAGATTGGAATTGAAACTATCATAATTGTTTTTTGCGAAGGGTATCCAGTCTCCAGTTCTGTCTCAGCATGTTTATCTGCTCCAATAGTATGGAAAGACAGAGAGTATTCCTCTGCCATCTTGAAGCTATCAGTTCGTGATTCTTTTCAATCTGCCAAAATCAAACACAAAATGCATTAGTAAGATGTGGCAATATCTTACTAATATATAAATATATATAATATATATTACTAATATAATACAATATGGCTCGAGACCCGAGCGCCATGTGACGGAGTGAGCTCCCACACTCGCCCCAGCTCTTGCCAACCTAGCAGTTCGAAAGCATGCAAATGCAAGTGGATTAATAGGTACCACTTCAGTGGGAAAGTAACAGCGTTCCGCGCGCATCATGCTGGCCACATGACCGCGGAAGCATCTTCGCACAACGCTGGCTCTTCAGCTAAGAAACGGAGATGAGCACTGTTGTATATATTTTTTATGTCTGTAGAATATGTGGCTGAGTTTTTAAAAAGCCAGGCCTCAAAAACTTTTTTCCTGTTTGGGCTCAGGAGCACATGTTCACCCCCACTCAGGATTGTTAATTTGCCCAGGTGCCGGCCAGTCTGAGAGTGTCTGACCAATCAGAATTAGCTGTTTGAGCTTTGCCCATATTGGGAATCTGTTGCCTAGGTGTTTTGGTCACATGGTGGATCCTGTCCACTCAGAGGCTGGTCAGGTAAAGGTTTAAAAATGTAAATGCCTTTTGTCCTTTTGTTCTCTCTCTGCATTCTGCTCTCTGCTATCTAAATGGCTATGTTAATCAACCATGCCATGCTTTGGCTAAAGAAGAAGATTCAAGGTTTGTTCTTATGTTTCTGTTTTAAATAAAGCAACATTTTTACTACAAACTTATCTCTTGGTTTTTCCATAACTCTGATCACAAATTTTATAAAAATACAAAAGGTTATGGGCCCAGCAATTGCTTCTGCCATCAGAGACAAAAATTATGGAAAAATAGAAGAGCTGAACTGATTCAGTCTGCATTTGGAGAGGCTTCTTTTGTTTTTTGAAACTTGCCGGCAGTTACAGGAAGTTTCCATCGGAGGCGGAGTTTTGCCTCGTGTTTGCAAGCCTCGTGGTGTTTTTTGGATTTCTACAACAGGGGAGAGAAGGAGCCATGGCTGCTGCTACAGCTTCAAATTTTCAAGGTATGCTCCTGGAAAGGCTCTCTAATACTAATTATTTGAACTGGTCTTTGAAAATGGAAAGTTTCTTGAGGAGAGAAAATTTATGGTCTGCAATTTCTGAACAAATTCCTCAGAATCCAGATCAAGCCTGGTTGAGGAAAGATGAGAAATGCAAAGCCTCCATTATTTTGGCTGTTCAGGATGATCAGCTTATTCACGTGAGAGGCAAAGAAACTTCCAAAGACTTATGGGACTATTTGCGTGATTTATATGTGAAAACTAGTCCAGGCAGTAAGGTTATTTTAACAAAAAAACTGTACAAGGCTCACTTGCCTGAGAATGGAAATTTGCCAGATCATCTCCACAAGCTTCAGAATTATTTTGTGGAACTTCAGGAGCGTGGGATGGAATTTACCCCCCTGATGAAAGCCTACATTATGCTTTCTTCGTTGAATGAGTCCTGGGACACTTTAATTTGCTCCATGGAGGGAATCCCAGAAGCTGATCTAAATCCATCATTTGTGTCTACCCGGTTGCTTGCTGAGTGGGAGAAGCGACAAGAAAAAGCTGCCTCCATTTCTACAATAAAGTCTTCTCGTGGCCAGCAGAGGGAGCGGAAGAGCTCTGAATTCCAAGCTTCTGCATTATCCAGCAGGCGATGCTTTACCTGTGGATCCACTGCTCATCTGCAAAAGGACTGTGTTCAAAAGAAGAAGACTTCTCGCAAGAAAGAAGAAACTTCTAGAAAGAAGATTCTTCATGCAAAAGTTGTTGAGAACTCTGATAATAAAGATTTGTGGGTTCTTGACAGTGGGGCCAATTCTCATATATGTCACAATAAAGATTCCTTTCTGTCTTTGTCTAAAACTAACAAACAAAAAGTTTCCTTAGCAGATGGATCTGTATCCAAGATCGTGGGTGAAGGTGAGATTAATCTTCCATGTTTGGGGGAAACTGTTAAAAATGTTTTGTTTGTGCCTAATTTTCAAAGCAATCTCTTGTCTGTGGGGCAGCTAGTAGCCTCAGGTTATGTAGTAACTTTTAAGAAAGAGGGTTGTGATATTAGAAAGGCTGGCAAAATAGTTGCAAAGTGTTTGCAGAAAGATTCTCTGTACATTGTACAAAATGCTGAAAAGCAGCAAATTGCTAAAGCTAAGGCTGTTTTTGAAAATAAGCCCATACACGACCAGTGCATCCATTTATTACATAGAAGATTTGCTCATGCTAATTTTAAATACATTTCTCAAATGCCTAGTTATTCTGCTGATTTAAAATTGAAGTCTTGTGATAAATATCTAGACTGTGCAGTTTGCAAGGAGAATAAGACCACAAGGGCTCCTGTGAAGAAGTTTTCTGATAGGTCCACCTCTAGGCCTCTAGAGATCATTCATTCTGATGTTATAGGTCCCTTTTCTCCTAGTCTTGGGGGAGCAAGGTACATTTTGACCTTCATAGATGATTTTTCCAGGTACACATTCATTTATTTGCTGAAACACAAAGATGAGGTCTTTGGTAAATTTAAGGCTTTTGTGACTTGGGCGAATGGAAAATTCCCAAGGCCAGTGTCTGCCTTGCAATCAGATCGAGGTGGAGAGTATCTATCCTCAAAGTTTAAAAGCTTTTTGTGAGAAAAAGGGATAGAACACATTTTGGCTAACCCTTACACTCCTGAACAGAATTCTGTTGCAGAGAGAAAAGGCAGGACACTGCAGGAAGCAATGATGTGTTTGCTGAAGGATGCTAGTTTGCCTTTTAGGTATTGGGGAGAAGCTGTTAATACAGCGTGTTATGTGCAGAACAGGCTATTTAGCAGTGCAATTCAGGATGTCCCTTTTCGTTTGTTCTATGGTGTCAAGCCTAAAGTAAGCCACCTCAGGGTGTTTGGAAGCACAGCTTGGGTTCACATTCCCAAACAGCTGAGGCGCAAGGGGGCTTCCAGAACAAAGAAAGCAATCTTTGTAGGGTATGAACAGAGTCAGAGAAGCTACAGGTTCATACTGGATAATCAACTGATAATTAGTAAAAGTGCTTCTTTTGCTGAGCAGAATTGGGACAAAATAAACACTAGTTCTTCAGTTGATTTATCCATGGGGGAGCAGCAAAGTCTTGCTGATGGTGATTTGCAGGAATCACCCAGTGAAGTCAATGATCAGGAAGCTGACTTGTCTGGAAAGTCAGAGGTTTCTGAGGACAA
This sequence comes from Charina bottae, assembly GCA_023362775.1. NCBI lineage: Eukaryota > Metazoa > Chordata > Lepidosauria > Squamata > Charinaidae > Charina > Charina bottae. The sequence continues at coordinate 23,945,096 of JALMGJ010000001.1, forward strand.
TGGTGGGAAACAGAGTGTAAGTCCTGTCCTACCTCGCAGGTCTGAAAGGATTAATAAGGGAGTTCCTCCTGATCGTTATCAAGTAGATGTTGTGAAGGCTTTTCACATTCACACAGAGCCTGAGTCTCTGGAAGAAATTAAAGAAATGCCAGCTGAAATAGCTAAGTGTTGGCATGAAGCCATGCAACAAGAGTTGGATTCCTTAAAGGAAAATAAAACTTGGAAACTAGTAAGTTTGCCTCCTAATCAGAAGGTTTTAGGTTGTAGGTGGGTGTTCAAACTGAAAAAAGATTCTGATGGCAAAATTCAGAAGTACAAAGCAAGGTTGGTAGCAAAAGGTTTTGCTCAAAGAAAAAATGTGGATTATGACAAAACTTTTGCTCCAGTGACAAAAGCTGAATCTATCAGGTTGCTTTTAAAGGTTGCTGCCATGAAGGAACTGTCTGTTTATCACTATGATATTCAAACTGCTTTTCTGTATGGTGACTTGGAGGAAAAATTGTTTATGCAACAACCTCCTGGTTATGAAAAAGAAAATCATCTTGTGTGTGAATTGCAGAAATCCATCTATGGTTTGAAACAAGCCGCGCGTTGTTGGAATATTAAAATGGATAATATTTTGCAAAAATTTTGGATTTCAGAAGGGAATTGCTGATCCTTGTGTGTATGTAAAAAATGATAAGCAAGGTGTAATGTACTTGTGCTTGTATGTGGATGATTTGTTGCTGCTCACTTCATCTGATGAACAGAAGCATTCCTTTGAGGTTTGTATGAAAAACAATTTCACATTGAAATGTCTTGGAGCAGTCAACAATTACTTAGGATTAGAAATTCAGAGGGAAAAAGATGGCAGTTTTCTCATAAGCCAGAGTAGCAAAATTAAGAAGCTGCTGGAGGATTTTAAAATGCAGGACTGCAAGTCTGTCTCCTCCCCCATGCTTCCCGAGTTTCTAAAAGAGGAGGGGGAGAAGGGGGATGGTGAGTCATCTGAAGGAGATAGTTTCAGATCAGCCATTGGCAGTCTTCTTTACATTGCAAACAACAGCTGTCCGGACATTTCTAACAGTGTGTCCATTTTGAGCAGGTTTGTGGAAAATCCCACATCTGCTGCAAAGTCTGGGTTAAAAAGGCTGTTTCGTTATTTGCAAGGCACCAAAGATTTTTGCTTAAGGTTGTCTGCTACAGACACAGAAGAAAAGTTAGAATGCTGGTGTGATTCAGATTGGGCTGGAGATCTCAGTGATAGGAAGTCTACTTCTGGAAGTGTAATTCAATTTGCAAATTCCACTATTGCTTGGTTTTCCAGAAAGCAGACTGTAGTAGCCATCAGCACAGCTGAAGCTGAATTTTATGCTTTAGCACAACTGTGCAATGAGGTAATTTGGTTTACTCAATTGTTGCAAGACATTGGAGTCATTTTAAGCCAGCCTGTAACAATTCATGAAGACAACCAAGCCTGTATCCATTTGGCTTTATCTGAAAGTTCCAGAAATCGCACAAAGCACATTGATGTGCGTTTTCATCTTGTTAAAGATTTTCTAGCCAAGAAAAAGGTTGTTTTGAAATACTGTGATACTAAATTAATGTTGGCTGATATCTTAACCAAGCCTCTAGTTGCCAGTAGGCACAATGAGTTAATTACCAAGCTGGGTTTGTTTCCATATTCTTTCTAGTCATAAAAAAAGGGGAGTGTTGTATATATTTTTTATGTCTGTAGAATATGTGGCTGAGTTTTTAAAAAGCCAGGCCTCAAAAACTTTTTTCCTGTTTGGGCTCAGGAGCACATGTTCACCCCCACTCAGGATTGTTAATTTGCCCAGGTGCCGGCCAGTCTGAGAGTGTCTGACCAATCAGAATTAGCTGTTTGAGCTTTGCCCATATTGGGAATCTGTTGCCTAGGTGTTTTGGTCACATGGTGGATCCTGTCCACTCAGAGGCTGGTCAGGTAAAGGTTTAAAAATGTAAATGCCTTTTGTCCTTTTGTTCTCTCTCTGCATTCTGCTCTCTGCTATCTAAATGGCTATGTTAATCAACCATGCCATGCTTTGGCTAAAGAAGAAGATTCAAGGTTTGTTCTTATGTTTCTGTTTTAAATAAAGCAACATTTTTACTACAAACTTATCTCTTGGTTTTTCCATAACTCTGATCACAAATTTTATAAAAATACAAAAAGCACCGGCCCCTAGAGTCGGACACGACTGTGAAGGGGAAAAACCTTACTTACCTTAAGATGTGGCAAAGTACTGTATGTAGGTAGGAAAGCTTAACTGAATCATCTGTAGCTTGAATCATGTCAACTGGATTTCTATTTTCTCAGTGGAAATGTTTCGCTCCTTATCCAAGGAGCTTCTTCAGTCTGAGCAAAGTTGGTAAGGGAATCCTAAATATGTTTCTAGGTAGCTGTGTGACCTTACACCTGGGGCTAGGTCATGGTTATATTGAGATGTTATTTTAAGTCCTTTTATTATCTAAAGGAGGATCGTTAAGATCACCATGCTGCTGTTGAGCTTGTGAAATGGTCTTAATCTTCCTAGGCACAGAAGACAAAGCAGGAAGGAAAATAGGGGAAAGATTGTGCCTGAGGCCCCCACCTCTATTCAAGGAAGGATTTTCCAAGTTGGCATAAATGGATTCCTTGACCCCTCTCTCAAACCACCTATCTTCTCTGTCTAAAATGTGAACATTAATGTCCTCAAATGAGTGTCCTTTTTCCTTTAGATGAAGATAAACTGCTGACTCTGGTCCTGTGGTGTTACTTCTCCTGTGTTGGGCCATCCTCCTGTACAAAAGTTGTTTGGTTTCTCCAATGTAGAGTTCAGAGCACTCCTCACTGCACTGGATTGCATAAACTACATTGCTTTTCTTGTGTTTTGGAGTTTGATCTTTGGGGTGTACAAGCCTCTGTCTCAGTGTGTTGGTGGGTTTGAAATATACAGGTATGTGGTGTTTGCCAAATATCCGTTTTATCTTTTCAGACACGCCAGCCATGTAGGGAATGACCAGGTTCTTTCGTTTACTCTGAGTCTCAGTCTTATCTGTCACTGTTTTAGGTCTGGTAGATTTAGATTTGGTGAAGGCCCAATTTGGATATCCACAGGCCTTCAGAGCTGTTCTCAGGTGCTGATTTTCATTCTTTTTGGAATCCATGGAGGTGGGGATGGTTTCTGCTCTGTGTGACAATGTCCTGATGACTCCTAGTTTGTGCTGCAGTGGATGGTGGGAGTCAAACATCAGATATTGATCTGTGTGTGTGGGTTTCCTGTAGATCCCTATTTCTAGCTTGCCACCAGTCCCAATGAGGACTTCACAGTCTAGGAATGCCAGTCTGTTGTCCTTGGTGTCTTCTCTGGTGAAGCTAATGTTGGCATCTATAGTGTTTATATGGTCCGTGAAGGCCTGTACTTCCTGGGCCTTGATTTTGACCCAGGTGTCATCCACATACCTAAACCAGTGGGTGGGCACTGTTCCCTGGAATGTGTTGAGTGCTTTCTTCTCCACTTCTTCCATGTATAAATTGGCCACAATGGGTGACACAGGAGAACCCATGGCACAGCCGTGTTTTTGTCTGTAAAAGTCACCTCTGCATGTGAAATAAGTGGTGTTAAGACACAGGTCCAGAAGATGGCAGATCTGGTTTGGGTTGAGATGGCTTCTCCTTTCAAGGGTGCTGTCCTCTTCTAGTCAATATAACCATGACCTAGCCCCAGGTGTAAGGTCACACAGCTACCTAGAAACATATTTAGGATTCCCTTACCAACTTTGCTCAGACTGAAGAAGCTCCTTGGATAAGGAGCGAAACGTTTCCACTGAGAAAATAGAAATCCAGTTGACATGATTCAAGCTACAGACAATTCCACCTGGATGACTGAGAACCTTCATAGACTTAACTGAATCAGCTTTTCAGATATAAATGCTTGTTTTATCGTATTCTGTTGCTACAAGATTGGGTAGAAAAACCTAACTTGATCATCATCTTGTTTTGGCTGAATGCTTTGTACTGGGTCGTATGCCATGTATCTTCATTTAGAAGGCACACAGATGATGGAGCCTATGAAAGGTGCTATGACCTTTACAAATCAGCAGTAAGCTCTAGCATAGATGATCCATGACTTTGAAGATCATTTTCTCGAGACAGAAATACCTGTTGTGAAGTCAATTCTTTCTAAGTACTTATTATTTGCTTAATGGTGCTCAGGGAAGCTAACAAAAATAAAGAATATTGTAGTTAAAACATTATTAAAGTATTTTATTTTATTTTATTATTTTATTTTGTGTCTTTGAGTCATTGTTGACTTCTGCCAATTGCCTGGAGTACTCCCTGCAGTTTTCTTGACAAGATTTCAGAAGTGGTTTGCGCTTGCCTCCTTCCTAGGGCTGAAAGGGTGTGACTGGCCCAAGGTCACCCTGCTGGCTTTGTGCTTAAAGCGGGACTAGAACTCAGTTTCCTGGTTTTAAGCCTAATGTCTTAACCACTACACCAGGGCTTTCCAAACTTTTGCCGTTGGCGACACACCAACAGCCGGCGTGCAAAACCCCGGAAGCGCCGGTGGCGGTGCTTCCGGGTTGCCGCCGCCGCCAAGCTTTCGGGTTTTTGCGTGCTGTGGTGGCGGTAGCGTCGTCGTCCTGGAACCCGGAAGTGCTGATGGCCCACCGCCGCCGCTGCTGCACGCAGCGGTGCGCCATCAGCACTTCCAAGTTGTCGCACGACACACTTGGGGCCCCCAGGTGACACAGTACTGTGTCGCGACACACAGTTTGGAAAGCCCTGCACGACACCATACTGGTTCTGTTAAGGCATAGCAGTCCTAGCGCTCTCACAACTTCAATAGTCCAAACCCATTTACACATCAAGATATGCATAAATAAAAATATCCAAATAAAAAGATTTCTGCCTGACTGGGGAGGGAGAATAGAGTGGGAGCTAGTCTGATGTCCCTTAGGAAGGTGTTGCCAGGCCTGAAACAGCTACTAAAAAGGTTCCCAGTTGGCAGGACAACTCCTAAAGGCCTTAATGCCCACTCAGGCATGTACATGGAAAGCCATTTTTTAAGTAGCTTAATCCAGGGGTAGGCAACTTTTCTGGAAGTTGGGGAGCACATGGTTTGCACACCCACAAAATAATTGTGGTAGATTTGCCTGTTCACAAGATGGTGGCCATGGCCAATCTGAAAATACCTGTTTCACAGAAGGTGAATGAAGGCACCCAGGATGCTTCCCATCATTCCTGTGGCCCATATTGGTTCTTATAATAACTGTGATGCTAAAGGCTGGTACCTTGCTTTGCAACATGCCAGCTTTCTACCATTTTTTTTTCTATTAAAAGAATCTTTTTAAAGTCAAATAGGATAGAGTCTGGTGGCACCAGGGTGTACCATTTTGACATCTGTAGCTACAGTATTTGATGATAAATTATAATCTATCTTACTTGGGAACTAAACAGGACACTTTATTAGCAAAGGGTGAATTGGGAATTATGACATTTTCACCTTAAGAAGAAATTATGAGGCAAAGAACACATCAATTCAGATATATAAATCTGATAATAACTTGGATCCTTCATTCCCATGGAAGGCTGTCATTTGTGGAAATACCTCTAATTCAGTGGAGATTCCTACTAATGGATGGGGGCAGGTGATTTCCATGTTTTTCCCCTTCCCTTGACAGCCTCCACTGTGCCTCCCTCTCAGTCTTCTAGAGAGACCTCCAACAGAGCTGCAGATTTTAGTGGTCACCAGGGGCAAATGTGGGAGGGAGAATTGACGTAATGACCAGTTAAGCAGAGACCTAAGATGCTGTGTGTTCTAACTGTGATGAATATATTTTTGATGTTAGTATTTCAGGATGCTTGGATGCTTCCTGGATAATTTGATTCGTCCTTTTAAAAAATAATGATAATATCCCTGGGTTTATTCAACTTTGAATTTCCCATGCCATCTTTAAATTGCAATGAAATCTTTTGTTTGTGCAATAGGTTTATTTGGTCACAACTTGACAATAAACAATACTGCTCTAAGGGCACAATTGTTTGGACTCTAGCATTGGATTATCCTCCCCATCATTTCTAATTAATCCTGTATTAATGCTTAGCTTTCAAAACACCAATATCTAGAACTCTTTTCATTTTCCTTGATGTCAAATAAATAATAAGCAAATGCTCTTTCCTTTCTAAATGACAAACCTGACATGAAATTTTACATGTTCATGCCAGTAAAAAAAAGAGTACAGAAACAAATCTAAAGACTACTTTTTTCCTTACTGAAATTACAGGCAATCCTCACTTAACAATGGTAATTGGGGCTGGCAACTCTGTCACTAAGCGACGTGGTTGTAAAGCACAATGTCACACGACCACGCTAACTTACCACGGCAATTGCGGCAATCCCAGTTGCCGTCATTAGGTGAATCCCACACAGTCGCAGTGTCCTGTGGTCACATGATCGCCATTTGTAGCCTCGTACTGGATTCCCCATTGACTTTGCTTGTCAGAAGCTGGCGGTGAAGGTTGCAAATGGCGATCATGTGACTGCGGGACACTGCGACATAACTGCTAGCCAGTTGCTGAATGCCTAAATCACAATCATGTGATTGCGGACATGCTGAAACGGGTGCAACTACGAGGACCTGTTGTAAGTCCCCCTCATTCAGCACTGTCATAACTTTGAATGGACACTGAACAAGCGGTTGTTCAACGAAGACTACCTGTATCTACAGTTAATATTCTAATGCAGAGCTTTCCAAACTGTGTGTGGCGACACAAAAGTGTGTCGCCACACACAGTCTGGTGTGTCGCCACACAACCCGGAAGCGCTGATGATGATCAGCGCTTCCGGGTTTTCCCGCGGTGACACACCAACGGCGGCGCGCAAAAATCTGAAAGCGGCAGCAGCGCTTCCGGGTTTTTGCGTGCTGCCGCAACGGCGGCACTTCCGGGTTTTCCCGCGGCGACACACCAACGGCGGTTGGTGTGTCGCCGCGGGAAAACTTTGGAAAGCCCTGTTCTAATGAAAGACCCATGCACAGGGGCATCTGTGAGGGGAGAGGGTAAAAAAAGTTGAGATGGTGCCTGTGACCACAGAATCAAAACCCCATGTGGCACATTGCATTAAAAGGGGGGTGAAGCTTTGATCTCACAATTGTGGCTGCCGTCTTAATTTTTCTGACACCCTCTCTTCCCCACAGATGCTCTGTCTGTGTAATAAAAGAACTATAAAAGATCCAATCAATCATGATCGGCACACTATTGAGGACAAGTTGGTGTTTTCGTCACGTATCAGTCATCTCAGAATGAAAAGAAATCTCAGAATTAAAACAGGAGAAGTAGAAATTCACACTTCTGCTAAATGAAAAATGAAAAAAAATGTTTGTTTAAGGGTAGTAATGCAGAATTTGAGGATGTTGTTTATTATTGACATACTCATTGCAATTATGACTTAGCATACTATGTGAATAGGGAAACATGATTTGTTTATCCCTTAAACTTCTAATCTTCTCACAGCGGCAAAGGACAAGAGCTGCTAGAAAGGAGGGAAAATAAATTAGAAATTGGCCAAATATAAATATTTTGTCTCTCTGAAAGACTGACTCTGGCTTGTTTTTGGCTTGTTCAACAGTCTGTGACACAGCCATTAGGAGAGGTCTGTTCTGTCCTGCAGAACCCCTCAGCTCTAAGAAGCCAACCCCATTCCAGAAGGCGTGCTTATTTGATCGGTACCGGTTCTATCTTTTTTCTGGATGGATGACTAAATTGAGGGACCCATCTACTGCATATCTAACTGGTGGTCTAGGAACCTGTGGCTTAAACTAGGGAACAGTCTTTAAATTATTTATCACCCAATACATTCAAAACATATCAACTTGTGATTGATGGAAATAAGATGTTCGCCCCTTTCACCTGTTATCTCATCTCTTTCAACAATTATATGTTCAATCATGATAACTGACAATGCCTTTAGCCATGATAGAAAGTCATTATAATAAAGCCATGATGATGTGACCAATGGCAGTATCATTTATAAGAATTTGGTAAGAGCAGCAGCTAGCTAGAAAACTAAATACTACCATTACCACACTCCAGTTCCTTTTCAATCTTGCCTGATTGTGCTTCTGTCCTTCATATGGAGCTTTATTGCTGTAAAGGTATGGCCAACTACAATATGATAATGGGTGTCCTATGTAATAAACAGAAGGTGATATTTTCATGACCTCATAGAAACTGTTACCTGCTGTGTTACAAAGTTCACAGAGTCATTATTCTATATCAATTGAAATCTAACTTCATGATTTTGGCTGAAGTCTAATGTGATCAGTCTGATAGATGAACTATTCTTAGAGACAAACAAGGGTGTTAGTATTTTGTTGATGGTCCTCATTTTCTCAACAGCTTTTGACATCATCAGCCATGAGTTTCTGCTGGGATTGCCTGGATGACATGAAAACAGGGTCAAGACATGGCTGTGATTCTGCTCCTTCCAGGTGGGAAGATTTTATAAGATAGAAGTGCTGGAACACTACTGCTCTTCTCTGTCCTCATTATCCAATTCTGCAGAATTATATCTTGTCCTTTACATTTTAAATATTTATCTGAGATCTTATGTGGATTTCTTGTGCAATCAGTATTCTGTAACAATCTACTCGCTGAATTCTTTACTATAAATGGGTTGCCTCTTTTATGAATTAGAGTTTGATATCAATAATGAAGTAAGTGGAAGTGAATAATGTGAGACTCAAGGTACGAAGACATTAATACTTAGTACGGACCCCACAAGCCCAGAGGTGGTCAGTATGTCTATTCTGGTTGGGGTCATACTACCTACAGGGGATCAGATTTACAGTTGAGAAATATCCAGAATCCAATATTATTATGAGATGCCCAGGAGCAAGTCATGGATGGAGGTGTTACTCTAATTTTAACCAACCTCATTTTTATATAGAAATGTGGTGGTGGTGGTGGGAGGTCCAAAATAATAAAAGTGACAGTTGTGTCACAGGCTCTTTTTTAAAAAAACTGTACACAATTTGACCCAGACTCAAAAGAGCCACAAAAGCACTGGACCCTAGGCAGGTGGTTTTTTTTTTATATACCTTCCTGTGAGGGTTGGGGAGATGTTTTATTTTTAAAAAACAAGATATAAAAGTGAAATGTGAAACTTACATATATGAGTGCTTTCTATTGCCTCTATCCTATATTTTATTCTATTACTATTATTTCTATTTCTATTTCTATATTACTATGCTGATTACTATTACTATAACAATTACTATACTCTATTACTATTCACTTACTATTACTATTACAATATTTCCTCTATAGTATAACCATTCTATTATTATTACAACATTTCCTCTTTACTATTACTATACTAAACTCTATAGAATTTCTATTATATAGCAGTGTTTTCTTCTTACAAATCCTGTTCTGCCTTAATTCCTCTCTCTGGAATTTCTTCTGCTTTTCTTCTTCTCTGTTAATGGCCAGCACGTACAGTACTTGCACCTTTCCACCTTGTGCTTTCCTTTGCACATCTATGTTTGCACTCTATGCTTCTTTTTCTTCTGGACCATCTACTCCTTTTGAAGGAAAAAACACCTGCTGCTGCTTTACTCTGTTTGCTGGTGGCTGCAGAGCTTCCAAAACACACATCTCCTCCATTCTCCTTCCACACCTATGTCAAGGTGGCAGCTTTACTGGCAACTCTGCCATGCTGACGCTGGGGAAAAGGCTCAGATGGGAGGGGAAGAAGGCAGCACAGGGGCCTGCAGTTCTTCTAAGCAGCCTGCTCTTCCACAAGTTGTGACTACTATCTTGACTTTTTTTTACATCCTCCCCCTTGCAGACATCCTTACTTTTACTTTTTGGAATTCTCATAACCCAGTTCATAACCCAGTAGCCTAATTCTCATAACCCAGTAGCCTAATTTTAGTGAAGTATAAACTAAAATTTCAAGTTTATTATGGGCCCAAATTCAGGCTACCCAAATGGTCTGTTTAGATAAATAAGAGATTGTCTTTTTCTCTTTCCTTGATGAAAACTATGCTATTTCAATGGCTAAATTCATTGATTTATATTAACAATCACCAGAAAGCAGGAGCCGCCTATAGGTATCTGCAGAGTGTATGGAGATTGCCTTGAAGAAGAAATGCGAGAACTGTTAAAATAAAAGTCAATTTAGCCATGGGAAGGAAGAGGGCTGAGAAAGAAACTCAAGATAACTCTGCCTTGATTCTGTATGGAATAAGAGGGGACAGAAGGAAACTCTAACGGGTTTTCAAGATTCTGTTATTATACCCGACACTGTCTGTTCCCTGACCTGGCCCACCTTGAAGGGCTGACAACATTTGGTACAAGTAACAGTACTGTCATGTGCATGATGTCTTCATGATTCATATAGTGTCACTTGCTCCTCCCCTCCACCCCGACACCCATGGCACAGTCCTACTTTTAGAAATTGGGATGGCCAGCTCAGGTGGTAGATGTTGTTGTGGATTGGGAGCAGCATAAATGATCGCATAGAGGGCTTAGACCCACAACGTATTTAATCAGTCAGTCACTAACCTAGTTGAATTACCTTACTGGTGATTCTGGAAGCACATGATAACACTAACGGCAGCTTTGAGCTTGGTGGCCTGTGTTCTGGACCCATGCCCCTCCTGGTTCCCAGGAAGTGACATGTGGTTGGGTCCATGAGGGGGTTAATACATATTTGAGGGTGGTGGTGGTTCTGCCCACCTTGAAGGTGGCGGTGGCATGCCCCCTTCTCAAGATGCCATCCTTGGACCCAACTGTGTTGGATAACTTTCATTTTTGACCCTTGATGGGGTAGCACTTCCCCAGACAGAGCTGGTGTGTAATTTGGGGATCCTCCTGGACTCGCAACTCCTACTCAAGGAGCAGGTGGCAGCTGTGGCTAGGGGCCCTTTGCACAGATACATCTTGTGTGCCAATTGCACTCATTCCTGGACCGGGAGGCCCTGCTCAGGGTCACTCATGCCTTGGTCACTTTCCAGTTGGACTATTGCAATGCGTTCTGCACGGGGCTGCCCTTGAAGACCAGCCAGAAATTACAACTGGTCCAGAATACGGCATCTCGTAAGTAAAGGACACCTTTCTGTGTGCCAATGTTACACCATTGCTGTGTGAGCTGCACTTGCTTCCGGTTTCTTTCTGGGTGCAATTCAAGGGGCTAGTTATCACCTGTAAAGTCCTACATGGCACAGGGCCAGGTTATTTCAGGGACCTTCTCTCCCTGAGGGTATCTGCCCATCCCACTAGATCAGATAGAGTGGGTGTGCTCCAGGTCCCTTCTGTCAAATGTTGCCATCTAGTGGGACTTAGGAAGTGTGCCTTTTCTGTAGCAGCCCTTGCCCTATGGAACACCCTTCCCCTTGAGATCCAGCAGGGCCTCACCCTCTTAACTTTCTGGAAAGCTGTTAAGAGCTGGCTTTTCCCCCAGGTCTTGGAATAGCAAGGTTAGAGCCCGGGAGTGTGTGTGTGTGTGTGTGTGTGTGTGTGTGTGTGTACTGTATATACCGTGTGTGTATATACACTGTACAGTATGTATATCGATGGATGTAGCTGTTGGATTGGGCACCTGGCTTTTCTTGTTTTTGTTGTATTGTTCTTGTTGTTTTGTTTTTATTACTGTTGTTAGCCATCCAGAGTGGTGTCTCAGGAGATGGGTGGCCGTATAAATCTTTTAAAACAGACAAACTGGATCACAAATTGCAGTTTTGGAAACACAGAGACTCCACCGACTTCCTCCAGGAAGTCCCTAGTCCTTGCACTATAATAGTACTGACAAATACTCATTTCATCACTACCTTCTTTTCCCACTGGCCAGGCAACAGCAGGTCCAACTTGGCCACTGTTGCCAGTTGGTGTTTGGCAGATGTGCTCTCTGCTGCCAGCTTTAGCGGGGTGTTACAGTGACTTCTCTCTCTTCAGTTCCTTTTCTGGAAGGAAGGGCAGCAATGCAAAATGCATCAGTTGACTTGGTTTGGGTGTTCCTACAATAAATAGCTAGGGAAAGTGGAAGGCAAAAGAAAGAGGGGCCGACCAAGGGCAAGATGGATGGATGATATTCTGGAGGCGACGGACTCGACCTTGGGGGAGCTGGGGGTGGCGACGGCCGACAGGAAGCTCTGGCGTGGGCTGGTCCATGAAGTCACGAAGAGTCGGAAGCGACTGAACGAATAAACAACAACAAACAATAAATAGCTTAACCCCGTGTATCTGTCAGGCCCTGCCCAAGAACAACAAAGAATCAATCCAGCCAAACTTCAGTTCTTTATTTGCTCACACCATATAGACAGAATCTTGCCAGACTAAAGCTACTCTACCCAACCTGAGGGGAAATAACCTGGGAAGGCTCTAGAGCGGGGCCAGCCTGAACCTCTTGGTCTTCCCACATTCCACCTCTGGACCGTGTCTTCTCTTATCTTGCTCCCCTCCTTGAAATGTTCTCCCTCCTTCCTGAGAACCAGCAGCATTACTAAAATCCACCACAGTATCACTGGGTCTATTTGGGGTTAAATTTAACAGCACCTCCAGGAGATAACTGCCCGAGTCACCTTCTGAGTGGTGGTGAGGTTCTGGCATGGGATATAAGGCTCTTCCTATCTATACTACTGTATCTAAACCAACCAGTTATATGACAGTAAAAGAGGGAAAACAGAAACAGAAACAATATTATTGGTGGGAGTACTTTATTAAGAATTGATAGAATTATAGCCACTAATCTACAGCTGATTCTGAATACGTTTACATGTATGTTATCATTATAAGAAGATTAGTTTCTATTATGTGTATTTAGTTTATATACTGTATACAATATGAATTAAAGGTAGTTTCAGTCCCATTGGTCTGGGTGGGGAGTCACAGCCCAAAGGGCCAAACGTTTTTCTATTAGGAAGACAAAAACCAAAGGTGACTAATAAGAAATGAAAATCTAGATGAAGAAAAAAAATTGAAGGAAAGGCTCAGCATAATTTTTCATGTGTAATTCATACTTCTTCCATCCTTTTTTAAAATTCCTACAAGAAAACCCATTAGAAAGAGGGGAAAATGGAGTAGCCGCAGAAGGTCTTTTAATTGGTAGTTGCCAAAGAACAAAGAATTAAAAACAAAACAAAACTTTTTTTAAAAAAATCAGCTTTTGCCTCCTATCCCAGAAGTCATGGCAACAGGCTTCAGAGAAGATTGCTACGGCTGAATTCAGATACAACCACATGTAAACCACAATGCATGGGTTGCATAATGCACGTGTCACACTAAGCCCGGGCTTAGGGCTGGCCTCTGAGCCTATTTGCACATGTGCAAATTACAGCCATGCTGATTGGTTTTCTCCTCTGATTTTTCTGCCACTCTCCTTCTGCCTGTCACCAGCCAGCAGGAAATCATTCCCCAACATAAATAATGCAGGTCTGACATTACTGTGCAATTCTGCAACTTAAGGACTCTATCTGGACTTCTCTAGGCTAGTTTGTCAGAGTATACAGCGCTGGGGCTGCCAATGTTCCTTCTAGACCTCAGAGTAATACGTTCTATTGAGTAAGCAGACACTCACAAGAGATTAGATAAAATAGTCTATTTACTCTATATACATACACAGTCAATACATAGTCCAATAACGTCCACAGAATCAGATGATAATGAAGATAGTAACGAGAGAAGAATGAACACCAGAGCAACTCTGCTTACATACTTAAATTGACCAATCACATTATAGGTCAAATTCATTATCTACCACACCCAGCTTAAACTATATCAGCTGTGTTATGAGTCACTACTTTCATCATTCTTCAACAATGGCTGCTAATAGAATGACTTACAGAACTTAATGCCTCTCACCTGTCTAATTAATCTAGCTGTAAATTCTGGGTATTATACAAACCCCAACACTTAAGGACTTTATCTGGACTTCTCTAGGCTAGTTTGTCTGCACATCCTCCCAACACTTCTTTTGGGCATTTCTCGAGTGAAAAATAACGAAATGAAGAAATTTATGAGAAGACGACTGCCATATGCAGATATACATACTGCATATCTACCAAAAAAATTAAATTAACTTAGCAGCACCAAACCTATGATAATTCACATAGTAAAATTTGACATACATAAAAATACCAGGAGAGAAATAATATCAGAATGGAGGAAGATGTCCCCTGCTACAGTTGTGCAGCTAGCAAGGTCCTGTAGAGCTGAATAACAGAATCAAATTGGCTGTTGCACAACCATGTCTCTTACGTCACCAGCAAAGAAAAATTTATCAAAAACAGACAAAAATAGGTAAACTGGCTAAAAATCAAGATAAGCCCAGGTTGACATCCCTCATTATTTTCAGGACAATGCAAAAGTGGCGTTGCAGTAGATATCTTGCTGCCCTTTCAGAATTGTAGAAAAATGCCCTTCACTTCTTCTCTGAACCAAATAATGCAATTCTAGTTTCCTCTTCTATACCTGGTTGGAAGCCTGGAAGTGATTTTAAAAGTATGATCAGCATGGAAGAAACTCAAGAAACAGGGCTAACCGAGAGGGGAAATGCTGAGAAAGGAATGGCGGTGGCAGGGGCTGGGTAGTGACTGGTGGGGACGATGCATGCTTACAGATTGTACTGATCTGGATGATAGGACAATGTTGGATTAAGGAGGTGTCGTGGCATGGCTGAACCCAGAGGGTGGAAGGGTGGCATTTCATATTTCTGGAGTTCAGGTGTGAAGATCAAAGAAAAAGATGCTTTGTCAATGATGAAAAGCTATACCTGTGCTTATATCTACGATTGCATAGGGGGAGTTGCAGGGAAGCAAGAGATAAGGAAGTCAGGATGATTACCACATACAGTATATACCCCAGGTAGTAATGTATGGCTGTGAGAGTTGGACCATAAGGAAGGCTGAGCGCCGAAGAATTGATGCTTTCGAGCTGTGGTGCTGGAGAAGACTCTTAAGAGTCCCTTGGACTGCAAGGAGGTCAAATCAGTCGATCCTAAAGGAAATCAACCCTGACTGCTCATTGGAAGGACAGATACTGAAGCTGAAGCTCAAATACTTTGGCCACCTAATGCGAAGAGAAGACTCACTGGAAAAGACCCTGATGCTTGGAAAGACTGAAGGCAAAAGGAGAAGGGGACGGCAGAGGATGAGATGGTTAGATAGCATCACCGATGTAACGAACATGAATTTGAGCAAACTCCGGGAGACAGTGGAGGACAGGAAGGCCTGGAGTGCTATGGTCCATGAGGTCACGAAGAGTCGGACACGACTAAACGACTGAACAAAAAAACAAAAAAAATCATAGTTGGATATGAGATTGAAAGCTGTACCACATCACCATCCATTCCATCTGCAATTATTTCCCACACACTTTAAAAACAATCTGCTATTCCCCAACTTTGTCCTCATCTTCTGCAGATTCTCCTAAACATGTTCAGGTATTATTTTCTTCTTTCCCAGGAAATGAAATTTTGTCCTCTTAAGGAAATCAATACCAATCCACACATCTGATCCACAATGCCACAAATGCCATTACCTTTAGCAATATTGGAAGAGAAGAGTGGGTTGGCTGGCTCCTTTGGACTCTAAAGCAAAAGAAGAAGCTGGTTAGTGCTTATTACAAACTGGTCTATTTTGCTGTTTTCAACATGTCAGCTCCATTTTCTCTGCAATAAAACAAAGAACAGGAACAAGTCCTATGAACTGTACATAGTAGTTCTATAAGAAACAAACAAGCCATAACAAATAGCATAAGGAAAAGGAAGGGTTGTACATGGACACAACTAGAGCTTTGGCCCATGCCACACTATATATTGAAGAAAACTGCATATCTGAAGGGCCAAGAGACTTCTGGGGTTAATTTGCAAAAAAATCAAGGTTATGGAGAGAGGATCTCTATTATCGGTTGTAAACAATAATTGCTAAAAAGCCAACCAAAGTAAAATTATATACAGTATATATCCTGGTAAAGGTGAGAAAATTAAAAAAAATCAGGCCTCAGGTAGAGAGGTGGCGTGGTTACAGATAAGGAAGTCTGCTCAGGCAAATCATCTTCCTGGAACATAGAGAACTGACTTCGAAAGCACCCATTTGAACGAAATCTATCACTTCCCACCAAATGGATCTGCAGAAAGCTTCTTTTAGTGAGAATGAGTGTTCATGCCACTTGTTCACTGCTCGAATGATCCAGGGTTTCATCATTGCAGGATCTATAGATCACTGCATGCAAGGAGTCCTTAGATTGCTGCTTTTTCTGTCTTCCAACGAAAAAGTAAACAAAAGGATTGAAGCTGCTGTTGATTAAATTAAGCAAGAAAAAACTATGAATGATGGTCCAATTTAATTCCATTGCTGGCTGCATGTATTCCATCAGACATATGATCTTGTGTGGCACAGCAAAGATGAGAAACAGAATGACTGTGATAACAACAGTACGGTAAAACCGAGTTGGAGACTTTGACTGTGAGCGTCTGTATATTTTGACAAACAGGCTGAAGCTACAAAAGACCATAGTCGGCAAAAATAGCATGAAAATGATTGTAATGAATATATTTGCAGGGTGTGTAGTTCTGGAAGAGGTATATTCCTGCCAACATATATAGTCTATTCCCACCATGATACAGGAGAGGACCCACAGGACGCTGCACAGTATGGTGGAAAGATGCTTTGGCCGATTAAAACGATAGCAGAGTGGGAAAAAAGTGCCCACGTACCTCTCCACGCTAATTGCCGTCAAAAGGAAAAAACTGGTGTTGAATCCAAAAAAGGTCAAGTTATCAAATACCCAAAAGAAGTATGGGTCCAAAAGAGGGTTTCTCCAGATAACTAGATCGATGACGAAGTATGTGATGTAACAGAAGAGGACAGTGAAATCAGCAATGGCTAAATTCAGCACGTAGACAGTGTATTTCGTCTTCTTGATTCTACAACAGAGAAACCAGAAAATAGCTCCATTGCTGAAAAGTCCCAAAGCAAGGACAGGGAGGGCAATACACGACAAAATTTTCAGTGTCTCATCTTCTCTGGATGAATCATGAAGCATTTGGGTCTCATTTTTCTTTGCTACACGAGCAGTATGAGCGGTCTCTGTGATCAGGGCATGTATGGAGTGACCAGTATTCTTCTCTTCCCTGTAAAAATAGGAAGAGTCCCACAGTTATTAGGATTGTTGAACTTTGGGTTGCAAATACAAGGATTTGGAGAGATTCATTTGACAAGACAGACTTCTGAGACTTTTCTCTCCTTGTATTATGGCATTCATGTCAAGACTTTACATGAGTAGATGTAGTGAAATATTTACATGCTTTACCAAATAAATTATGTTTTTATTCAAGCAGCCTTTTTTCTAATACTTGCAGCATATGAGTTCACTCAATATACCTGCTATTTTCTTCTTTTTGCTTTCCAATGTTAAGTTCTGAGAAATGTAAAAGTCTGATCCTGAGCCAACTTAAAGCTCTGTGGTAAGAGAAAACACATTGCCTTATTTGTATCTCCACCAGTCACTCCCTCCCTGCCCCCCTCCTCTGTCTCTGGAGGCAGCCATTCCAGCAGGCTGCTGAACAAAGAGAAGAGAAGTGGGGTCACTCTGGCAAAACCAGCTACAGTACAATACTTTTGGCTCTTCCTGGCACCTAAATGTGTGCGTTTCTCTTTCCTCCCCATCCCTTTTTCCTTTTCCTTCTTAAGCTGTAAGCCTGAGCAAATGGAATATCTTGTTCTTTGTTTTCTTAACAGCTCTCAGTTGCACTGAATGCATTTTCTTCTGCTATTCACACGGGACAGAGAAATTCCCGTGCATTTTCTCCTCTGAGTTTTCATTCCATTTCATGGAACAGCTATTCCTTCAGGAGAGAAGAGTTTCAAACAATTCTCATGAGCAGAGTGAGGTGTTCTTAAACGGATTACCTGTGTTTGCAAGATACAACTGCTCCAGCTTGCTCTAAGCTAGAGTAAATAGTCCCCCCGCTCAGGACCAGGAAGCAGATGGCCTAGGCAGGGTGTGCCACTCAAGCAAAGAGTTCTTTGCAGGAATCCCAGCCAAAAGTGGCTGAGAGACTGGGACTTCCTGCTTTTTCTTAACTCCCTGAAACAAAAATCCAGTAGCCCTGCTGGGTCAGAGCCACCTTGACATTGTTGAGAGTGAACCTTCAGTGAACCCTTTCTGTAATGTTTGCAGGACCTGCCTGATCATGGAAGGTTATTTTAGCCTAAGACAAATCCAGTGTTGTTTGGCAGTAAAGCTAACCCTCACACTAATCCCACATCTGGTTGGGTTTAGGTGACTGCACTAGACACTTTCCCCACCCCTGACTCAGTTGCGACATGCAAATATGGTCACTTCGTGGTTGAATGTCCTGTTTTGCACTGTACCTTTCTAGCAATCCGCAGCCTTCCAGGTTTACGACGTTTCAGCTAAATCCCAAAGGAGGGCAACATGAAGGAATACCTCCCATTGGTTTTTTTTTTCCAGTAATGGTGCCATTAAGGGTAAGCCTGCTCTTGAGAAATTTCTAGAAAATTTCTCCTCCTCTAGAAATGGCCTACCTAGCCATTTGATGCAGGTTTGGCAAGGTCATTTCGGTCCAGCTCTTGCTGAAATATTTGCCTGATCTTCAAGGCTCAAATAGCAACGACATCTGTCAGAAAGATTCAAGTACTCTAATGAAGTGTACACTGCATTACCCAACAGGGGCCCCTAAGTTCAGTGGCAGGCATATGTGCCTTTGCTGTTCAGCCCAAAAAAGGAAAGAATTTCTTTAGCTTCCAATTTTTTCAAAATCTGAGCTGAGAATTGTCACTGTTTTTAAGATGAGAAATCTGTGACCCAAAATGTAGGGCAACGTTCAAAGATTCCATAGGGATTCTGACAACCCTCAGTCTGGGATCTACTTATGGCAGAAGACTAATCTCTAAATTTGGAGCGGCACTGGGAATTTAACAGAAGGAGCAAACCCATTGCAGGAGAAAAAAATGAAAACCAAGAAAACCTATTTAGGGAACATAGCTAGTAGTTGGGAGTACTACCTACATCTGCAGGGAACATATTTCCCTATATTCCTAACAAGCCCTTTTAATTTCCAAACTCAAATCCATATCCATAATTCTAATGCCACTCTGTTGGTAAAGTAGAAAGACTGTAATATTGCATAGAGCAGAGCTTTCCAAACTGTGTGTCGTGACACAAAAGTGTGTCGCCACACACAGCATGGTGTGTCGCCACACCACCCGGAAGCGGCGGCGCGTGCGTGCACGGCGGCAGCAGCAGCGGCGCGGGATCAGTGGTTCCGCGTTTTAGCGGAGGCTGTCACCGCCGCCATGCACGCGCACGCCCCCCGCGCCGCCGCCGTGCATGCGCGCGCCGCCGCTGGTGTGTCGTCTCCAGAGGACAATCTGAAAATGTTCATCTCGCATGAAGAAGCACATCACCGGGCAAACACAGCTGCTGCCAGTACATTAATGGGCATTTCTGGCTTTCTCAAAATATATAACCGAAAGTTGGAGGTGCTAGGGTTCACTTTTTGCACTAAGGCATGTTTTGTTTTTCAGCCATGGTTTGATAAACAAACCACATTACATATATTCATTAAGCCACAAACAATGATTAACAAACTGAACAGCTGGATTCACATTACATGCTAAGCTCAAATAAGCTATATTATAGCTTAGCTCAGTGTATGAACTGAGCTGCTGGATAGACCAGCATCTCTGGGAGATTGATTATCCTAGTTTGGCCAGAAAATGAGCTGCAGACATTGTTCCTTTTTGTTTCTCTTGTATTTCCCACTAGGACTCACATTGGATTTTTGAAGTCAGTGATCTGAGAGGTGAAGCAATTGTTTTCCCCAAGGATACTCTCAAATGAATTAATTAGCTCCCTTGTTTTTTAAGAGGTGAGAGAGAGAGGAAAAGAGATACCAATAAAATTCAGAGGAGATGGAGGAATGTTTCTAAACCCAGGAAAAAAAACCTGCCCAGAACAGCAGATCCCTCTTTTCTTTCAAAAACCCAGCAGATCAGGCAAGACCTGCAGAATCCATGTAATTACTAATGTGTGTGTTTGAATAGGGATGGAGTGAAGTGGGAGAATGTTATCCACAGTATGCATACACACACTGTATACCAACAAGAATGAAAATATCCTTAACTCATGAATGAAGAATAGGTATGGACAAGGTACTGCAAAGAAATACATGCAGAGCATAGTTCTATGGGCCATGATAAAACAAAAATCCAAAATCCATAAAAGTAATGCCTTTATTAGGCCAACTGAAGGGTTGCAAAAGAGTAAAGTTTTAGAGTTTCCAAAAACTTCCTTATCAGTCAAGATGGTTAAAAGCCAGAGGAAAAAAAGAAGGGAGGGAGAGAACAAGTGTTCCCAATCATGGAGCCATGTTTGCACCAAGGTATCTTCTTTGTGGGATGAGACACAGATATTGAATCTGTTGCATAAGGGGCTCTCCTAAAGCTTGCAGGTAGGAATAAACCACAATATTTTTAAGTCATCAATTTTTGGAAATAAATAAAGCATACACTTCCACAAAATTGGAGAATTTCCATCAGTCATTATTACCCCCCCCCAATATAGGTAGTTCTCAATCACATCTTGGAACCTTCAGCCAATTTTAGATTTTCTCATATCCCCAAAGGAGCAGAGAGATGGAACAATGAAACACATGAAAAGGAGCTGAAACAATATATTTCTTATTTTGCAGAATCACCTCCATCCTTATATTTTTCTCCTCTTATAAAATGCTTTGAAGAACTCACATTATCTGATGGTGTGGTATTCTTGTCAGAAAAATAGATCTTCATAAATATGTTATATTACAAGTGTCTGAAATTCTGTACTTACTATTTTGTTAATGCAGGCTCCAGTACATCAGGTAAGAAAAAAACGTTAAGTAAATATATGCAATAGCAGAAAAAAGAAATACAGGAAAATTGTGCAAGAATAGAAATGTGCAGAAGCTGGTGCAAGCATAGACCAAAGAAAGCTTTTTCTGGGAGGGATGTCAGGCTGTATTTCAAACTTTAAATCACTAAATCACTTAATCATTAAATGAATATACTGTAGTATTACTTACAATTCATTATCCAGTGTAAAGTTTTGAATCATTTCTTTCCCAGAGAGTCAAGTGCAAACTTATGATCTTCCCAAATGGTGACTGCAGGAAATTTTAGCTAGCAGAAGAATGAAGACATTACTTACGCATGCCTATCTGCTTATAATTTGACAACTGGCCAGTGCTGGTCTTGTATTTGTCAGTGCTCAGCAGAGTGAATTTGGCAATTTATTTATTTGTTTAATTTATATGACCGCCCATCTCCCCACATGGCAGGCAATGAAGGAAACTCATGAAACCGTATGGGAAGATAAGGAAACAGAATTTTCTCCCAAACTAGGTCATATCCGGCCGATAATTTCTGCATATCTGATGATGACACTTATACCCATGATACGTTTTCTGTGAACTCTCTGCAGGGATTAGAAATATTATGCACCTATACTCCACAGGTATGTTTTGCATCGAGAATGATGTGTGAAACCCCAGAGAAAGGATTGAGCGCTTAAATCTGAATAAGATTCATAGGGTTGGACTATTTTTTCACATGATATACTATAGAGCAGAGCTTTCCAAACTGTGTGTGGCGACACAAAAGTGTGTCGCCACACACAGTCTGGTGTGTCGCCACACAACCTGGAAGCGCTGATCATCATCAGTGCTTCCGGGTTTTCCCGTGGCGACATACCAACTGCAGCACGCAAAACCCGAAAGCGGCACCAGCGCTTCCGGGTTTTTGCACGCTGCCGCAAGGACGGCACTTCCGGGTTTTCCCGCGGTGACACACCAAAGCTGGTTGGTGTGTCGCCGCAGGAAAAACTTTGGAAAGCCCTGCTATAGAGAATCACTTGAAGAAATGGCACAGTCCTCCCCATATCTTTCAATGGCCTCTTGAACTTGCAAATTAGCTCACTGCTACCGCATTTACTGAGGATCAACCATGGGCATCCACAGGGAGGGAGGGGGTCATTAAAAAGTCAAGATGGCAACCTTGACCATGCAATTGAAATTTGACACCTTTTTACATGCATCATGCATACACTGCTTTGTACATTGCCTTTTGTTCTATAAATTTCTCACATTTTTCTTTTTGAGGATCTCAACTCCACCCAACGGTGACTTTCTCAGTCTTCCCTTCCTCTCAACCTATTCACTTTTCCTTCTCATACTTGTTTTGCAATTTGACCCTCATTCAATTTCTGTATATGACCAAATGACGGTGTACTTTTTTCATACAGTATTGATTGCTCTAGTTTGCCATACGTTTTGTTCCTGGAAAAGCCAGGAATCACAAAACACACTAGGTCTCAAGCCGTAGGAACTACTTGCAATCAAGAATGCTAGATTCTCGCTGAGTTTATTAACCAGATGTACTGAAATGGTAAAGGGGGAACTTAGATTACAGAAAACTTGGCAACTGGATATGTTCTAAGCAGGAAAGTATACAGAATTTATTTCCTCCCTCTCAGGATGTTGTGTCCCCAGTAGATGCAGGCATTACAGAAAGGAACAGCATACAGTACAAGAATTGCATAGGTTTATTGATTCAGAGCTTCAATAGTTTTCTCTTCAATACATTTCTCAGTTCCACAACACAATCAACACAATCTTTCCAGAGTAAGCAGAGAGGCTATCTAAATTAGTAATTAAATTGTTATCAAAAGTTGTCTGGTAGTTCCTTGATTCCAAAAATATTTCCTAACATGAAAAAGCTAGTGAGAGAAATAAGTAGCAAAAATAGCAAAAAAAGATAAGGTATAGAATAGAAAAGCTCTTGTACACTATGTACACCCATGCGCATGCGCGTACACACACACACACACACACACACACACCATTAACTCCCAGAGTTGCTCTTTTCCTATTTTATATTTATTTTATTTATTTATTACATTTATATCCCGCCCATCTCCCCCACAAGGAGGGACCCTGGGCGGTATAACCAAACAAATGCTGTTCCAGGTTCTTACAATCAGTCTGGAATTGAAGGGGTGTGATCTCCAAAAGATACTTGCAGAGTTGGAAAGCAGCCTGTAAGGGCAATATTACCTTATTAAAAACATAATACTTCCATTCAGCAGGTAAAAGCAGCTGGAATTAAAAGTGCAAGGCAAAAATAGTAAGGAGAATAACACTCAATACAAAGTCCAAATTGCAAAACAACTATAAGAAGGAAAAGTGAATAGGTTGAGAGGAAGGGAAGACTGAGAAAGTCATGGTTGGGTGGAGTTGATGAGATCCTCAAAAAGAAAGATGTGAGAAATTTATAGAACAAAAGGCAATGTGCAAAGCAATATATGGTCATAGAAGAAGCAAGACTGGTTTCCAGAGGCAGAAAGCTATGGAGAGATATAGTGAATGGTGTCAGTATGAACAAGATTTCACTGTTTTACTTATTTCACAAGAATGTTGCTGTCTTTCTATTTATTTATTCTTCCTCTGCTGTACTATAGCTGCCTATCATGGATAACAGAATGAATAAGTTCTCTGAACAGTAGAATATCAATAATGGAAGGAGCAGGTCTAATTAATAGACTTCACAGGCATCTATAGTACAAAGAAACAAAAGAAGAGAATAATTTGAAAGGACATATAATAAGACAAAGCCTGCTAAAAATCTGGAATCTCTTAAAAGCCAGAATAAGTCCAGCAATTTCACCATTAGCTTCACCATCAGGTGCTTTTTATTCTAAGGACAATTATATTATAACATATTTAATTACTTATACCAATATGATTTATCTGGATTCAGAAAACAGATTAAAGATATAACAGGAATTGCACAATAAAGGAAAGAATTTACCATGGTTAATGTATTTACAAATAACTGGAAAAATAAAAAAGAATGAGGGACTTTGAGAAGGATGACAGAATTTGAAATATTTATACAAAACCAAGATCATTACTAGGACATATTTATAAATTGTAGCTGAAATATAACACAGAGACAGAATTGTGTGATAAATTTGGTGCAAAATCTGAGATAAGTAATTATGGTGGCCCAATGGGAACAGCTATGGAAAAAATAAAATAAAACTACTCCAAGCTACAATTTAAGGGAAAACTGGTATAAAATGTTCTATAGGTGGTATATAACCCTGCCTATGATTGCCAAGATAAAACATATAACAACAAATATTGGAAATGCCATAATAAAGAAGGAACATTTTACTACCTGTGGTGGTCATGCAAAAAACCATCAAAAGTTATTGGAAATAAATACATTTAAAAATCTAAAAATAGTTAAAAATAAAACTTCAACTGAAACCAGAGATGTTTCTACTAGGCATAATCCTAGAAAAATAAATGAAAAATATTACAATTTACTAAGATACATGTTGACTGCAACAAGAATAAACCTAGTACAATATTGGAAAACAGGTATCTTGCCTATGATATCAGACTGGGAGATGAGAAGGAGAAGGAGAAGAAGAAGAAAATTTATTAAATTTATATGCCGCCCAACTTCCAGTGACTCTGGGTGGTTATATGCTGCAGTAGCAAAATTGACAGCATACAGTATATCCATAATAGAAGTTCAACTAAGTTCAAGCAAGAATGGCTTCCTTACATACAAAGTATCACAGAGCAAGGCAGATTTATATATTTGGAATAATGTACAGTTTTTAGGACTTAAACAGAAACAATTACTAATGTTTGATGTAAAGATCTAATCTATAAATGATGGTTCATGGTTAGGGATACAAATGGAAGGAAAGGAGAAGATGTAATCTACTTTTTCTTTTTTCACTATGAATTTTTAAAAAATGTAAATGTAGTCTTTTTTTGGGGACCATCTTGCTTTTTTTCTTACTTTGCATTCCTATATTTACTTTTTTCATACTTTGAATTTCAACACTTTAACAATAAATACATTAATAAATAATACACATACATATATACATACATACATAGACATGCCAAATACTCATTGGTACATGATTGATGCTTTGCAATAGGTTTTTACGTTCCATTTCCAATTTCTTTGTAATCACATATATTATGGTCATTTATGATCAGAGTAGCCACTATTTTCAAATGTTAGCCTCCCTCTAATTTTAATCCAGTAAAAGGGAAAAAAAACCATTGGACACATTTCCTCTAAAAAGTTAAATGATAATCACTTTGATCTTTCTGCAACTATTTTACAAATTTTGTGTGTTTTCTATGAATAAAATATTTTAAATGCAATTGATAAGTATTAATGAGAGCTTCATTTTTACTACTGTAATCTTGTCAGCAGCCATGGTGATTATGGGTATTGTAGTGCAACCTACCTGAAGAGCAAGAGCATGGATTTAGGTGGGATCACACTGCCCCTAAGTGGCTGTTCCTATTTGTGAGCAGCAGTCAAATTCAACTGACAAAGCACAAGAGCTGGATTGGAAAATAAATTAATTCAAGGAAGTTTACAGGAAGAAAGTTTCTAGGCTTTTTCTCTCCTCCACAGCAGTCCTTGAAAAGGATCTCAGAAGAACAGAGGATGGGAGGCAGCTAAATGTACAGTGATTGAGCTCACACATCACCCCTGAGCTATATCCTGTTTAATCAAAGCTTACAAATACACCATAATTGGCTGACTTTGCCCAACTTGCCATGGAGTGTGGCTTGTATATCACAATACAATACAGTGAGCCACAAACAATCATTGGCTTACTAGTGTGATACACAAATTGGTCCAGCAAAATCCAATTAGGTGCCAGAGTATGGTGTTCATATGTAAGATGGGTGGTTATATAAAAATTCAAATAAATAAGGTTATATGCATACCAATTGGAGCTGGAGGCCTTGAGTGTAAGTATTAAACTACAAATGAGACTGCCTCATTTCGAGAACCACCCTCTCCATATTCTATTGATGTTTGCTACTAGTATAATAAACTTTATTTATTTATATTTCAAATTTCGTCACCACCCATCTCACTCAAAGAGTGACTCTGGGCAGTTTAGAATAAAACTATATACCAGAGCTTTCCAAACTTTTCATGTTGGTGACACACTTTTTAGACATGCATCATTTCGCGACACACTCTTACAGCAGGGCACAAGGCAGGCACTAGGACCTGCGTGGAATCACAGCAGGTTTGGAGGCAGCAGGGCAGGCACTAGGACCTGCGCAGAATCCTGGCAGGGCTCGGAGGCAGCAGCAGCCGTGACACACCCAGACACTGCAGCCGACACACTAACGTGTCCCGACAGTTTGGAAAGCTCTGCTATATACATTGGAAAAAATTGTATGTATACATTGGAATATTATAGTATTATTGGAAGAACATACAGTATATGAACTATCTATTTCTTGATTGAGCTTTCTTATTCATCAATTCTTGCTACATCAATTCTCATATATGTGTATTGGGAATTTAGGGGAAAAAAACAGCCTCCTGAAAGGACTGCAGTTTGTCACCAACTTTACATGGGATTTTAATGGGAAATGTTATACATTCTTTTACTGGTACGTATCTTGATTTTCTGATGCTTTTCTTTTACTTTTGGACAAAGTCATGATACTTGTCAGAGCTCAGTGAATGCGTTGTGTGTGCATACTTTAGTAATTCCTCTTAATCAAATGGAAATTCTCACAAATGTTGTATAAGATTCCTAGCTGGGCATCCTGGAATTTGGGGATATCATATCATATCTCTAATATTGGAAAATTCCCAACTTCGGAACTTGTAAAACCTGCTCCAAGCATTCCTACCTCTGAAATGTGTATTACCTTACAGTAGTTTAAGTTGGGGAATTTGTATACGTGTTTTCAGTTGACAAATTCCAATATATGGAAAAATGCAGGCTGCCTAATTTATGTTTGCAGAAACATCTGACTAAAAGGCCATTACTAAAAGGCATTATAGGGCATCCAAATGATTCTAGGAAAAGAAATATCTTGCTCTAACCATTTGTCCTCCGCCCTGGTATTCCAAAAACAAGAAAAGTACTCAGCCCATCAACATCTTTATGAAGCTTTTTTAAAAAGAACTTCCAGGCAGTTAGATCTGCTGTTTCTGTTGTCTCCACCTTCTTGGAAGCCTCTGTTGTACAGTGTAGGTACGAATGTTTTCCACAATATCTGGACAAAAGGCAAGAAAGGGCAGAGATTTGTACAAATGTTACTTGCCCAATTGCTTCCTACAAAGCACAGGATGCTGTTGCAAAAACATAATAAGCAAGAAGCAACACCACATTGCTTGCATCATAGTCTACTAAATGGGAACAAAGAAATGCGCTGGCAAGGATCCAAAGATGAGAGAGAAGCAAGTAAACAGATGTACGTACATACTTGTTATAGTTGAACACGTTGTGAGGACACGTTATTAGCATAAACTATATACCTTTGTTTATACACCTCAAATGCCACAAAGAAGCAAATCACATTATGGCTTAGCATGTTGTGTGAACCAATAATAGATTTATACATCATTGATTATGGGCTAGTATGTTATGTAAATGGAACCAAGCCACTGTGTCTTATTCAATAAACCACCATGAAACCAAGACCAATGTTGAATAAAGAATAAAGAAACAACTTCCAAGTCCAGCCCCTTTTGTATCTGGGTGCAACATTACAATGAACATACAAAAGGGGCGAGGGTGGGGGCTTGCACTGTGATGCTTTCAGCGTTCCAGCCCCTTTGCCTCCCCCTGTGGATGCTGCTGGACTAGGTTAAATTATAGCTAATCTGTACCTCCACTTTGCAATTGGTTTACTTATCTAAACCGTGATGCCACATATCTGAACCTCAAGGTAGTAGATGGAGTAGTCTAGGGTTAACTTCTCTTTCTGGCCTTCAAGCAAAAATGGCTGAGCTGAGAAACTGCATATGATTGTGGCAGGATATAAATATGATAAACAAATACATGGGAGCCAGAAGCAGCTGCAGAACAGGGTCACTCCAGCCATGGTCTCTGCTGCTCCAAACTCAACCTTTTCCTACTCCATGTGCAAGAAGTCTGATTGGTCACAATATGTAGTGATAGTAATGGTAGTAGTAGTAAAAGTAGTAATTATAAACAATAGTGTTGCTTGGATAATTAGGAGGAATAGCAACTGACAAATCATGGCATACATATGTAAATCTGTTATCCATGGCTTTTCCTAAACCAGATGTAATGCATCATACAAATAGGTCCTACAAGTTCTACTGTCCAGTTGCTGCCTATTCAGATGTGTGACAGACAAGGAGCCTGGGATACCCATCTTTATACATGGCCAGTCCTACTCATTGTCACTGAGAATGAAATTCATAAAACAGACAACTCAAAAAGCATAATGGTCTCCATTCAAGCTGCTGAGTTGGCCCAAGTCCCTTGAATATATTGTACTCCACTTAAGCAAAAATAAAATTACAGGTACTTTCCAAACATAGGGGCAAATATTTTACTTAGCATCAGCAATACTGCTTCCTTTAAGGAAAGGTTTTTGGGACTCTCTTCTGCAGGGTAGCACTGAAGTGCTGTTATCCAGTGTGAGAGCCAGAACAAGCATACAGTATGCACAAAGGACTGTGCCATCAAGTTGATGTTGACTCTTCGCGACCACATAGAGAGACTTGGGGGATGTTGTGGCTTAGTATGTTGAATAAACCTAGCCTGTATGGTTGATACCAATAATGCACTGTGTGAACCCAGTCAACTATGGTTTATTCAACACAGTAAGCAAACTATAGCTCAACATGTTGTTTAAATAGAGCTTTGGACTATGTAAAGCAGTGCTTTCCAAAGTGCCGCCGTTGGCGACACACCAACGACGGCAGCGGCGCACCATCAACGCTTCCGGGTTTTTGCGCGGCACACCTGGGCCCCACAGGCGACACAGTACTGTGTTGCGACACACAGTTTGGAAAGCTATGCCCTAACCACTTCATTACTAATTGTAATTCCAATATTTCTGGAAACTTGAATAAAAAAAGATTATAAAGTACTTTGTAAAACAAAACTGTGTTTCTATGCATAGTGCATACACATCAGTAAGGGGACAGTGAACTCTGGAGCTCACATATTGGGCCAGGGGTTCTATACATATAATTAGCAATAACAGATAAAATGTATTTGATTTTAAAAACATGCATTTAAAACATACCTAGTAAGCTATTAGCTCAGAAGAGTTGGAACCAAATATCCTGTTTTATAAAGCTGTGTTAGAAGCACAATCAGCCAAGAAAACAAACAAATGAATCATCAAACAAATCAACCCATAGTTCTCACCCAAGGCACAAATGACCAGGCTCAATTTATCCTACTTTGAACACATTATGCGAAGACCTAGCTCTCTGGAGAAGGCTCTAATGCTGGGAAAGGTGGAAGGAAAGAGAAAAACAGGATGACCAGCAGCAAAGTGGATGGACTCAGTTACAGTGGCAGTGAGTGCACCATTGGAAGATCTGAAGGACCAAGTTAGGAATAGATCATCATGGAAAAAAATCTATCTATGGGGTCACTAAGAGTCAACACTGACTTGATACCACTATCAACCAACAGAAACACAATAAGCATGTTATCTGAAGGGAAACCAATTGTATAACTCCTAGATACAGTGTAGGAAAAGCCCCTAAATTAACGAGTCCTGTAATATATTACAATATCCATTTGTGATCATGTGGACAAGAGTCACCCCAGGAAGGTGACTGGCAGGACCTGTTCAAGCAGCACATAATTCAGCTGTGTAATTCGTAACCAGAATGCATGATGATGGCCACTAACTTGGATGGTGTTAGTTCAAGCAAGCACTAATAATTTTGAGGCACCTAGTTGGGGGCAATATGCCTTCCTGCAATTGCAGAAAGGGGTTGTGTTTCCACCTCCTTCTGGAACATCCCAGAGGCATCTGGCTGGCCACTGTAAGAAACAAATGCTGGCCTAAGAAGGGGCTAGCAATAATTCAGCAACGCTCCTTATTTTCAAAACACGCTCAATCTGCACCATCCTTTAATTACTCAATAGAAGCGAGATGCGCTTTCAGTAAGAGGCACCGCTCTCTGGAGCCATGGCTTCACTGCAGAACCAAATCTCGTGCCCCTCTTTAAACTTGTGGCTCGTTTTCTCGCGCCCCTTGGCAAGGGACGGCCGTCTCGCAGGCGCCAACGAGCCCTTCCCATCCGAGACAGCCTCCCTTCCGAAGAACGCCGGGACGCACCCAACTGTGCTAGAGCTGCAACGCCGCGTGCGCGCACGCCAATCAATGCCGCGCCTTGGCGGGCGGACCCATTCAAGAAGCGCGAGAAGGCTCCCCGCCCCTGATTGCGCCACCTACCCCCGAGCTTCGTCATCCTCGCGCCCCGCCTCACATGACTGCCGGCACGTGACCGGCTCGGGGTCGGTCAGGTGAACGGCGCTGGCGCGGTGGGTGCGAGTCACATGACTCCTCTGCCAGTGCCTGCCTCGGTTTCTGCTCGATCATGTCAGCCGAGTAATCTTCGCGGAGCTCTCCCTCGGACTGCCATGGGGCGCGTCGCGTTCGCCCCAGCATGCGGAGCTGCTGCGCTCCGGCTCCGCTGGCTTCCTTCCCTCCTCTTGCTTCTTCTCCCGGGCCAGAAGGGAGACCTCCCCACCACGGTAGCGGCCCAGGACGCCTTCAATTACCAGGATTTGTGCCGGTAAGCGCCAGCCCTCCCGCAGCTCTGCTCTTCGCTTAGGGGAGTTGCAACTCCGTAGAACCCGTGAGGAGAGACGGCTTAATGAATTCTCCTGGACCGCGACCGGGTTCTAGCTGTTTCTCTATCTTTAGCGGGCAGTGGGGCTGTTGAACCTTAAATAATAATTGCATGACTTCCTTTTCAACCGGCCTTAGAGTGCTTTCACATTTAGATTTCCCAAGCCTTTCTCTGAATTACCCCACGGTTAAATTAAGAGGCGCCGCGATTGAAAAAACGTATGTCCTTTGCAGACAAATGCTGGCATTTATTTTATCAGGTAATCAGCGTCCTCCTGTTTAACTTCGTTTCTCAAAAAACTTGCATGTCATTTGCTATAATATACTGGTTTGGGAGCAGTAACTTTAATTACCTTCACTTGAGGGGTAACAGCTCATTGAGTCATCTGTTTAAATTGTGCTGGTTCCTAGTCTTTTCCTACACAAAATTCTAGGTTTGTTTTTTTAAATGTACTAGAGCATGTTTGAAAAGTATTTCTCTTATTTATTTAATTTTTATTCCGCCTTTATTATTTTTTATAAATAACTCAAGGCGGGGAACATACTTAATACTCCTCCCTCCTATTTTATTTATTTATTATTTATTATTTAAATTTATATGACCACCCAACTCCCCCAACGGGAGTTTCCCCACAACAACAACCCTGTGAGGTGAGTTGGGCTGAGAGAGAGTGACTGGCCCAAGGTCACCCAGCCGGCTTTCATGTCTAAGGCGGGACTAGAACTCTCAGTCTCCTGGTTTCTAGCCCATTGCCTTATTCATTGGCGATCACTCGTAGCCGAGTATGATTGTCTTCCAAAGGTAAAATTTTAACAGTGGATCCGTAAGTGGCTATAAAGGCCAATTCTGGATCCGCACAACCTCCCACAATGAGGGCATAGGTTTCCGGGTGGGAGACGGTCATGATGAGGGTTTGCCTGACGTGCCTTCCTTTTAGCTCTTTTCTCCCTTTCGCCCTGTACTCGTGCTTCTTCAAAGTCCATAGCGCCATTAATAAAGGATGACCTCCAATTGAAACACTCATGAGTTAGGGCTTCCCAGTTCACAGTGCTGATATTACATTTTTTAAAATTAGCTTTGAGAGTATCTTTGAATCTCTTTTGCTGTCCACCAATATTCCATTTTCCATTCTTAAGTTGGGAGTAAAGTAGCTGCTTTGGAAGACATTCGAACAAATGCATTCGAACAACATGACCGGTCCAGCGAAGTTGATGTTGGATTATCATTGTTTCAATGCTGGTGGTTTTCGCTTCTTCTAATACGCTAACATTAGTCCGCCTATCTTCCCAAGTAATTTGCAGAATTTTTCGGAGGCAGCGTTGATGGAATCTTTCAAGAAGTTGGAGGTGGCGTTTGTAGAGGGTCCATGTTTCACAGGCGTACAGAGGGGTTGGTAGTACAATGGCTTTGTAAACAAGCATTTTGGTCTCCCTGCGAATGTCCCGATCCTCAAACACTCTACGCTTCATTCGGGAGAAAGCTACACTCGCAGAGCTCAGGCGATGCTGAATTTCAGCGTCGATGTCGGCTTTTGTAGATAGATGGCTGCCGAAATAAGAAAAGTGGTCGACGTTTTCTAGTGACACACCTTTAAGCTGGATTGATGGCGCTGCGGAGGGATTGGTTTGAACTTGCTGGTAAAGCACTTTGGTTTTTTTAATGTTAATTGAGAGGCCGAGCTTTTCATATGCTTCTGCAAAGATGTTTAGGATAGTTTGAAGATCTTCCTCGGAGTGTGCACAGACTACGTTATCATCAGCATATTGAAGTTCTATAACAGATGTTGTAATTACCTTATTTTTTGCTTTCAGCCTACTGAGATTAAAAAGCTTTCCATCTGTTCGATATATAATTTCTACACCAGTAGGAAGTTTCTCTTCAACAAGGTGTATAATCATAGCGATGAAGATAGCAAATAAGGTTGGAGCAATAACACATCCCTGTTTAACGCCGGATTCCACTTTAAATGGATCGCTTTGAGAGCCATTGTTATTCAGGATTGTTGCCATCATGTTGTCATGGAGTAGCCGCAAGATGTTCACAAATTTATCAGGGCATCTGATTTTCAGAAGGATGGTCCAGCGAGCAGTACGATTTACAGTATCAAAAGCTTTAGTCAGATCAATAAACGCCATGTACAGAGGGCGGTTTTGCTCCTTGCGTTTTTCTTGAAGCTGTTGTGCAGTGAAGATCATATCCACTGTTCCCCTGGAAGGGCGGAAGCCATTTTGCGTTTCAGGGAGGATGTCTTCTGATACAGATAGGAGACGGTTTGCGATGATCTTTGCCAGGATTTTGCCTGCTGTGGCTAGAAGGGAGATGCCTTGATAGTTTCCACAGTCTGTTCTATCACCCTTTTTAAAGAGAGTGATAATTATGGCATCCCTAAAGTCTGCTGGAATCTCCTCCCTCATCCAGATTTTTTCGATGAGCTTATGAAGTTGTTGTGTAAGTTCAGGCCCGCCTTCTTTAAAGACTTCAGCAGGAATCCCATCAGGTCCACTAGCTTTGTTATTTTTCATTTGTTTAGTGGCCTTACTGACTCCCTCATCTCTTGTTTTTGTGGGATTTGCAAGAAGACTTCATCAGCCACAGTAGAGTGACGATTAAGGAGATTGTAGTAATGCTCTTTCCAGCGCAGTGCAATAGACTCTTTGTCCTTTAGAAGTTTAGCACCATCTACTGAGCGTAAGGGATTTGTACCATGGTTTGTTGGTCCATAGATGGCCTTTATGGCATTAAAAAAGCCCCGTGCATCATGAGCATCTGCAAAATGTTGGGTTTCTTGGGCTTTTTTTATCCACCATATGTTCTGAAGTTCTCTAGTTCTTCTTTGGACTTCTGCCTTTGCACTGGCGTAGATTTTTTTCTTAACGGCAGAGTTAATATCTTTTTGTCATATCCGGAAGGCTTTCCTTTTCTTGTCAATAATATGTTCAATCTCACTATCGTTCTCATCAAACCAGTCCTGATGTCTCTTAGTTTGGTATCCGATAGTTTGTTCACAGGCTGAAATAATAGAAGTTTTCAATTTAATCCAGTTTTCCTCAACATTTTCAGGAAGTTCCATAGGCAGATGTTCCTTGAGAGTTGATTGAAAGCAAGCTCGTTTAATAGAATCTTGAAGGGCCAGTGTATTCATTTTACGCCTTGGTTTTTTTCCTTGGAGCCTACGATGAGGGACAATCTTTATGGCCATCGTGGATCGAATTAATCGATGGTCTGTCCAGCAGTCATCGGCGCTCGTCATGGCTCTGGTGAGAAGTACATCACGGCGATCTCTGGCACGGACAATTACATAATCTAAAAGATGCCAGTGCTTCGACCGTGGGTGCTTCCATGATGTTTTAAATTTATTTTTCTGGCGAAAGAGTGTGTTAGTAATGACAAGGTTATGCTCTGCACATTTAGTCAAAAGTAAGATTCCATTCATGTTGCTGTTGTCAACTCCTTCTTTCCCAATGATCCCTGGCCACAAATCAAAGTCACGCCCAACTCTTGCATTGAAATCGCCCAGGAGGATAATTTTATTCTCCTTTGGTATCTCTGATAAGATGGTGTCCAGCTGGGTATAAAATTTTTCCTTGATATCTGCATCTAGTGTTGGTGCGTAAGCACTTAGGATAGTTGCCTGTTGGTTTTTGGCGAGTTTTATTCGGAGAGTTGAGAGTCGTTCGTTAATCCCAGTGGGAACTTCTGACAAGAGCTTCACAAGGTCGTTTTTGACAGCAAAGCCTACCCCATGTATTTGTTCTTGTTCAGGCAGTCCTTTCCAAAGAAGGTATAACCTCCTTTTTCTTCCTTCAACTGCCCTTCTCCTGCTCTTCGAGTTTCTTGGAGTGCTGCTATATCAATATTAAAACGTCTCAGCTCCCTTGCAATAATGGCAGTCCTACGTTCAGGTCGTTCACTATCCATATTGTCTTGCAGTGTCCGTATATTCCATGTTCCAAAATTCATGTGTCTTTTACGACCGCTAGATGGTGACCCCACTGGTTGCGGTAATCCAGTCAGGGAGAAAATGAGGCAGACTATGTTTAGGGCACCTTTTCTAGCCCCCTCCCCATATGGGGTGAGCAGAGTGGATCCTAAATAGGGCTGCTCAGTCGTGGATACTGCTGCCGAACTACTCAACTGCCTCGATCCTTGAGTCAGGGCGACTGAATCCGTATCCACCGCCCATGTGCTGGTCCATGACTAGGAGCTTCCGGATTTCACAGTCCTGCCCCCGTTGCCATTCGTCAATCGCCATGGGACTTTTGGTTGTTTTGGGTTTGGTGTGGTTGGAAGACGCCTGTGTGTGAATTTGTTTTATGTGTGGAGATCGGTGCACAATGATCGGCACACAGCCTTCACAGAAAAAGGCTCTAATCCAATGGCATGGATACCATGACGATTGGTGACCTTTTGTCTGCTGCAGCCTTCATCCGCCTTCGCAGCCGTTGTAACAATACACCTTGTTATCTTCTGCCTGTTCCGCCGTTGAGGACTTTCTTGGATCGTTCTTTGTCTGGTTCCTCCCCCTGGACCTTACCGCCATGGGTGACCCTACCAGGAGTACATGACTCCCGATGGCTTCGCTCACAGGGTTCATTGGGAACACACACGCCCACTCACCACAACAAGGTGACGATCCAGCGAGTGAGTGAGTGATCCATTGCCTTAACCACTAGACCAAACTGGCTCTTACGGAATCTTATTCTTATAAGAATGCTATTACAAAATGCTATTAATTGCTTGGTTCAGACTTGCTCTGTAAGTGTTCTAACAAGCAGTATGTAAGTGCTGTTTTGTGGGCTAGATCCTGTGAGATAGAAGTGTTGAACATTCTTAAAATATAGGGATTGTTGTGAACCTAAACAGCAAGAAAAACCTGTTCCTTTCCCATGTTATGCAAAAGAAAAAGGTTGGGGTGAAAGAAAGTAATTTTCACATGAAGTGTTGAGCTGGGTCTAACACTTTCTGCTGGGACTTTCTGCTGATAAATGGCTCAAAAGTTCAGTGTGTGATTTTGGCTGAGTTTATGCAATATGCTAAGCCACTGTTGGTTTAACCAATTTATTTAATAAATGGGTTGGCTGGGTTTTTATAATGTGCTAAGCCATGTGATGACCATAAAAAGAAACCACAATATAATTCAGCATATTACATGAACCAGGCCTATCTGTAGGTGGAGGGCTCATATCTGTCATGTTTATGGAAAGGTATCAGAAGCTGCTTTGTTCTATATCAGCTTTTGACTATATAGCTCAAATAGTCACTTAAAATGATTAGCAACAATTCTACAGGGCGACAGAGAGGAAATTTTCTCAACTCTACCTGCTGATGGTAAGAACTTTTTACATACACTCTCCCACTAAGCTACAGCCTTTTCCTGGAAGGCAACATTCCAGACTCAAGGTAGTTTAGGCTATATAGGTGTTTCACATGTTGCATATTAGTACATTCAAAGCCATAATCTTAGTGTTTGTTATCACCTTTGTATGCTATTTTATTTGTATTATCTTGAAGAATAAGTTAGTAATTTAAAGAAAGTTTAAAATTTAAAGAAGTTTCTGCTTCCTCAATGGCACGGTCTAAGGCAATACCAAAGAAATTATACCCCATTGAATGGGAGAACACTGGAAACTTATGTTGTGTTTGCTTTATTTCATAAATGTGCAAGTCAAATATATAAGCAAGTGTATATGAAGCACTGGATTAGTCATTGTTAAAAACTTACAAAGACTGCACCACCAGTGAATGCAACCTGGAGTTTTGGTTTTCTTCAGTTTCGCTTTCTCTGAATGCAGCCTTCCTTCCATTTTTCGTGAATTCATTCTCCTTTAGAGCATTTTCTCAAGGCACCAACAGCAGCAGGCAAATTGTTCTTTCATAAGTGATACAAGAATTTGTATGTGATTCCTTTCATGACTAAAATGAAATAATAAAAGATATTTTTAAATTTTTGGCAACATGTAAAAAAAAAATTGAGACTCCATTATAAGAAGCTCACATGTATCACCCGGAACCTCCAACCCACGCTTTGGAGAACCTAACTATTGTCTTTCCAGTGAAGGTATTTCACCTAATCAGTTACGAGCATTAGCAACCAATTGGCTCATCGTTTTATTTATTACTAACATATATCACTTTATTCCAATTGGTTCTGAATGACATACAACCTAAGCAGAATTAAAAACAGCAAAAACCCAAGCCACAATCTCTTCAACAGTTAGCCTGTCTGCAGTTATAATTCTTCCTGATGAAAGGATATTTTAACATATTAATGCAAATTAAGCTCATGCAAAGTGATATCCTGTTAACTGTATTATTGAGGCATTTTGTCTCTATGATTCATAAGTCTGTGTTGTTTCAGTGGGGAAAAAAAGCCTATGTTCTGTTGGTCATTATTAGACATTGGTAATGCTTATACTGTACGGAGCAGATGTCCAATGGCTTAATTCGTTCATAAAACGGGGTCCTATTTTCTGACTTGGTCTTAAAACAATAGTTAGAATTTCCTGAACACTTTCCTCCTTCTACCACTACTTGTAGCACAGTTGTATTTATTATTTATTTATTAATCATATTAAGATCTATGTACCGTAGAATTTTATGGGGTTTATACCCCAGATAAGTTATAAGTAATTTATTTATATATAGAGATGGAAAGGGAAACATCTCTTCAAGTTGAGCTCAACTCCTAGTGACTTAATGGAACTATCCATTAATTTTCTTGGCAGCACTACAGAGGTTGTTTGCTTTTGCCGCCTTCTGGGATATTTTTCTAATTTCCCAGGCTGGCCTAAAATGCTGGTATTACTTGGAGGCTTGGTTAGTTTACAAGTCCAGAAGAGGTGTTTCAGGCGCTGTAGCTGTTGGAGTGTATGTATGTATGTATGTATGTATATATGTATACATATAGTATAGCTTTCTCCTGTTTCCTAAAGTGTACAGAATTGCATTAAGATGGGGATAGTGAGAGCTTGGAGAATTCCACTTGGTATCATTACATCATACCCCAGTGCTTTCCAAACTGCCGCTGTTGGTGACACACCAGCAGCAGCGGCAGCGCGGGGGCATTCATGGCGGTGCAGGGGTGTGTGCGGCGGTGGCCTCGCTAAAACGCGGAAGCGCTGATGGCGTGTCGCCCACGCCGTCGCCCCCCTACACGTGGCCCCGTGCCGCTGCTGTGCACGCCCACGCTTTGCGACACACTAAAGTGTCGAGACACACAGTTTGGAAAGCTATGTCAACCCCCTTTCTGCAGCAGTTACTTTGAGCAACTTTGTTAATATTTAGTAACCTAATCCATCTAAAACGGGTTTTCCATTTATTTTTGGACACACTGAAGATTTGCCTGGTTTCTCCCTTTTTTTTTCTTCACGTCCATCAAACATGATAAAATGTCCTTTCTTGTTGTTCACATTTCCAGCATAAAATTGAAGTGCCTTTAAACATTCTAGACAATTTCTCTGGTGACATATACCAATGGTACATCATTTTATAAAAATTCTCTTTAAGATTATAACAGTGTAAATTTTGGATTCAAATACACACACTGATTCAGAGGATTTTAAATATTAATATACAATTGAGACCACTCATTTTTTCTTTTGGGATTGATGGACAAACAGTTGGAAAAAAGTCATGGAACTTTATTTTTGTATATGATAACTGCAGCAATATTATTTTAGGCACAAAGATGGAAAGATATCAGCCTTCCCAGGTAGACCAGACAGGAAACATGACCAGATGAGCTATTCTACTTTGTTGTAAGGCAGGGGTGGGGAACCTTTTTTATGCCAAGGGCCATTTTGATATTTATAACATCACTCAAGGGCCGGGGGGCGGGGCTTGCGGGTGGGAGCCAATCACGTGCACTGGGGGGCCGCCACGCCCACTGCCATGCCTGCCGTCGTGCCTGCTACAGCGCCCACCCCTGCCGTGCCCGTCGCCACGCCCACCACGTCCACCGCTGTGCCCGCCGCCACACCCACCATGCCCCTACCGTGCCTGCTGCCACGGGCCAGACCAGTTGCTTTCGCGGCCCTTATATGGCCCACGGGCCGGACGTTGCCCACCCCTGTTGTAAGGCTACATTAACAGAATCTTGCGAGTCTGAAAGTACAAATCTCTTGCTGTCTATTTTACAGCCTGATAGGTTAGGGTGGTTTCTTTCTGAGTTTCTTTCTCTTCCTGTTATGTAGCTGCGGGCTATGCCCTCTCTTATCTGATCATTCCCTAGGCAGCATCTCTTCCCTCCCACCCCGTCTCCCAAGGTCATTCAGACATACCATTGCAAAAGATTTGGCATTACCCACAATGGAGGAATGGTTGGTGAAGATGATGGAACTTGCTGAGATGGCTAAATTGACTTCTTTGATCAGAGAAAAGACAATATCTATGTTTATTGCTGACTGGAAACCCCTTATGGACCTTTCGTGGAAAACAGAAAATTTAAATTTTTTGAAATATATATATATATATATATATATATATATATATATATATATATAGCCTGGTTTGTCCAGCTTGGTAAACCATGGTTTATTGAATAAAAAGCCACAGCTAATAAGTCACCCAACACACTTAGACAAAATCAGATGAACGTCATTATGGCTTAATACGTTCTATGAGCAAGGCCATACTCTATCCCAGTACAAAATGAAGATTGCCAATGGTGTAATAGTATTATTTCTGTAATGCACCGAGGGGTGCTGAGACTGAAAGAATAATGCATGGATGAAGGTCACTTTTTGATATGACTTGTTGAGCTCACCGATTGGAGATATAAATCAAGGGCTTCATTGATTTTTTAATGTAATATATTAAAATCTATTTCTTTAGTGCTTCTGTAATGGTATGCGGGAATGACCTTGGGAAACAGGGAAGAGCCGCAGATAAGAGGCAGCTTAGCCTGCAGAAAGAATGTGGGCGTGACACATGTCTCACAAAGGACCCTCCCTAGTTTCTTGGCTGTAAAGGCGATGGGGGAGAAATTTACTTTCAGATTTGCAAGATTCTCTTAGTGTAAACTTACAATAAAGTAGAGTAGTATTTCTGGGTGCGCTTCTTGTCTGGACTACCTTGCAAGGCTGACAGCTTCTGGGGTGGAAGCTTTGGAAATATGAATCCCATTTTTGGCAAGGAAAGAAAATGTCTTAACCAAAATAACTATGAATTGTAACAAAAAAAATCTAAATGTATAATATAATACATAAAATAAGATATGTAAAAATAATAAAGGCGGGATATAAAATAAATAATACAGTCTGTATTGAAAGACTGTGGATGCATTTTTCTTATGATTAAAACAATCCTTTGTACTAATGTAGTTGTTAATTAAGCAATGTTTTGTATTTTAAGTACTGTTTTTAAAACCTTTTTGGCTCTTGTCCTAGCAAAAAGCAATTTAGTTTTTGTCTTCATGTGAATGTGGCAGATCTATTTAAGGTCACTGTGTCTTCATTTAAATGCCTGCAAACTTTAAAATACCACTAATATAAAACATGGATTTATTATCCCTAGTTCAGCTCAGATTATCAGGACCTTAGTGACAACTTCCATCTGCTGTCGTCTTATAGATTTTTTTAAAAATAAAAGTATTTTGTGTGAGATATTGCATGATGCATTTATTCTTCCCATTAGAAAACAAGGGGTAGGTATAGCATAAGGAACAGTTATTCTAGAGATAGTTCTGTATTTTCCAGATTCCAAACAGTTGTAATATTTGCAACATTATTATTCCTAATTAATCCCATTGATTATGCCAGTGTTTAGAATTACACCTTCTAATCTCATCTGTTTGTTTCAATTTGCAGGCTCTCTGTCTTGTCAACACTGCTAAATGTGGCAGAGTTAATGGCAGTAAATGCTGTATTCTTTTAAATGGTGTCTCCTCTGTGATATGTTCTATTCCTCCTTGTTTTATTACCAATATTCTAAATATATTCTCCCTACTGGAATTTAAAAGAGCGTTTAGTGCCTCCTCCAATTGCTGTCCTAGATTGTTTCTTCGTTGTAAGGTTTGTACTCTATAAAAATAAACTTAGATGCATTTGATTACATAGTTAATGCTTCTCATAATTTCTGTTCATAATATTGCTAATTATTCATAAGGAAAGATTGATCTTTATACTGTAGCTGCAAGTACTCACTGTTTGACACAAAAACAAGTGGCAGATAAAATTCCAAAACAGTTTAAATATGATTTGAAAATAATCCTTAATAAATATACTGTATATAGAGCAGTGTAACAAAGAAATATGGTTTCCAACTGCAGGTCCTAAAGCCAAGCTCCATTCAATTGAGTGAGGTTCGGATTTAGTTTTCTAAATGTGTTTCTTTAAAACCCAATAGCGCTTTTTAAACGAAAGGTAAAATAGAGGAATGTCAGAAAATATTTTTTGTGGGTTTACTACATTTTTTTATTGTAAAGGCCGCCTAACACATGGACCTCTGATGATATACAAGCCTGGTTTCATTATCCAAGGAGAAAAATATTTTTTCTCAGAAGGAGGGCTGTCACAAGTAGCATCAAATATTATGGATCCTTACCACACAGTTATTTTCATATTCACAAAGGATGATGGATGAGTAGTCAGGAAGGACCTATGTGATTAGACCCACTGCATAATGGTGAGCCTTTACAATAGTTCTGTGGTATAAACTCTCAGAGAATTGGCATAGATTGAAGTTATGCTGGGAGATGGCATAGATACCATTGTAGGAAGAAAGCTGTATTAGTCTATGGCAGTGCTTTCCAAACTGACAAAACCCGGAAGTGGTGATGGCGCGTCGCCGCTGCCCCTGTAGCAGCATGTGTGGCGGCAGCGGCGCGCCATCAGCGCTTCTGGGTTTTAGCGCAAAACATGAGGCTGCCGCTGCCGCCATGCATGCTGTGCGCCACCGTCATGCACGCCGCTCCTGTGCGCCCCTGTGCCGCCGTTGGTGTGTCGCCAACGGCGGGAGTTTGGAAAGCACTGGTCTATGGTATTCAAAAATCAGGAGGAGTCTGGTAGGATTTTTTCTGACTAACAAATTTTATTAAGAGGTATAAGCTTTTGTGAGCTAAAGCTCATTACATCAGATGCATGGAGTGGTTAAACTGATACAGGATTTAAATTGGGATGATGGGGGGAAAGGAAAGGGACAATAGGGTGGTTATGCAGATGGGAGACAGATTACAAGTACCTTATCAATTAAAAATAGTAATATGTAAAAAAAAACCTTTGCATTTATTGAGACCTTTTGAGATGGTCTGAACCCTTTTGATGTGAGTTCAGCAGTCTCTTGTTCATTTATGCTGGTAAGGATTCTGTTTTCCAAAACAGCTATTTTGAGGTCGGTAATGGAATGCCCTGGGAGGTTAAAATGCTCTGATACTACTTTGACCTTGTTTTGAGACCTGATGTTAAACTTGTGTCCATTCTTTTGCACAAATTTAGTCCTATTGTCTTATGTAGAATCCAGAGGATATTGCTGGTAGATGGAGGGATATAAAGGTGGGATATAAATTTAATAATTATTAGAGCAGAGCTTTCCAAACTTTTCATGTTGGTGACAGACTTTTTAGACATGCATCATTTCACGACACACTCTTACAGCAGGGCATCATTTCGCAACACACTCTTACAGCAGGGCACAAGGCAGGCACTAGGACCTGCACGGAATCACAGCAGGTTTGGAGGCAGCAAGGCACAAGGCAGGCACTAGGACCTGCATGGAATCCTGGCAGAGCTCG
Source organism: Charina bottae (assembly GCA_023362775.1). Lineage (NCBI taxonomy): Eukaryota > Metazoa > Chordata > Lepidosauria > Squamata > Charinaidae > Charina > Charina bottae. The sequence continues at coordinate 23,987,526 of JALMGJ010000001.1, forward strand.
GAGGCAGCAGCAGCCGCGACACACCCAGACACTGCAGCCGACACACTAATGTGTCCCGACACACAGTTTGGAAAGCTATGTATTAGAGGAAGATTCCCCTTACTGGAAGATGGATCCACAGACACAAGGAAGATCTATTGATCTATCTTAGCTGAAATAGGATGTCCTTAAATGTTGCTATACATGTACAAGGGTGCTAGTAACTCTTCTCCAGGAGGTTTTTCTGTTGGTAGTGGCAACACTTTAAAAGGTATTAAACATACACATTTGTATTATAGTATATGCAGGCTTTCTGCTGATAACCCTATGGAAGTGTGCTGAGGTTCAGAGACTACTGGTATTTGAAAGAGAAAAAAAACTAAAAAAGTACGGAAACACGAGAAAATTTTTTCAAATTTACAAAAAGATGTGGCTTCCGACTTTTTACAGTAAGGATATACAAAAATTTCCATAATCAATCTCTTACTCTATATTAAACCAAAACACCACATTCTTTCTTTCTTTTTGATAAATTTTTATTAGAATTTTACAATACATAGTTAAAAGTTAGAAATAGAAAAAGAAACAGAAATACAAAAGAAAAGAAAAGAAAAAGTGTAGTAAAGTAAAAGAAAAAGAAAAGTATGAAACATAGGTAACTTCCAATCTATTCCTGGTCATGAAAACAAAAACATCCGTCCTAAGTGCTAGTTTTTCGTGCAATAGATAAGAATAATTCTTTGTCTAATATACCCCATTATATTTATAACCTAATCTTCAAATCCCCATGTAAGCTTCGCTCCTCCTGCATTTCGCAAATAGTCCACCAGTGAAAACACCACATTATTTCTATAAGTCATTCCACTTTAACACATAATAAAAATCACTACAGTTAAAAAAAAGTTCATATAAACCTCCTAAACATCTTTCTCCCCTCCAAAAGATAAGACATATTTAATTATTCCCTTCCTACCACTAGTCTATACATTTCTGTCTACTATAATAAGAATCAAATTAAAAAGCACATGTTGTCTGCTATTATATTTAATAGTACAACAATTTTAATAATGCCAATCTTAAGAAACCCCAAAAACAAAGACAATTCAAAACAGTAATTCCATATCTTTAAAAGGGAATAACATCAGTCAAATCCTTAAAGCAAACCAGATGAACATTCTTCAACCCTTATCCCACTTCAAAATAAACCAAAGCAGTTACATAACCCCACAATGTGCATAGAGCTTTCCTCTTGAAAGAATCAAACAGCCCAACTGCCCCCCTCAAAGATTCCAGCTTCTTTTCATGGCATTCCAGCAGGAGATGGATTTTACTTATGGCTTGCAGATCACTCTCTCCCTTAGATTTCTCCAACTCCATTATCCAATCTTTATCCAGCATCTCGATAAAAATCCCAATCTGAGTCTTAAAAGAAACCTTTCTATCGCTCTTAAATTCCTCAATTTTATCCACCATATCCCAAACCTGACGGCACATTTTAGATCTCATATTTTCCACAATGTCCTGGATATCTTGCATAAAAGCTTGAAGAAATTCAGAAGAAATCTGTTTAAAATCCTGGTGAAAGCCACAAAGAATCTGTTTGAAATCCTCCATGTCTCACGCAGTAGATTATGGCGCCCCCTAGGAGCTTAACCAGCAAAAGTCAAAGATATGGAAGAGTTCCAAAGTGTGTTTACATAAAGTGAGAGTGAGATAGCAGACAGTTCTCAAGGGAAAGTGAAAACAGAAAGCTGAAGGTTCAAATCAGCCAATTCAACGTGTAGGAAAATGCTAATACCTTCAAATTTAATACAAGAATAATAACAGGAAGACAATTGTTTACTCTCAATCTTTGGAATTTCCTTTGGAAGGAAAACAAAATCCAAAACTTAATGTTATTTTTGGGATTACTTTTTTTTAAAAGAATATTTTAAGTACCAAGAGAACCAGCTTCTCCTCTCTGTAGAAAGCCTCTCTTGGGGTACATATACTTAAAAAAATACAAATTGGTGATTTAGAAATGGGGTGGCCGGTCTTAGTGTCCCTTTAAGGCTACAGCGCGGCTTGGAAAGTGATGACATCCCCGCCTCCCAGCTGGCTCTTACCAGTCGAAAGCAAAACGCTGTTTGCGATCTTCTGGCTGCAAGCAACCATCCAAAGGACAGATGGGATGATTCCAGGTATTCTCCTTGATCCGGAGAACGTTTCTGGGCTTCAGGAAAACCTGCCTGAGCCTGAAAAAAGTTACTGTGTTGTCAGCTCCGCCCGCTGAACCAGCAGGCACAGCCGTTCAGTCCGCCATTCCCGCTGGAAGCCAAATGCCAGATGTCTGGGTTTTGTGAAAACATGCTATTGAAGCATGATTTGAAACAACAGATGCTGGCTTCATGAAGTATGCTAAGCCTGAACCAAACCAACTACATAATGGCTTAGCACAATATATGAATTTGGTCATTGTTTCATAATCAAGGTTCATTTGCCAAGGGGAATACTCTGTTTCTCTTACAAACTTGACAGACCTGTCTTCGTTCTGAGCTGGAAGGGAAGTAAAATATCTTCATAGTTTTGAGAAATTTTTAAGGTGCTCTTAGTATCTTGTAAATGCTACATGACAAGCCCAAAGAAGGTCTTCTCCTGAGATTAGACCTACATGGGGGATCAGGGGGTTGTACATTTACTGAAAGGGCACTTCTCATACCCCATTAATTGCCTAACCTGGCTTCAAGCTCAGGAGAGGAGTTACAGACCAGCAATGTGAGGTCAGGGGTAAAAACCTACCTTTGGAAGATATGAGAACTTTCCATCGTCAGTTCTTCTCATCCAAAGACAGATTGAATTTATAACAACCTGACAATAATAATTAACTACAGTAATTTGTTTTTGTAAGTAACACAATTATCAGAACTGTTGATAATTAAAGTATATCTGTTCTAATACAGTTAAATGTGTTTAGATAATTCTTTTTTCGTCAGAGTGCTATATAAGCCCTGCAAATAAATAAGTAAATAAATATTAATTAAATTAAATTAAATTAAAAGCCCATTTGTCTGACCAAGTTCAGAACTTTTATGGATTGGTTGATCTTATCACACCATAAAAGTAGAGCAGTTGAGTTACAGGGTGATCTCCGTGAAGCCAGAAGGACCATATTTTGTGGTATTAAACAATTTCTGTCTGGTTTTGTGTACTTTATCTAAGACATTCTGGTTGACTGACAGTCACATGATTGGGAGCAGAAAATTCAGGAAAGCTTTACATACAGCATTTGGCTCCAACGTTTGAATCACTTTTTGTGGTTGTGATTCATCCAGTTAGCTGTCTAGGCCTTAGCTGAATCATTTTAAATATTTTTCTGTTTGCAGGGGCTTCTTATGGAAAAATGCCTCCCATATTATTGGACCAAGGGATTCATTTACAGATACACATTTACAGATAAACAGATAAGTTTATGTCTAACAGCAATAATGTGACAGATTAAAACGAATAATATTAGGGAAACATTTTTTGAGAAGAATGCATGCATTTCCAAAAATGTATGTACGAAAAAACATTGTTGAAAATACATGTTTAGATGTACCATATAAATAGCATTTTAAAATAAAAGCAGGTAATGCAGTTTCGGTTCTTAGTTAATGATTACTGCTAAGTTTTGTTGAGCCTTTTTTCCAGTTCACTAGCATCTTATCTTTCTATATATACTTAGGGGTCAGACATAGTTGTAACTTATGGTAGTAATAAAAGTATGTTTTTAAAAATATAAGAATTAGTGAAAAGTTCATTCAAGTAATCATGGACAAGTGCCTTTAAAAATGGAATTGTAGTGTTTTGTGATGTTCTTTGCATAAGGTTGTATGTTTAATATCTAGTATCTTCAGATGGAGGGATATTTCTCTAAAATGCTAAGCTAGGATGTTCAACTTTTAGCCTTGCAGGATCTGTTTAGCTTTTTTATTGGAATTACTAAGATTCACCAAGCATAAAATTTGTGCTCTGAAAAGAATTGAAGAAATTTTAGAGCACATGGCCAGCTCTAAAATTTGTTTTCACAGATCCTTTCACACAAATAATTTGCTTTTATTTTATTTTTCTTGAGTTTAGTACCTGTTTTTATGGAGGTGGTGAGGGGATATCTGTTTTTTGTCATTGTTAAGCACTTGGAAGATAAAAATCTTTGTTGCTTTACTACTACTAATCATTTGGAGATTTATATCTCCTTTCCTGATCCCACCTTTGGGATAGATGGAGAATGACAGCTGGGCTTGCCTCCCTCCGCGAGGCCCAGGCGCGCTGGAAGCCGGCCCGGGCTTCCTCCTCCTCCGCCGGCGCTTCAGGCTTCCAGCACGCCTGGGCCTCGCGGAGGGAGGCAAGCCCAGCTGCCCGGGGTCCAGGGAGATCAGCTCCGGCGGGATCTGTGGCGAAGAGCGGCCGTGGGGGGGGCGGGCGACGACAAGCGGCGCGCTGAAAGCCTGAAGCGCGCCGCTTGTCGCCGCCCCCCCCCCACGGCCGCTCTTCGCCACAGATCCCGCCGGAGCTGATCTCCCTGGACCCCGGGCAGCTGGGCTTGCCTCCCTCTGCGAGGCCCAGGCGCGCTGGAAGCCGGCCCGGGCCTCCTCCTCCTCTGGCCTCCGCCGCCAGGCCCGCCCCCCTCGGCCGCTTCCGCCCGCCCGCGTTGAGCGAAGATGATGATGGGGGGCGGGAAACGAGGCCTGCCCGCTTACCTGCCTGCTTGCCTCCCTCCGCGAGGCCCCCCGCTGCCTTCCCGGGATCCAAGCCGGTCCGGGCCCTCGCAGAGGGAGGCAAGCAGGCGCCCGCCCGCCCCCCTCGGCGCCTGTGCGGCTCCCCCGCGCCCTCCCACCCGCCCGAATAAGCCACGGCAGGGAGGCGCTGCTGGCCCGGGACGCGGCGCTGTCGGAGGCGGTGCAGGAGCGGCTGCAGGGGCTGCTGCGGCTGGAGATGGCACTGCCTCCCTGCCGCGCCGGGCCTCGCTCAGTGCGAGAGCCAGGGGGCGAGGTTTGCGGGCGGGGGCCTATTACGTGGAAGGGGCGGGGGTGAGTTCAGCTGCGGAAGAGCCGCACTCAAGGGGCCAAAGAGCCGCATCTGGCTCGCGAGCCGCCATTTCCGACCCTTGTTCTAGTCTATAAGCCATTATTAAACAATCATACTTAGTGCATGGTGCGAATTCAGCCAGTTGAAATCACTTTACTGTGTTCCTTAACTTTAAATTCTAATGTTGACATGTAAAAACAATCGTTGTCTGATTTGCACTTCATAATTGTGGTGCTTTTTTCAGTAATATATAACTAACCAATGATAAGTGAAAATGAATTCTTGCCTTTGTTTCATTGGCTCAAAACCTGAAATGTGTGTTTTTAAAAAATGATCACTTTTACCCAAAGTGATACCCACTTTTATCCCCTTGTCTAAGTCTTTAGTGCCAATAATGCTCTTGAAGGCAGTTAACTGGTCAGTTCTTTAAAAATTGTTTACATTTTAAAACTTTGCAGAACTAAAAAGTTTTATTTACCTTCTTGGCAATTTATACAACTTAAGTATTTGTTATGTAGGTTATCTGGTCCAAATGCTATAACTGCTTCTGATCCTATCAGTCACAGTGGTGAGAGACTTGGAGGAATTAACTGTGATTCCTAAGTCATTAAAATTTTTTATAAGAAGTGAAGATACAGTACTATTTATGCAGATTCAGGAATAATGAACTTGAATATCTTCTGCTGGTAAAGCAATGGAAAATTGCTGTAAACTATATGAAATTAGTTTTGTATGATTATAAAATCAAAATAATGAAATATTTTGCTTTGTATATATGAGACACCTCAGAATGTTTAATGGAGTTGGTTATAGTCACTTGCTGTTACAGTTGCCACTTAGGAGTTGGAATTTGGTTTGGTTTTGTCCTATTAGTGTCACATTTGGGGTTGATATCAAGAGGATTAGTAATATGACTCCTGATCAATTGCTGTGTGAAATGTTTATGTTCTTCTTAACTATCTTCCTAGTATTTGAAATCTTCAAGCTATCAAGTGCAATGGCTTTTCAGACCTGGGGGTTATCTAAAGCAGGGGTCCCCAACCTGTGGGCCATGGCCCACTAGTGGGCCGCAGCCTATTAGGAAGTGGGTCGCACAGCAGGTGAGTGGTGGTGGTGGTCCACGCGATTGGCTCCTGCCTGCAGACCCCGCCTCCCCGGTCCGTGGAAAAATTGTCTTCCACGACCAGTCCCTGGTGCCAAAAAGGTTGGGTACCCCCGAAAAGGAATTCTTGTCCAACATATGAAGGAGAAATCTACTGTTGGTTTGCAGCAGTAGATTACTGACACATTACTGTCAGCATTTCAATTAGTTTTTTTCCCAGCTAGAGACAAGAAGGAAGATTTTTGAGTAAAACAATCCAAGTTCTTGGAGGAGTTCTGTTCATAACATAATTTTCCAGGCTCTTCCCTGTTTTTTGTTTTTATTATTAGGATGATTATGAATTTTAAAATTATGTTATTTCATTAATACTCTTTTATGTACATATACCTTATGTTAATTATATGCGCATAATAAAAGTATTAACAATGAACAGGTCAATGTAGCTGAAAAATTTGCTGGAAGATACGTTTGAGTAGTTTGGGTTGAAACAGTTTTTTCTGGAGTTTGCTAGCACATAGCAATGATACTTTCCCCCTTTTTTTCAGTTACATGTGGGAAGCTGTTGATCCAGACAAAGTGCATTATAAAATAAATCCCTGTGGCGGTGCAGGAGATTGTGGGGGATCCAGTGCCATTTGTGCCCATGACCTAAAAAAACGATTGTCTTTCTCAGTAGGTAAGTCTAAAGGTTTGTTTGCTACCTGGATTAAAAATGCCAAATGCCATCTGTTCAGCTTCTCTGTTTTTCTATAGATATTAGTGCTGAAGGCTTCTTGTTTTTTAAAATTAATTATTTGCCAAAGCTCTCTGTTGAAAAATTAACGCTGAACAATTTGTGTCATATTTGTGTAATATGGAGAGAACATATTACAAAAGGGTATGATGCCTCCAAAGCTGATAAGAATTAAAGAAAGCAGGTTTCCTAACTAAGAAGGTATCCACATCCATATCCTTCACATTATTTTCTTTTGGGGTAAGCAGAATGACATGAAATGCCCCAAAGGAGTAAGGAATAGTAAGCAAAGAAATTAAAGGCATGATACAAGAAAAGGAAAGGAAATGCCACTACATTTAGTTTATACCACCATCATTAATGATACCTCTGTTCCGTTTTGTCCTTGCCAACTGTCCTTGCTTTATTGATAAAAGCATTAAACAACCAAAGAGCCATCATACACTCTTGTCTTGTTTCCTACTCTGTGCTGAATACTTCACGAAATATTCTATTTATTCTCATACATGCTTTACTTCATCATATACTGCTCCTACTGCATTCAGCAACCTACCACTTTTGATTTCCACAAAATATTCTGTAATTCAAGCCTATTCACTTTATTATGCACTTTCTCTTTAAATCAACAAACATACAATAAACTTGCTTTCTCCCATTCATACATTTCCCAGTGACCCGATGAAGAGCAAACGTTTGGTCCTGCTTGGCATAAAAATGCATTTGCACTTTCCAAATGTTGCTCATTGTTACCTCTCATATCCTTTCAGTCAAAGTCTGCCAAACACCTTCACTTCCTAAGCATGCTTAAAAAACTAATTGCCTAGGAGTTTTTGCATTAACTCTTGCTAACTTCACCTTTGTATAGGGAAACAAAAATGGTATTCTTGTAGTCATCACACATTTTTCTCCAGCTATACTATCATAAAAAGGTAAAGGTTCTCCCCACACATTTGTGCAGTTGTGTCCGACTCTAGGGGCCGGTGCTCATCTCCATTTCTTAGCCGAAGAGCCAGCATTGTCCAAAGACGCTTCTGCGGTCATGTGGCCGGCATGAGGCACGCGGAACGCTGTTACCTACCCACCGAAGTGGTACCTATTCATCTACTTGATTTGCATGCTTTCGAATTGCTAGGTTGGCAAGAGCTGGGGTGAGTGCGGGAGCTCACTCCATCATGAGGGACTAGGGATTCAAACCTCCGAACTTGCGACCTTCCGATCGACAAGCCTGGCGTCTTACCCGCTGAGCCACCACGCCCCTTTATACTATCATACCTGCAGCCTAAACATTTGTCAACATTCTCAAGGCATTTATGACTGCTTTTGCATCTATTTCTTGGATTTACATTTGTTGCAAATGTAATCTTTGACATAAGTATTGCTATTGTTTCCATACAAATTTCTAAAATTCTTCTAGGATTCCCTGACTTCAATTTCATCACAGTTCTTTTCATCACATTTATTTCAGTTAAGTTTCACTCTGCTGGAGACTTCATGTTCTTCACTCACTTTCAGAATAATGTGTTACTTCAATCCACATTTTGCATTCTCTCTGCCTCTCTTAATTTTTACAGTTCCTTGTTTTGTTTGATTACTTCCTTTGCATCTATTCTGTCTACACACATCCTCATTTTTTTGCAATAGCAACTCTCATATGCACATTATTCCAGCAAGCATCCTTTTCTATTCTACTCATTATTGTTCCACATTTCTGTAGCACTCAGTAATGTAATTTGTTTCATTCTGTTCTATGCACCTACCATCTTCACCTTTATAATCACTCTTCATATATTATGTTGGGAGATTAATTTAACTTTCGTACTAGACTTGTATTTTTCCCTCCTATAATCTTTTTACTTTCACTCTAGTTTGTTTCACTTCTCCGTTATCCATTCTTGCCCAAGATCCACTCTTGATTCAGCCAAATAATGGCCTTTTTCACATTCAGAACTGTTACAGTCTTTATTTTTTTTCCAGCGTTTCTTATTAGTATGTCTCTAGATTTGAATTCATTCCTTTGCCATGTGTATGTATGAATAGACTGGTGCTTAAATCATGTGTTCCAAACAAAATAACTTTTTCAATCCAAATACTCACCTGTCACCATTTTCATTCATTGAGTCTCCCACCCATTCACTTTTTACAAACTCTCTTGTCTCATTGTCACTCGTCCATTCATGTCACCTAATGGAATAATTTTCCCCCCTGGAATCTCATACATTCAGAATTTGCACAGTCTTTCTCAGAACTCATATTTGGTCCTTCCCTTTTCATTTCCTTGCAGATATTAATGTATTCATTAACTCTAATTCACAAGATCAAACCCTTTTCATTCAAACCTATTATATCCTTTCCCTTTTTCTTAGTTTTATAGACACACAATATAATCCTTTTTGTTTCTTTCATTTCATGTATGAATTCATGCTCTTTGTCACTGACTCCTCTTACATTTCAAATTACATTTTTTTATGTGCCACGATCACCACCTCATAGACCATAAATAATTGATGGTTGCTGCCTATCATGGCTTAGGTAAATTGAGACTTTCAAATCAATCAATCAATCAATCAATCCAATCAATCAATCAATCTATCATCTATCCATCCATCCATCCATCCATCCATCCATCCATCCATCCATCCGATTTATTACCGCCCAACTCCCTCAGAGGGACTCTGGGCGGTTTACAATCCAACACAAATTCTAATACAAATATGAATAAAATTAAATAAACATTAAAATAAGCAATTTAAAAATACAATAAATATAATAAAATCAAGATGGTAGTATCTTCTTTAAAACACTGGAAAGGGCAATCCTAGGGCCATCCTAAGGTATTAGCCATCCCCAAGAGTGTATACTCTTCTTCCTGCTCCAGGCCTGTTGGCAGAGCCAAGTCTTGAGTTTTTTCTGGAAGTCCAGGAGTGAGGGGGACTGTCTTAACTCTGGGGGAAGAATATTCCACAGAGCAGGCACTACTGCAGAGAAGGCACGCTTCCGTGACCCCGTTAGATGGAATTCTTTGACCGATGGGGTCCGTAACATGCCCTCCCTGCATGACCAGATGGGACGGGACAATGTAATGGGGATAAGACAGTCCCTTAGGTAACCTGGTCCCATGCCATGTAGGGCTTTAAAGGTCATAACCAACACCTTGAATTGGACCCATAAGCAAATTTTAGTAAAATAGGGAAAGTATAACCTATGTTACCAGTCTCAGTAGTACTTCTGCCATATACAGCATTCTCTCCTAATGGTAAGAACAGCACTGATTGGTTTGGGCACATTTTGGCCCATTACATCACAAGTGGAATCAAAGCCCAATTTTATTCTAAGCATGTGTGCTTTGTTCTGTGCAAGCTAGGATCTATAGTTTAGAAACTACCTTGCAAACTAGCATCCTGTGGCTTGTATCCCATAAACTTGGAAGTACGTGTAGTGTACCAACAGATGATCACGATGCAACCTGAGCCATCTTGGTAGCCTCTAAAAATGTTAGGCTACATCTCCATGACTGTCAGTCATGCCAAATGTATTTGGAGAGTTCCAGGTTAGGAAAAGCTGCTTTAAAACTAAATGTTTATCTCATTTATACTTGTTTATACGGTTTCCTTGTATACAATGTAATATGTCTAAGAGGTCAGTTTCCTTGTTTGCCAGGAGGAAACAATTTATTTACAGTATATTTAATTGGATTCAAACAGGAGCAGGCAGGGTATATAAGTACTGTAGTCTGTTCAAAGTTTTGTACAGTAGTGCTGTGGTCTTGGTCACTTATTCTGTTAGAGCACATTATCTGAATTAGCAAGATTTTCTGCTAATATCTCAATCCCCATGATCTGGTTTTCCTGGGGATTTCGGTAGGTTATTCCTCATTCCTCCTCAGAATCAGCAGGAGAAAGTGATGTGGTATGACCTAGTCAGCTTAATAGTTTAATGAAACCTAATCTCCACCACAATCTCATTAGGTGGATTTATGTCATCCATTCTTTAAAATGACTATATAAAGTTATGATTATGATTATGATGATTATTTTTGTGCCTTTGAGTCAGTGTTGACTCCTGGTGAACTAGTCCCTGCAGTTTTCTTGGCAAGGTTTTTCTGAAGTGATTTGCCATTGCCTCCTTCCTAGGGCTGAGAGAGATTTTTTTTTTCTCTCTCTCTCTCTATTTTCTATACCTGTTTTAGTTTTTTATCTTTGTATTTTTAAACTCTAATAAAAATTATTATAAGAAAACCACTTGAATGAGAGACATAAACTCAAAATCACATTTCTCCTTAATTCAGCCAAGTAAAAGTATTGCACAAAAGGTGACTTTGCATCTGAATCCCATAGTCTTTTTGTATGAGCTGGATAACTTTCTGAAAAGGGTTTGGAATTTAGAGCTGGATCTCTGTAGGAGCGAATAGCACATTTCCTTACTCAGGTTATGAAGTATAATCCTGCATGAAGATATTCCAGGATGAGCCTACTAAATGGAGAAGCTATTCCTAAAAATTGGATTAACAGTATGTCAAATGAATTGGGCTTTTAAGAAGAAGCGTGGGTAGAGCTATGCAGCTTTGATACTCTTGTTTTGCAGGGAATGCTGCTCTAGCTGTGGTAGTCTGAACCTTTCCCTATATTGGTACAATGAGGTGTGGCAAACTAAAGACAGATCTGCCCTAACTGCCCACAGTGTTCCATTCCACATTACATGATTGCCATTCTGTGTGGGAGTATTTCTCAGGCAGTGAAGGGTTTTGATTGTAAAATGGGTGTGTACCATTATATTGTCCCTTGTGCTTTTCTTAATTGTTCCAACAACTGTTATGGATATATGTGAAGCTTAACAAAGGAAAGGCTAACAGCTCTCCCTATCTGGTGCTCAGATGTTTGAGGCTTCAACTGCTAATTTTACAGATTCTAAAACTCAACAGGATTTTCAGTAAACAGAGTGAAAAGACTCTGACTTCTTAACGTTTCCCTTCTTAAACTTAAGTCTAATATTCATGAATTCCACAACCTTTCCTCTTGGTGTTTAAGTTATTAATTATTAATTATTAACAGGGGTATTGCTACGTACTGAAAAGGCCCAGGCCTATGAGATACAGTCTTGCTAATTTTTACATATGCAAATTGAAATGTTATTTTAAAATGAATTGTATTTATTTTCTTCAGATTAATACCATACCTAGACCACCCTAAATTGTCTCTAGGTGTCCTGTCAGATCTGGTAGGAGGGGCATGCTCTGGGTCCCATATATATATGAGAGATTGCTATCTTATGGGACCCAGGAAGTGTGCCTTTTCTGTTGCAGCACCTGCCTTCTGGAACACCATACCACCTGAAATTAGGTTGACCCCAACTGTGTTGGCTTTTCAAAAAACTGTTAAGATCATGCCTCTTTGTCAACTTGCTTAGAGCACTTGAGTGTCTGTCTGCGTAAGGTTTTGGACACCATGTCATTTGTTTGATTGCTCTGTGATCCCTGGAGCTAAAAAAATATGTCCCCCACCCTGGTCCATGGCAAATGTTGCATCTCTGTTACAATGGTACATCTTTGTTACAACTATCTGAATTGGCAATATCTGTTGTGGTTTAATCAAGGCATATGTAACATTTATTAGGATATATTATAGGCTTAAGGGAAAGTTTAGAAATTCTATCAAGAGCTTGTTGCTCTGGTAAGTACCTCTCTATTTTGATAACTGTGCACTTATATTGGACAGTTTATCTTGTCTAGCTTTATTGTTGCTTGATATATGGTTAGTTTTAACCATAATCTGCTTAGTTTTCCACAGATTTCTCTCCTGTGCTGTCTTTGTGTTAGATTTTTGTGTGTTTTAATCTGTATTTCATATTATATTGTTGGAAATTGCCTTTTGAGATCATTATACTGTACTAAAAGACTGATATATATTAAACGTTCTTTCTGTTTTAGGGGACTCCTCACAGATAAGAAGTTCTAAATTACTCTTGGAATTCAACACTACACAAATTTGTTCCAAAGGAGGTCAACACACATGGCAAAGTAACATCAATTTCTATTGTGGGAAGACTCTGGTTAGTATGTTATTGCTGCAAATTTTATTTCTAAATATGCAAGAGTTCTTTTTAATTATTAACAGTATTTGTATACTTTCCCAGTCCTGACAGAAGAATTAGCATTTGTCCTGGAACGTATCTGTATTTTCCAGCTATTCCTTTACAAATTATTTATCCTGTTTTCCCAAATGGTCCCATTTAAAAAAAAGGTACTTAATTAATGTATCTAACAAGGATCAAAATAAAAGAGAAATACTGAGAGGTTAGATTACAAAAGAGTAGCACTTCTTAAAAATTAATAGAAAATATAGTGTGCCACTGAACTTACGTGCTTGCATATCAGGTAAAATAATCATACTTTATTTTCTTTCTTTCTTTCTTTCTTTCTTTCTTTCTTTCTTTCTTTCTTTCTTTCTTTCTTTCTTTCTTTCTTTCTTTCTATTTATATCACCGCCCATCTCCCCCAACGGGGAACTCTGGGTGGTTTACAATAAAATCAATAGATAAAAACATATAATATAAAATTACAATCATATTAATGCTATATATTCTGCAATATAAATAGAATAAATAAGTATGAAATCCAAGAGATGATAAAAGCTCAGCTAATGGGGAGGGCACTACGGCACCAGCCACCCCCAGGAGGAGCTGTTACTTTCCCCTTCCCAAGCAAGGGGGCAGAACCAGGTCTTCAAATTCTTCTGGAAGGCTGGGAGCGAGGAAACCTGCCTCAGCTCCAGGGGCAAGATATTCCAAAGGGCGGGTGCTACTGCAGAGAAGGCTCGCCTCCTGGACCCCGCTAGATGGAATTCCTTTGCCGATGGGGTCCGTAGCATGTCCTCTCTGCATGACTGAGTGGGGCAGGTCGATGTTATGGGGATGAGATGGTCCCTCAGGTAACCTGGTCCCATCCCATATATCACTTTTCAGCCAAGTTTCATTACCAGAACATCTTAAAATCAGTACAGTGCTATTAAAGATAAATTGATGTTAACTCTTGGTATTTAATTTTTGTAGTGTCTAGGTTCTGAAATGTTAATTTTGTTTTATTCTCCTAGTTATTCTAATTCATGTTGTATGAATTTCCACATCCCAGACTTGATATACATCTGGGTAAAAGTAGGTTCTTGCTTGGAAATGGTAGAATTTCCTTTAAACTTGTTAGCTATTTTAAGTTTTAATTGCAGTTACAAATATAAATTGATCAATGTTATGCATCACTGTTTTCTTGATCAGGGTTCTCCAGAATTTGTGACTTCATTTGAGTGTGTTCATTACTTTGAATGGAGAACATTCCTTGCATGCAAGAAGGACTTATTTACATCAACTGAAGAGGTAACACGTGTTCTATTTGAACATAAACAAAAAGATTATTATATTCATGTTTATTGAGAAGTCTGTCCACCAAGTTCACTGGGCTTAATAGGTTAACTAAGGTTAACTGGGTTAACTAAGGAATGTACCCTCAGTTTGTTATTCTCTTATGTATTCAGGGCTCCAAAAATGATAATCTCATATTGTTTACAATGAGTGCTATTAAATGCCATTTATTGTTAGGTTTCTAGTGATGTCATGGAATCTCTTAAACAGTAGTAAAAAATTATCTGTTTCTAGTTTGAGGAATCTACCAGTTTTGGGATCCAGCTATAAAGATGCTGTATTCCAACACCAGGCATTAAGCTTAAGGCCTTCCTGCCCATCTGCAATAGAGATTTAGTAAATCTTGGAATCTGGCTGCGCTGAGGTGTTGGCTAGTTCCTCTAAGCCCAGTTTTGCTTCTGGAAGCATAATATGATCTTCATTGGTTCTGCATGTTGAAAAATGGGACCAGAATGATGATTCAGGGTTATACATCAACATCTGTAGAAACATAGGTATGAATAGATATGAATTAGGTGTATGATTGAATGGAGCTAAATTCAAGTAAGCTAACTTAGCCTTCATTTTCACTGAGTCCAAATTAAGACATAAGAGAGGTGAAGGTAATCTATTACTCTTTCTTCTTCTCATGTTGCCTATATATTACTCCCACTGTACATTAAATACTGTATTTTCCAGTATGTGAAAGAAATTGATATTTTGTATATTTTGAAAACCCAGTTTTATATCTTGAACATGGTTTTGTCTCAGTAGACTTTGTGTATTGCAGAGCTTTCCAAACTTTTCACGTTGGCGACACACACCAACAGTGGCGGCGGTGGCAGCACGGACTGCGGTGTCCTGGTCTGTCACGCAAAAAACCCGGAAGCGCTGATGGGGGGGAACCGGAAGAAGCGCTGATTGGCGGGGGTGCCGTTTCTTCCGGTTCCCCCATCAGCGCTTCCGGGTTTTTGCGCGACACACCAGGACACCTTCAGGCGACACAGTAGTGTGTCGCGACACACACTTTGGAAAGCTATGGTGTACTGTATTGTGTACATTCTTTCTCTCATACAGTGATGTCCCCATTCTGTTCTTGCTGCTGCTTGCTTAGTCTCCTAGAAAGCTGGTGGGCAAGCAGACAATCAAGCAGATGACAGCAGTAAAACTATAACAACAACAACCCAGATGTAAATGTAGCAGCCGCTTTTTAACAAATGTCCATGTGTGTATCAACTAGTAGTCACAGGAAGTTCTAGATTCTGATGGTCCTTCCAGAACACTAGAGGTTTGATTGATTTCTCTTCCTAAACACTGGTTTTGATCTGCTCAAGCTGTGAGTAATAAATAGTAGCTTTGAATGAGTGCACATTCTCATCAGTACCACAAGATGGAAGCATAATATGATCTTCATTGGTTCTGCATGTTGAAAAATGGGACCAGGTTAAAGTGCTTCTATCTGTTTGAAACACAGAATGATAGATGGAATGCCAACAATGACCCAATATTGTATATGATCTTACTTGCAAGACACTTTTATGTTTTAAATTTTTAGGTGCCTTGCTACATATTTGATGAAAACGTGAAGAAACATGATTTAAATCCATTAATTAAGACTTCTGGTGGATACTTGATAGAAGACTCAGATGATGATTCAGAGTTATACATCAACATCTGTAGAAACATAGGTATGAAATCCAACTAAATAATTGGTTATTTTCTCTAATCTCAAGAGGGCAAGACATTTTCTACATCTAAAACTTTACCATGCTTCCCTTTAGGATGAGACACATAAAATATTAATGCTTTGTGTTCAGACTACATTGCCAGATTCCTTAGTGTTTCCCAGTTCTCCATTTCATTCAACAGCATATATTTATTTACCATTAATATTTAGGAGACTTTCCAATTTTTTAAATATAGTCTAAATTTCCTCTTGCACCTATGGCTTTATAGAATCTGCTGATCAACTATTTCCCACTTTTCTAAGTCTGAGATTTTCCCCATAACTTTATGTCTAAATATTAGATAATGGTTATGCCTGTTTTTCTTGGATATTTTGATTGTTGATTAATCTATTGTTCAGTATATCTTATTGGTGCTACCTTGATCCATTTTAGTTACCAATAATAGTCAGATCTTCCATAAATATATGGAAGAGCTATATCTGAACTTAAGATTTCCTCAAACTGTTATTTAAGGGATTATTAGACTGCCTTACAGAAATCAGTTCTCAGCCAGTAGCTTAAAAGAAATACAATTTTTGGGAGAGAAAAAAACAATTTCAGTTATATAAAATATTTCAGAACAGACATTAATAGGTATAATATTAGTTTATAGCTTGCTTTGAAAATACAATTTCTGTGACTAAGATATGACTTTAGTACATGAAGTTGTTATTCTTAAAGCTGATTCTCTGTGAATACCACTTCGAGGCACTAAAAACAAATGTAATCTTGCATAATACTGCATGCAAATATTTGATAAATATAATTGCCTTATTTCTGGAACTCCTGATCAAGGTATCCCTGTAAGTCTGATATCCCTTTGGTCATATAAACTTCAAAAAGGTTCTTGCCCACTCTACCATTTTAGTATCTATTATATGTAAAATTAAACCTTGATTGCCATACTTCTGATCTATAACTTGGCTAAATAGTCTGTCCTTTCTATTTTTTTATTGTTTTGGAAGATGTGGTTAAAAAGCTTTCATTTGACTTGACTTAAGCAAACTTTTGGAAACCTTATCCTAGGAGCATACTTCTGTTATACATCTGTAATATGTAGGTTGTTACCGGTCATTGCTTTAACAGGAAGGTCATCAGGTGAAACTAGCAGCTGTCCAGAGCACAGTGCAGCTTGCCTGCTGAAGGATGGTCATGCATTCGATCTGGGCCATACTAAAGAATTACTGAAACAGCTTGATAAAGACAGGTATGGCTGAAGTCTTTGTGTGAACCTTGAAAGTCACCAGCATGTCAGTGCTGTTCATGATGAATAAGGTTGGAAGAATGTAACCATAAAATACAAATGTTAATGTAAAGTTTCTGCTGCTCCTAGGAATTTTGCACTTGAGGGTTATATTACATCTTCTTTGTTTAATTTACAACAGTTTTAAAATTAATCTAGTCTATTTTTATATGTTTGTGGAGCACAATAAAAAGAACTTCTTATTAGAGAACGGCCTAGAATCCAAAATATGCTTATTTTTTAGCTGAGAACCCTAACGTTGCTTTCATAAGTATTCTTAATTTTGTTCCTAGTTTTATATTATATTTTATATTATTTTGCTGGAATTCACTGTTCTCCCCACCCCCCACCCCTTTAATATAAACTTGTGCTTATGCAACAAATTTCAACCAATAGTCTTTCCCTCTATGCCCTCCAAATCTTTTCTGAAGTGCCTATCAGCCCCCTAGAAATACCTTACTTGCTATTTTATTTTTCGTGACTACCGTATTTTCCGGCGTATAAGACGACTTTTTAACCCAGGAAAATCTTCTCAAAAGTCGGGGGTCGTCTTATACGCCGGGTGTCGTCTTATACGCTGGAAAATACGTACTCGCCGTATAAGACCTCTCCTGGCCAAGTGCAGCCGCTCGCCGGAACGCAGCCCCCAGGGAACAGCAGGAGGACGAGTTTGGAGCCCGTCGTGGAGCCACTGCGTTTTGCCCCCTCCCTTCCCAAGGCTGCTCCGAGGGAACGGAGCTCGCTCCCCCCTCCCCGCGTTTCTCCTTCGAGCGACGGGACCCAATGCAGTATGCCGCCCCGTGCTCGTCCTCCTGCTCTTCCCTGGGGGCTGCGTTCCGGCGAGCGGCTGCACTTGGCCAGGAGAGGTCTTATACGACGAGTACCGTATTTTCCGGCGTATATCCCAAACACTATATTTTAACTGGAAAAGTTGGGGGTCGTCTTATACGCCCAGTCGTCTTATACGCCGGAAAATACGGTATATATTGCCCTAGGGTGTGCTGAATGATTATCTAGATGTTGTTTCCCAGTTGTTAGGAGAAAAAATATGCATTGATAATGATAGAATTAGTGTAATATTAATCTGGGAAAACAATGTCAAATGATTTAATTCACCTAAAGTAACAACAATCTGAAATTATTATGACACCATTGTTTTAGATTCTACTCATGCAATCATTCCCTCCCCCAGTTTGGTATCTTGCAGATTAGTTTGGATTCCAGTTCCTTAGAATTCCTAGCCCTCTTGTTTGTTAATTGTTACAGTCCTTGGAGGGTTTCACATTGGGAATGTTGCTCTGTGTGAATCTCCTAATTGCTACTTTTTCATGCCTATATTGCTTTATTTTTTTCAGGTTTCAACTGAGATATGAAAAAAAAATTAGCAATGAAAAAGAGAGACCAGACTTTTGTGGTAACCATGATCCAGCAGTTACAATTACTTTTGTGTGTCCAGAGGGAAGGCGAAGAGAGGTAATCACAGTTTCCTAAGGTGGATGTTGAGTCCTGTTACTTGACTGGGAAAACCAGTGGATCATAGCATTAACTCTAAATAGACATACCAGTGTATTTCAATTTTACAGGGCCAAGTCAAGACATCCTACTGTCTAAGAAGTAAATATCATGGTCAACCTTTCTCATACTACCTCCTCATTGCCCAATCAGAGTTCATAATATCAAGGCTGGTCAAGTTATTTTTGAGGCAGAATATCCCATAAACGTTTCTTTCCCCTTCCTGACAACAGAACTAATAACAAATTAAATTACTACAATTTCTGGACATACAAAATCAGCTGTGTTGACCCTTTCATTGAAGCATTAAGGTCACCTTGTCATAGTTCATACTATCTAAACTGCAGGTGAACAACTTTTGGCAACCAGTGCCTTTTGGTATTTTCTCAGTGGCTGAGGATTGCATTGGACAAGGATAGAATTTATAGGCTTGGGGGGCAGGGAGGGAGCTGTTTTTCATGGCATTCTTTAGAGTTGGTAATTGATCTTTTGTACCGTTAAAAATCAGGAATAAAAATTACTTCCTTATTCTGAAATTTGAGTGACTGCAGTAAAGGGATTTCAGGCTATATGCAAGTCTCAAACCATTCCATCCCTGATCTAAATCACGTTTATAGTGTAAAGATATGAACTTGGTGAACAGAAGCTGTAGCTTGTTTTAAGTCAAGTTAGATAAAATACCAAATTATGGCTTGGTCCTATGTTTTGGTTCTGTTTGAGAAGATAAGAACAAACCACAGGTCTTCATCTTTGCCATCTCTCATAGTGAAAAGCATCAGAAGCTTTTTCTATCCTCCTTTCATGTGTTTGTGTGTGTGTGTGTGTAGCATCAGCAGCCTTACATTAATATATTAATTTAATATATATTAATATATTAAATTGAAAATTAATATATCAGTGATATATTAGTTTTCAGTTATCCTTTAAATCCAGAAAGGCAGCTGTTTTTGAACAGGAGCCGCACTTTGTTTTTTGTTTTAATTTATGTTCAGCTTCTACAGGCTGCTAGGGCATGGCAGTGAAGTCACAGAAGTGGGTAGGCTAAAAATATTTGGCCAGTTTTCCTATTTTGAGTGGATGGATGTTTTAGTTAAAAACATAAAATAAGTGCATCAAGTCTCCCAAAACTTTAATCATCTCTTTTAGGGTAGTATTTGTATGGTGGGAAAAACACCAAATTTTACTGCTGAAAATTGCTTTTTTTGCTGCTAGATTTTGGTAATACGGTCCTAGGGGGTATTGGAGACAGCAGAAATGGTCTGTAGGAGGGCTAATGCACAACATGAGCCAGTTTGTCCTCTTCCACCCCTGCCCCCCAGTTTAGGCTACTGAAAATCCAAAATCTGATAGCTAAAAATACAAAGCAGTATATGGCAAGCAAACAGTCATTTGAAACTAAACTATTCTGTAATAAATAGTTCATAAATGCTGTACCTTTTGAGAAATTCAGGATCCAAATTTGATTATGCATCAGAACGTTGCACCCAAGCCTTGCTTTGTCTTCTCTGCCAGCTAGCAGCTATTATTAAATACACATGAAAGACCATTTGGATAGGGAAGGGAGAAGGCTGTATGACATCACTGTTTTGCTAATTGGTAAACAGAAACACCCTATATAGAGCAGGTAGGCTGGAGTGGAGTGAAGAGAATGAAGTGATACAGCCAGTTGTTCAACTTTATGATGCAGGAAAAGACCACCTTGGTAGGATCCAGACACTGAAATGGTATTTCTTTGACAGAGTTTTGATAAATGTTATCAAATACAGGGTTTTGACAACATTTATAGCACTTCTAGGAGGTATTAAAATGTGAGTGTGTGTTACTTTTTCCTAATTCTGGAGACTCTTATGGACTTGTGAGCCTATGTCTTGGGGCTACATAAATCAAGGTTCTCTGATCTGACTGGTTACTTTTTTAATATAGGATACAAATCCTACACTCACTGCTCAAAGCAATTGCCGCTATGAGATTGAATGGGTTACTGAGTCTGCTTGCCCCAGGGACTACCTGGAGAGTCATAATTGTACTCTGAGCAGTGAACAACATGGTATTTATGTGGACCTGACACCTCTTACGCAATCCCCAGGTAAATATCCTCTTTCTCTTAGAGTGTGTGCAAGAAGGTATTTTATCCAAGTAAAACCAGCAGCTATAGGAGAGAAAGACAAATTTCAAACTCTGATGTAGATGTATGGTAGAGAATGCTAAGTAAGCAATCTTTTGGTCCTGAAAATGAATCAAATGGATAGATACATAAATGAAGTCACCATAGAAGGGATTGTACTATTTTGAAATTATCTGTTTTGAATGTATTTTTATGCATGGAAAAAGTTAACTTGCATTTTGCCAAACAATACAGTATTTATTAAAGCATTAAAACAAATAAAAACAAGTAAATCAGCTGATTGAAATTACAGAGCTTGTTAATTAATCAAGCCTTTACAATAAGAGCTCTAGAGTCTAGTGAGCTCGCAGGTTAGAAATCAGTGTAATGAAGAAATCTGATCAGACACAGTAGAAGTAGCATTATATAGCCTCTGCTACAGCAATCAGAAGAACGGTTTCCTTTCTGGTTGTGTCGGATGAGGATGATGATTGCATAAGCTTAAAAATACTAAAGAATAAAGATACAAAAGGCAAAATGAAAAGTAGAACATAAACAAAAACATCATAAAGAGAAAAATTAGTGATACATTCTCCCCTTCTCTTTCCTTCTCTTTCCTTCTGTTTTGTGTTTTGTGTTTTGTGTTTTTTGTTTTGTTTTGTTTTGTTTTCAAAGCTAGGTCACACATATTTTCACTGGTTTATCAGCTTTGTATATGCATGGAGTTTCATAATGCTGGATGTAATGCCTGCATTCAGTTTACTCCCTCCAGAACTGGAGTGTGTTAAAAGTGGAGGAAAAACTATAGAATTTGTTAAGAGACACTCATTTTAAATCTGAGGGTGAAACAGAAGAGAAAATTATAGATATTTGAGGTGCAGTTTTCATGAAATTAAAATCTGTGTCTTGCAAAATCCTGCACCTGAATCATTTGGGAAGTTTAGAGAATGGCTAAGAAGAGCATCATTTTTCAGTTGTTTTTGTGACACACAAGGAGATTATAATAGTGCTGCAAAGCAATCATATACGACTTTTGGTGTTGTAAATGCATATTTCCATTTGTATGATCACCTGAATATTTATTTCAGATGTGGACTTCAATCATATTATTTTCTTTAGGTGATGTGCCACCATATCTTGCAAAAGATAAAGAGTATGACTATTATCTGAATGTATGTGGGAAAGTAACTGGCAGTGCTTGTACAGATAAGGATGTGTCTTCATGCCAAGTCAAATCTCAAAAAAATCAGCAGAAAGTGGCAGGAAGGTTTACCAATCAAACTCTCAGGTTAGTACTCAGCCCATAAGTGCTAATATGTATCTTTTGGAAACAAAATCTGTGTTCTTTGCCCAAAAGTATTTGGTTTGGTATCAGAGGAAAATAGTCCTTATTTTTGAAAGAAGGTATTTTCTCACAACATAAAAAGCTGTAGGTAGTCCTTGAGTTACGACTACTCATTCAGCGACTGTTCAAAATTATGATGGTGCTGAACGAGTGGTACTTACAACCGGTCCTCGAAGTTCTGGCCGTCGAAGCACCCCCATGGTCATGTGATCGTGATTGGGTGCTCGGCAAGCACCTCTCACTTAACAACGGTTACAGCATCCATAGCGCATGCCCGCAGCACCACCCGCCTGTCTGCGCTCTGTAGCACGTGCCTGTGGCTCCCACCGGCCCTCCATAGTGCCTGCCTGAGGCACCTGTGCACCCCCACACTCCTTGCCTGGGACTCCCATCTCTTCCCACTTAACAATCCGCATGATCCTCAGGTTACGACAACTGGGACTGCTGGGATTGCCGTTGCTAAGCAATGCAGTCACGTGACATTGCGCTTTACAACTGCATTGCTTAGTGATGGAAATTCCAGTCCCAACTGCCATCGTAACCCCAGGACCACATGGGTCGTTAAGCAGGTCTACCTATAGTAAGGAAGAAGATTCCATTTGCTTGATTGAAAACATTCATATATTACCTTCACTGGTGCTGAAATTAGCCTGAATGTGACAATTTCATAAACAGCCTTGCCTTTAGTGTGCGTTAATTAGTGAAAATACATGCAAAATACATATTTAGTGACATTCTTAGAATTTGAGTTAAAATGGATTGTTAATATTTAGCTTCCATTGAGTACAGCCCACTGAAAATCTTTGCATTACATCCAGTAAAAATAATTAAGTAGAACCTTATCATTGTTTTTTGAAATCAGGTATGCTGATGGAGACCTTATTCTGACATATCCAGGAGGAGATGTTTGTAGCTCGGGTTTCCAGAGAATGACAGTTATAAACTTTGAATGCAATCAAACTGCAGGTAATGTACCAATCTGGTTGTCAGTGGATTAATTTGAACAATATGTTTTTGTTGGAAAACCTGCTGCTCCTTTTTAAAAAAAAAGTTTAAAGTCAGGTTGTTATGTAGAAAACTAGATATTGCTTTCATTTTATGAGCAGCTTTTTCCTACAGGCTCCACTAGAAAAGGCTGAAGCATTATTTAGTATAGCATGTAACAGTGCCGATAATGCATATGATGTTGTTATTGCAGGTCATAAAACTGAATGTAGGCTATAGGTACGCACCAAAACTGGTGTTTAGGGATTGAATACCACTAAATTCAGACACGTGGGTCACACAAGAATTGACCTTACCTTTGAAACATTTCTAGAGCCCTCAGTTTGACCTTTAATGGCAATTACCAAAAGTAAAACACTTTCAGAATTTAAATTGTTCGAGAGTACAGTGACATGCTATACTTGGCTTTTGGCTCAGTACTATAAAGGCACTCTTAGTAGAAAAATAATATTTTTCAGGCTGTTGGTTATGAAATATTATTTATACTTAACGTAAACCTGTGAATCAGTGGTTAGGTTAGCATGTTGCACTGAGCCATAATATAATGTATTTGCTTTTAGATTGTCAGTTGTGGCTTATTCAGTAAACAAATGCTCTAAGCAAATTATAGATAAGTGTGGTGTGTGAACTCAAATATTAATTGCAGTATTAAAGCCTTTTTACTCCAACATCTGATTATATGGATTGGCTTGTGGTAGTTCTGCTATGGAAGTGGGTGCCTAGTTAAATTATATTGGTCTTCAGGTTTTTAATTGTTGCTGATTTTTTTTAGTTCCTCTTGAATTGTTTGTGGCTGTTGAACTGTTATTCTTGTGTTTGATCATGTGTCATAAGCCTCATTGTGAATATTTTAATGGACAATATCAGTACTGTAATCTGGTATCTTTTTATGTTTCCTATTATATCTTACTCTTTTTAATCTGCACTTTTCCTGTATTTTTGTGAATTTATTAAAGGTAATAATGGCAAAGGACATCCAGAATTTAATGGTGAGACAGACTGTTCTTATTTCTTCACCTGGCAAACAAAATATGCTTGTGTTGGAGAAGAAGAAGGTTTGCCTTGCATGGTTGCAGATAAGAAGAAAAAGTATGACTTGACACGGCTGATTCGTCATTCTGGTATGAATCTTTTAAAAATCTATTATCTCTTTAATTATTTTAAAAGCTCTAGTTGATATTTAACTGGTTGTCTGAAATGCTATCCTAAACATAATATACTGCTGCCAAATGTACTGGGTGAATAGTAAAATATTGATGATTTACCAGGACAAAAGGATTTATGGTTGGAGGCACGAGTAAAAAAGCTCTTTGTTTTAGCCTTTTGAACATAATGCATAATGCACATTGTTCAATGCAGTCAGTGAATTTTTATCGTTGCGGTGGTGCAGTGCAGATGGTGATACTCCAACAAATTTATGTCGCAGTGGTGTAGTCTATGGTGGTAGCTTAACATTTTAAGAAAACCTTAAGGCAGGGGTCGGCAACCGGTGGGCCGCGGGCCATTAGGAAGTGGACCGCAGGGTGAGCTGGAGCAGCTGATTGGTGGTGGCCTGGAAGGGGAAACACCTCCACCTATCAGCGTGTGGCTTGTGGTGTGCGCGCGCGGGGCGAGGCTTTTGCCTTTCTGCCGGAACCAAGGGCATTCTCGGGGTCCCCGGAGCCTGCCCTTTCGAAGGGGCAAGCTCCGGGGACCCCGAGAATGCCCTTGATTCCGGCAGAAAGGCAGAAGCCTCGCCGGGCACCCAGGCTGCTGGCCGCTTCCCCGCTGCACAGATGAGCAGTGCGGGGTGGGGCTGGGGTGGAAAAACGCCATGCGCGCACACGCTGTCAGGCCCCTTCCCCACGGTGTGGAGATTTTCCACCCCGCCCCCCCGCGCCGTTCAGCTGTGCAGCGGGGAAGCAGCTGGCAGCAAAAGCCTTGCTGCGTGCACAGGCTGCCCGCCGCTTCCCCGCTGCACAGCTGAGCGATGCAGGGGGTGGGGTGGAAAATCTCTGTGCTGGAAGGGGCTTGGTAGCATGCGTGCGCGGCGAGGCTTTTGCCTTTCTGCCGGAACCGAGGGCATTCTCGGGGTCCCTGGAGCTTGCCCCTTCGAAAGGGCAGGCTCTGGGGACCCCGAGAATGCCCTCGGTGCCCCGGAGCGGCAGGCCTGCAAACCCCGCCCCCATCCGTCTGATTGGCTGCCTCCCGCAAACCCCGCCCCCATCTGTCCGAACCCCACCCCCCGGTCCTTGAAAAATTTTTTCCGACAGGGCTGTTCCCTCATGGAGAAAAGGTTGCTGACCCCTGCCTTAAGGCATATTTAATCCAGCGCTCTGTGTCAGATGATAACCAACCAGATCCATTGGACATGAGACAATTGTCCTCTTCCATTGTTCCAGTGCATGCTGCCTTGGAATTTTTCTGTAATCCTGCAGATCACAACAAGTACTGGGTTTGATTTTGTGAGAGGAGAAATTGTTAGGCCTAGAAATACTGCAGATTAGGAAGTTGGCTCCTAATTTGACTTTCTGGAGGAAGACCTTCATCCCCTTTATCATAGGTTGTATGGTTTTCATTAAATTGTTTATGTTGTTATGATTTTATATTATATGCCAAATGACACTTTTGTGGTGGCTCTGTAATAGCCCCTAGGCAGTAGTGCTAATTAGCTGTAGGCTGTGGTTCATCATTACCATTTTGACTTGACCACATTTATGCGTCAGATAGTCATTTTATCTGCCCAGAGTCCCTCTGGTAGGAGGAGATGGGCGGTGACAAATCTAATTAATAAATAATAAAATAAAATAAAATAAAATAAATAATAAAATAAAATAAAATAAAATCTCTCTCTTTGCATTTCTTTTTGAGCCTTGTTCTTGAGTTTTAAAAAAATCTTTCCGCAACTGAGCTTAATTGTGGTCATTTTGGGTGGGGAATTATGTGTGGAATTTTAGATAATATGGCATTAGAAAGCAAGAAGGTGGTATATAGATAATGGTGGAAACTAGGAGAGAAAAGCATGGAGAGGTATCATGAAGTGCATTGTTGTAAGCTAGATGTACAGGTGGTCCTCGACTTACGACCATTCATTTAGTGAGCGTTCAAAGTTACGAGGGCATTGGAAAAAGTGATTTGTGACCGGTCCTCACACAACCATTGCAGCGTCCCTGCAGTCACATGATCAAAATTCAGGCGCTTGGCAACCGGCATGTATTTACTACAGTTGCAGCATCCAGGAGTCCCATGATCGCCATTTGCGACCTTCCCAGCTGGCTTCCAACAAGCATAGTCAAAGGGAGAAGCCGGATTTGCTTAACGACCATGTGATTCACTTAACGACCATGGCAAAAAGGTGGTAAAATTGGGTGTGACTCACTTAACAACTGCCTTGCTTAGTGATGCAAGTTCCAGTCCTTATTGTGATCATAAGTCGAGGACCACCTCTACTATATTTTCTTATCTCTTGCCTTTAATTTCTTTGTTTTACTATTACTTACCCCCTTTCTGCAATTTTCATAACCCTGCTTACCCCAAAAGGGAATAGCATGATGGATATATATGGCAGCTAAATATTTTTTTAGTCTAAAATGTGTCATCTTTATTCTAGAATCAGGAGAGAATTGGGAAGCTGTAGATATCAACCCCGTAGAAGCAAAAAAGAAACGTTTCTTTATAAATGTCTGTCACAAGGTACTTCAGAAAGGAGAAGCGACGTACTGTGCAAAAGATGCATCAGTTTGCTCTGTTGGTGAGTAGGTGTCTGAACCCAGCCTCTCTCTCAATATAAGCTAAGTTGCTTCTCTCTTCATAGAACAACAATAGTCATTTATTTTTAAGTCTGCGGGACAAAGTATCTGCTCTAGAATTTGCACTCCCGACTCCTATGTTTTGTATTTTTCTTTCAGTTCTCATGTCTAAAATTCTCAGGTGGAATTAGTATCTGCATTAAAATTACAATATACCTTGTACTTGGGGAACTCTTGCTTAACATTTTGGAAGGTTTGATAAATCCTTAACTTCCAAGACTGATTATAAAAATGGTAGCTATTCATGTTCTAACAGTAGACAAAGTAAGAGAGAAAATGTAAAAGTATAGGTCTGTGGACGTGAGCTGTAAGACATCTTTCTGTTCCTGCTACATTTTGTATATAAAGTTCCCTGAAGAGCATTTGTTTGAGGAGGTTATACCATGAATCTTAATCATCATCATCATCATCATCTTCCTCCTCCCTTTGTTGTTGTTTTGGAGCACTTGCATTTTCACTTATTATACTTATTTTACATTATTTCTATGCTGCCCCAACCACATGGCTCTGGGAAGCATACAACTACATAAATGAAACCGTCAAATACATAATTGCAATAGAAGACTAAAATAAATAAACCCAGTAAGAGCAGCTGCTAATAGGTTAAAGTCCAAAAGCCAGGCAGAAGAGAATAGTTTTAATTTCCTTTCTAAATGTCAATAGAGATGGGTAATTCATAGAGGGCAGACCATTCCCTAGGATTGGGGCAGCAACAGAAGAGGCATATTTTCTGGTTCCACTCTTGAGTTTCATGAGGGGTGGGAACATGCAGCATATCTTGCCAATGGAGACACACAGAATGGGTAGAATCTACCTGGAGCAAACACTCTTTGGTAATTGGTGACTTAGCCATGGAGAACTTTATAGATGATAACTAGCATTTTGCAGTGACTGGAGAAATGTTGTCCTGCTATTTAATCACTTAGCACTTAGGTTTTAATCACTTGGCACACAATCTCTCATCTTTTAAACTATGGAAGTTTCCAAATACAGGTAGTCCTCTTTTAGCAACTGCAGTTGGGACCAACAATTTGGTCATTAAGTGAAGCGGTCACTAAGTGAAAAATCGCATGACCGCAACTGTGTTTACAATTTTACTTCAGTTTTCCTTTGCTTTACAGCATCAGAAGGATATAACCCAAACAGCTGGGTGAGCCCAAATGGTGGGGAAGGTTTCCAGAACTCAACTTACAAGGAAGCCAGGTAGAAGGGCAAATCTTATAACCTTTTCCCCCCACCCACCTGCCCTTTGGAATGCTCACCCCGGTGCTCAGATAATTAGCAAGAAGATAATTGATGTTTGTATTTACATTCATTAGAGAGGAAGGGATTACAAGAGAGTAAGCAGGCACACAATGGGGAATACACATTGAAAGGAATGTGCTGGTGTCAGCTGTTTGCCTAGCGTGGTTGTGGCTCCAAGCACTTAGTCCATAGCTTTCCAAACTCTGTGTCGCGACACTTTAGTGTGTTGCAACACACAGTTTAGTGTGTCGCAACACAACCTGGAAGCGGTGGTGGGGGCGTGCACGGCGGCCATCTGCGTTTTAGCGGAGGCTGCTGCCGTGCACGCCACCGCGTGCCCCCCCTGTCGCCAACGGCAGCAGTTTGGAAAGCACTGCCTTAGTCACTTAGGAGGCAAACAAAAGCCAAAGGCATGAAACTGATTAAAGTCTTGTCAGTTATAGGCAGCAGCTGCAGCTGACTAATTAAGGTCACAGAGCTGAGCTTGTTAACTTGTGGTTAGCACTTTTTAGGGACACGGGGGAGAAAAGCAGCTCAGGAAGAGACTGCTCTGCCAGGGGGGGAAAAGAAAAAAAAACAGGTCAGGCACAGGACAACGTGTAGTAACTGACTAATGGCAAACATGTGACTGAGAGAGCGATGCTGCAAAGGTCATAAATGCGGGCATTGGTAGCAAGGTTACTTTTTCATCACTGTTGTAAATGCAAACAGTTGCTGTCTGAGGCAGTCGCTAAACGAGGACTATCTGTAGTCTTAAAAGGCAACCCCAAGGAGAACATATCGCAGGAATTCAGGGGTGAGGTGAAGAGAACATGATTGACTGCATCCAGTTCCAGGTATGATTGGCACTTCAACTAGTATGCCAGATGCAATCTAAAAATCTGGTACATTTTTGGTTATTATATAGCTCTTGATTTACACTGGTATGTGTGCCTTAGAATGCCTTTTGTCTTTTGGTGAATCCACAGCATAAATAGAACAATCTTCAGTGGTTAAATAAAATAACAGATTTTTAAAAATGATTCTTGAATCCCTTTACTTTCAATATAAAACCATCTCTCCCATCTGACACCTATATTGAAGATTTTATTTTGTATACAATCCTGCAGTCAACTTGCACTAACCTTCCAGTGTGAGAGTTAAAGCCTTTTCTGTGAAAAGAAGCATTCATAGTTTTTGTATTTTACTGCTTTTTTAGATAAAAACAATAGTACAAGAAATCTTGGGACTTTCATGTCTCCTCCCAAAAAGGTTGGAGAGAATATTGAGCTTCACTATTCAGATGGAGACGAATGTGCACCCAATAAAAAAATTGAAACAAATATAATCCTTATATGTAAGCCAGGTGAGTGATGTGATTTTATTAAGCCTCAAATAGCTGACCTTTATAGAGAATAGTAAACTTTTGAAAGCAATGGCAGTGAGTCCATGAAATCTGCCAGAACTTCTTCCCTTTTTCTTTCTCTCACTTATAATAATAATTAAACCATTCTCAAGCCACATTTGCTGCCATAGAGTAGCTTCTTTTATATTTGCACATGCAAAGAAATTCGATACTGTATTGGAAAGACTTGTTTGCTTCAAATGGAAGTGGCATGGTAGTTCTTAATGGGACCTCAAAACTTGAACTGATCTATTGGAGACTTTTAGTGTTGCTTCACAGAATTACTAATATGTTGTATTTTAGCTGCTAAGCCAATTCACAGCAATAAAATAAAATGCAACCAGGAAATTTAATTTATATTTAAAACCTAGTAAATGTTTTGTAGAATAGAAAATTATTGACTGTCCAATTGAAAATTGAAGGCTCACGTAAACCTGTCTTGAATGTGATTCTCACAGCTGGGTGTTCTGAAAAAGAAATAGTACATTATTATTATTGTTATTGTTATCCCAATTTTCCTTGGTAATGAACACAAAACAGGACTTCTTCCCATAGTGGCCAAATAGGTTGCTTTGTGGGAAGATTGCCCTGCAGATAACTTGGTCCTAACCCATTGAGTTAAGATTTCATAGACAATGACCAGTGCCTTGACAATTAAATCCGGTAATGAATTAAAAACTAGTGTCGATTGCTTGACTTATTATATCCCAACACAATCAATTTGACTCTTGATGATTGATGCAGCAGATTTGATATAAAATTATGCAAAAAGCAATCCTTGGAATCTTTCTGATTGTATTTTCTATCAAAATACACTGTAGTAATTGTATACTTCTTTACTAGCTTTGACTTTTAAGTCTTTAATGTGCCTGTACAAAGTGAAGTATATTTTTAATGACTTTTGTGTACAGAATAGCGAGGATTCATTGTTACAGCATTCAACTCTTCATCTACAGAGCTTGGCACAGCATATTAAGTGGTGCTTAAGAGTTTGTAAAAATACTGAACTTTTGAATGTTCAATATTTCAGCATAAATATGACCTAAAATGTGATCTGTTCTCCACACAAGTCCTAAAACTAGATATAGAGAACCCAATTAAACAAATGAGTCAAAAACATTACACTTGTTTACTTTTTATTGAAGAAAATGATCCCAAGCTACACATGTGAAGAGGTCAACAGTAGGTTTGTGAACAATGTTTTGATTTGAACCATTTTGAGCTAAAGCCACCCTGGTTTGAGTATGAAACACCTGTTTTGACAGTGGAACAAGTATTTTCAGTTATTCCAAAGTTGATCTGAGCTCAAAATGACCCCCAAATGCTTGAAATAACCCATCTTGTGCTTGAGAATGGTTTGAATCAAAACATTTTGCACACCCCTAATCCATAAACCATAACTTTCCAGTTTAAAGAAAATCAAATAGAAAACAATGTGGCATTTGCCTCTGTTTATCTTTTATTGGTGGGGGGAAATATTCTCAGATTGAAGAAAATGGAAACTCTTTAAATAACCGATCCACACACCTGATCATATAATCTGGGAAGTTCTATTACCAGGTTCTTCAAGATGAGTGACTGTTCAGTTCAATATTTTTCTGTTTTGTTGATAGGTGATCTGGAAAATGCTCCTGTTCTGATGAACTATGGATACAATGGGTGCTTGTTTGAGTTTGAATGGCATACTGCTGCTGCCTGTGTCCTGTCTAAAACAAAAGGAGACCACTGCAAAGTTTCAGATCTTCAAGCTGGTATGTAGCTAAACAGAATCTGTGATGGGGAATTCAGATTTCCAGTCTGCATTTAACATTTTGTGTCAGCTAGTAGCACTGTTTTTATCTTCTTTCCAAGGCAGAAGTGTAGGATGTATGCATATTGGAATACTTAGAAATGGTTATTACATAAGACACATCTTTCCTCTTCTGAAAACTGACTCAAGCACATTCACAAGTTTCTATTAAAGAAGATTTTTTTTATTTCTACTTAGGAGTTTCCTTCGACTTATCACCACTAATGAACGAGTCTTTCTCAATAATCACAAGTGACTATACCTTCTACATTAGTATTTGTGGCTCTTTGTCAAACAAGTCTTGTGGATCAGAGTCTGCAGCATGTCAAGTAAAGAAAAAGTAAGTATTGTGCTTATGCCTTATTCCTGTAACAGAACCAGGGCATTCTGAAATGGGTATCTTCCTCCCACTTGATCCAGAGACAGAGGTAGAAAGGATTTGGACATTGGTTTCTATGGGAAAAGATTTCTCTTTCTCAGTTCCATTCACACTCATGCCTGCAAGTTCTGCCTGCTGCCCTTTTTTCAGGACCTCTTCAACCAAAGATCCCCTGGCCCTTGCTGGACTTAAAGGAGGCCTATCTGCACGTTCCAGTCTACCTATCCCACAGGAAATTTGTCAGTTTCAATTACCAGGGTGCCCACTACTAATTCAAAGCCCTCCTATTTGACCTGTTGTCAGGTCCCAGAGTATTCATAAAAGTGATGGTGACAGTCATTGCCCCCCTCAGATCCTGGGGAATACACCTGCTGAGCCAGTCCCCATCAGTCAAACAGCAAAGGCTGTCTGGGTCATGCTACAGAACTTTGATGACTTAGGGTTTCTAATAAACAGAGACAAAAGCATTCTTCAGCCAGCATGTACCCTGCAGCACTTGGGGTGCTGCCCTGGAAAGTGAAAGAGGCCTAATTTCCTTGCCAAAGGAGATCATTTAGGGGCTAGTCATATTAGTCCTTCAGATAGTCACCCTTATGACTTTCACTGATCTCAAGGCTGAATAAGATCCCATTAAGATACTCCACCCCTTCCAATATCTAATAGCCTAGAAATCCGAATAACCCGAGCAATGGTGAGGATTTCTCTTAACTTTTGGTTCTCAGAAACCCTTACTGAAGGCAGGGATGTGGCCCTTGCACAGTATCCAGCTCACCACAGACAAGGACTTTAGATGATGGAAAGCAGTTGGCTGAGGAACTCAGGGAGTCTGGATGAAGGAGGAAACCCAAGGCAGCATAAAATGTCTGGAACTACATGCAGCATATCTAGCTCTGATCAAGTTCTAGATCCCCCTAAAAGGCTAGTATGTCTTCCAATAGACATTCTGACTGCCAAAGTCTACATCATGAGAAAGGGAGGCAGCAGATGAAGGCAACTGATAAAGGAGGCAGACAGACTCCTGTGTGGGATCAAGGAAAATGTACCTTCTTTCATGGCAGGTGGTGGTGGACTGGCTCAGCCATGAAGACCTAGAGTTGTGAATAGTCCCAACCCCAGTGAATTAGACCAAATGGTGTAGATTTAGGTGAGCCTAAAAAAAGACATACTTATTAGGGATGCTTTTCTCTGCAGTGCAGTACAGCCCTTCCCTAAAAATGGCTAACTGGAAGTTAATAAGCTTAGCTCTGTGAAATTGATTAGAACCTTTTGGCTGGCTGTGCTGCTGCCTGAAATTGACCAGACCTTTGTGGTGGTAAAAGGTACCCCCTCCCCATACACATGTAAGCTGCATCCACTACCAAACCTGTGAAGTGCCTCCCATACATATGAACTTCTTAAAGTTCCCTTGTAAGAAAACATTCACAGGAAGCTGAATTGACCCTGAGTGGCGATAGGGAGAAGACTCAGTCAGGAACCGGTGGCCCACTAAACCCAATTGTTTCTGTCCACTGACCATATCTCAGAGTGGGGCTAGCATGATGACCTAGTAGGAAGGGATAAATAATAATAAGGTCACACGGATGGAGTATCTAAAATACTCCAACATCATGCTGTAATTTCCACTGTGTCTGCCTTTTTCTGTGTTTTGCTTTTGCAATGTAGTGGCCAAAGGTGTATACACTCTAATTTCTGCTTTTGCTCATGGCTGTTCAGCAAAGTGCAAAGCTTTGCTGGGAGCCCGGCGTACTGTACTACTGATTGTGTGCAAATAAAAGTATGTTGTGTCTTCAAACTGATTTGGTTGCTTTAGGTGAGCCAGCTTTTGGCCACAACACCTTACTGGCTTTGGTTGTCAGGTGCATGAAATTTTGTCATAAATGCACACATTGGTCAGAATTTTTTTTTTATTACCATCGTATTTGCGAATGGTTGCTAAATGAGGTAGCTGCTAAATGAGGAGTGGCTGTAGTGAAAATCTCATGTAATGGTATCTAGAACTGCAAATCCCTTGCATATACTTTTTTGCATGAGTATGTCTTCATTGAACATAGTGGAGTAATGCACAAAGAATACATTGTATGGTTGCAGGCCATAACAGCTGTTAGCAAATTGATCCCATTGAATTCAGTTAGTCATTCTGAATAGGTACTGTTCAGGTATTCAATAGGTACCAATAGGTACTCCAGGTACTCAAATTGTGCTAGTAGTTGTGACCTTAAAATATGTCCCTTAAATCGGTCGGCAACCTGTGGTCCACAGCCCACTGGTGGTCCGCAGGCTGTTAGGAAGTGGGCCGCAGGGTGAGCTGGAGCAGCTGATTGGTGGGGGCCCGGAAAGGGAAACACCTCCACCTATCAGCGTGCGGCAAAGAAGCGGAGTCGGGCCGAGGAGCACCCCCGCCAATCAGCCTCCCCTCGCTGCTCTTCCGAGCCATCCTGCCTGAGGGAGAAGGAGGAGCGGGTGGTGCGCGAGCCTGCCGCGGAGGAGGAGGAGAAGGGAAGCAGCGGCAGTGCGAGCGGGCCGGGGGTCGCGAGGGGGCGGGCAGAGCGAGGAGGGTGTGGCGGCCGAGGTGCAGCAATGGTGCCGGCTGGGTCAGGAAGATGGCGCCGGCGGCATCGTGTGCATGCGACAGTGGCACTCTGCCAAGAAAAGCTGCGGTTGCAAGGCAAAAAAGCCTCGGATCACCGCAAAAAGTGACAGTGGGGGGGTGCCCCAGGGTGGAAAATCTCCACGCTGATCAGCTGTGCAACGAGGTGGAGGCGCGCCTGAGCTACCCCGGTAGGGGCTGAAGAAACCGCGGGGAGCAAAAGTGGGGGGGGAGTCTGCCCCGCGCCCTGCCGGGGTGCCCCTTCGAAAGGGCAGGCTCCAGGGATCCCAAAAATGCCCTCGTTTCTACAAAAAAATGCACGGAGCAGCAGGGAGGCAAAAAGCCTCGCTAGCAGCGCCTGCCGGGGGGTGGGTGGGGTTTGCAGGTGGGAGCCAATTGCGTGGGCTGGGGGGCGGGGACCCCTAGAAATAAAGTGCACAATAAATGTAATGCTCCTGCCTGCAAACCCCGCCCACCCGCCCATGCGATTGGCTGCCGCCTGCAAACCCCGCCCACCGGCCCTTGGAAAAAAATTTCCCACAGAAGTGGTCCCTGGTACCAAAAAGGTTGCCGACCCCTGCCTTAAATTACATAATAAATGGATTTTAAACTCAAACACTCCACTAGTGTGAGACATGGGCTTAACTTAAAGATATTTCTGGACTTGCACCTGTATTTTATTTTAAACAGCTCCACAGTAATGAGTAGTAATGAGAGAAGGCAATGTGAACAGGTCACCAGATTGATAGCCTCCCAAATGGAGAGTGAACATGGAGAGTGATTGTGAAGTGGTGAAAAAGGTTAATTACATTTTGGGATATTATTTTGGGTTTTGTTAGTTTGTTTACTGTGGACATTAATCATTGTTGATGTTTTAGTTTATATTTCTACCATGAATGTTTTATTCATATACTTACGTTGTATTGTGGATGTTCTAAAACTTTGTAAGCTGCATTAGGTCTGAAGGGAGTATAACAACACCACCAATAATAATACTGAATGGATGCTTCCTCTAAAACTGTCTTGGCACCAAAGTAGCTCCAGGACCACCTCTTCCAATGCCAAGTGATCCATCCTGAGGAGCTGTTCCAGTACATGAGTTGCCCAGTGGCATGAACTCCTGATCCATACCCAATCTGAGCTCCTAATTCTATCATGTGGCTATAAATTCATGCTAGGATATGGCCTCAGCAACAGGCCTTCTATATAATATGTGGATAGTTGTTGATTGTGAGCTGAAAACACGGTCCGTGTCATGGGTGTATCTTGGTTTAGTAAAGTGGCACAGTTGGATTAACCATACTAGAGAAAGTTGATTCATAAGATTGAACTTATTAGTCAAGAAACGTATACATGACAGGTACATGTGCTTTTGTAATGCAGCTTAATTTTTGTGAATGTGACATTATTCTGGAACATTTAAAGCAAACTTACATGACATTGCATTAATGCGTAATTCTAGTGGCCAAGTTTCTTGGAATCTTGGGATGCCCAGTGCGCAGCTCTCCTATTACAATGGAATTATTCAGCTAAACTATCAGAATGGCACACCCTACAACAATGCACAGCATATAAAACGGTCTACCCATATAACATTCCTGTGTGATCGTGATGCAGACAAGAGTGTACCTGAATATCAGGTAGGAACTGAATAAGAGCAATTTCCTTTAATTTTGTTCTTTGCACTACATCCTTAACCCAGCTTTTGAAGGGTTAACATAATGGGCAATTAACTCACCAAATTTATTTTTGGAGTGGTGTGGAGAGGGAATGCTAATTCCATCAGCCTTATATGCTTTGGAGATCTACAGTACTTTTATAGGTTGCCTAGAAGGCATCAAGAGATTGGCTCTGATATTAAGTAATTCTTGTATATTTTCATATAATTCTTACCCTTTGGGATGAAGTACACATACATTTCTGCTTTAAAGTAGCCTGCTCAGGAGTCCCCTTGCCAGCCCATTCATAAAATTGGCATATGGAACATAAGAGAATGCTATCTGCCAACCCCTGTAAGCACTCCTGATGCAGGATGTTTCTTCCTATCCCAACTTACCTTCGTTCTTTTTCTGGGCAGGTGATTACATTTCTGAGCAAAGTACTGTCTTACCAATTTTATTTTCTTTTTTTTGTATAAATTTTATTGAATTTTGAAATACATATTAAAAGTTAGAACAAGAAATAAAGAAAGAAATACAAAGTAAGAAAAAAGTGAAAGAAAAGAGAAGTTAAGAAAAATAATATACAAAAGAAATATAGAAAATAGATGGCCTCCAATCTGTCTTTGGTCTTTAAGTACAATATTTGCTTTAAATGTTGGTCTTTCATACAATACACAGGAACTTTTCTTTGTCATGTACATTTCAATTTCTATAGTCCAATCTTCTAATCGTCATGTAGATTTCATCTTTCTATCAATTCTCCAATAGTCCATCTGTAATTTCCACTCCTTGAAGTAATATCAATTTAAATGTTCTTTACTGCATCCATTTCCATTTTTACATCCATATTTATATCCTTGATAGAATCCAATTAGTCTTAAAACATATATATATAGCAAGTAAAGGCCTTATTTTGTCTCAACAGTAATTTATATTTTATTCTAATTCTAATAAAATAAAATATGTTCTATTCATACATACCCATAAAAATAACCCTAATTTAAACTTAGTCTATATTTAAATTATTATTATACCATAATCTACATCCTCCTACATATTTACCTATTTAACAAATTTTATATCTATTTATTCCCCTAATACATAGCCTAACAACAGTTCTCAATAATATTCATACTAGTAATTATAAAAATAAGTCATCCTATAATAGTATTAATTCTAATTCAAACTCAACATCCCATCCTTCATATAACTCCCTAAATTTTTTTTCTAGTTTTCAAGTACTCTATAACATCATTTTATATCACTAATTTTATAACCTTTTATCTATGATTAAAATATCACATTTTTATACAACCATACAGTTTCTCATATTAATTTTTAACATTTAATATTCCCAACAGTTATATTACTAATAGTTAGTACTTTTACAAACTCAATATCCAGTTAAAATCCATGGTTTCAATACCTTTATGTCCCACATAGTATTAAATCTCCTATTCAAGTTATACCAAAGTCATAATGTGTAACCTGTTTTATTCTGTATCTCTTGTGAAATGTCAAAACCCATGTATCACAATATCTATCAAATTGCATGTTCAGCCTTTGTCCTAACCACAACTGCCCCAGTATGTTTGAACCAAAATTATAGTGTTTTGTTATCTGTCTCATATCGAGTGTAAGAATGATTTTTTGAACCAATGTGTTTGAAATTCCCCCTTCTTGCCCCTCCTCTATCTCAAATTTTTTTTCTTCTGCTTCCATTTCTATCTTTTGTTCTTTTTGTTCCTGAACTTGCAAAAATAAAATTTCCAATGATTTTTTAATTTCCGAGAGGGCTTCACAAATCTCCTCCTTAAATTCTTGAATTGCTTGGGTTACTGCTAAAGTTGCTGTTAAGAACCTCATTCTTCTCCACCCCCTCTTTGTTCTCAGGCTTCAACGACGGCGGTTCTAGCCAAAACAAATAAATAGTCAGCTGGTCTGTTCATGGAAAATTACCGGCAGCGTCCATTAAGCAAAAAGTTTTTTTTTTTAAATAAAAGAAGAAAAATTTCGATAATCAAAAATAGGCAAAAGGCAATACCTCAAACAGTTTATAAAAGGAGAAAGAGAAACTAAATTTCTACCATTATAAAAAGGAAAGAAAAAGAAAAAGAAAAACCCAGTTCAAATGTTAATCCAGCAAAATATATTCACAAGCTATTTAATATAAACTCTTATACTTCCAACTGAGATAGAGTCCTCTGATAAGTTAGAAAGATGAAAAATAAAAATAAAAAAATGCAGGCATTATTATGCTTCAAACATAAAATCCATTATAATTCCACCTTAATTGTTAAAGGAAAGAAAGTACAAAATTGCCAACATTTTGAGCAAAGTCCAAAGATAGACCTTAGATGATAAAACAGTCCAATCTAAAAATAAAATAAAATAAAGTGATCTAAAAGCCAGCTTAGCTCTAACTTACGAATTCCCTGTAAGAGCTTGGTGTTTCCTCCGATCGTTTCTCCGTCTCTACACCCCTGCTCTCTCCGTAGCAAAAAACCACAGAAAAAAAGCAGGAGGGGGCAATTCCAACGACCCCGTGAGTAATCTGCTTCTCCCCTCTCCAGGGAGAATTTCAGTGGTCATAGACCACCGCAAACAGGGAAAAGTTAGCCAGGTCTTCAGCGCTCTGAAAAATCTGACTTGTCGAGCTGGCAGCTGACTCGGAGTACCAATTTTATTTTCCAAAGGAGTCTATATGGCTCATTTGGGCTCTGAGAAACTTTTGGAAGTGGTGATAATGCTAGAATCTGGCACTTGCATGCTGTGCAGCATGAAAACCTCTTCTCTCTTCTCTCTTCTCTCTTCTCTCTTCTCTCTTCTCTCTTCTCTCTTCTCTCTTCTCTCTTCTCCTCTCTTCTCTCTTCTCTCTTCTCTCTTCTTCTTTCTTCTTTCTTTTCTTTTCTTTTCCTTTTTAACATTAACAGTTACAAAACTTTAACATAATTTTTTTAACTTTAACTTTTTAAACTTTAATAGTTACAGTTGTGTGAGAGGAGGAGCTTAGTGGGCATTAAAAAAGGTGCACTCATAGTTGTCCTGAGCACTGTGTTGGGGAATCTCTAGTTAAGCACATACATATTGAAAGTTCTTATTTGGGGACTGCTGCTTATAACTGCAAGTATCAATATAGATTCTACTGAACATTCTGATGGAAAGGCATGAATCGATAAAAGCAAAATCGGTCTGTAAGCTGAAACTTGTCTTCTAATTTTGAACTGTCATAATATTGATGGTCTCTCTTTGCAATCTTGATTTTTTGCTTTCTGTATTTTTGATTATGATAAACTTAGGAGGAAGACAATTTCACATACAACTTCAAGTTGTATACTCAGTATGCTTGTCCAGAAATACCCACAGAATGTGTTGTAACAGATCCTCAAACCATGGAGCAATACGATCTGTCAAGGTAAACAAGAAAATAGCAGTTCTGAATGTAAATTCTAAATATGTGGAAGAATGCTCAGCTAGCAATTTTTCCAAGCCAGATAACAACTTTATACAGGAAGACTTTGACTTATGACCAAAATTGGGACTGGAACTTCAGTCGCTAAGCAATGCGGTTGGTAAGTGAGGCATCATGTGACCGCACCCAATTTTTACGACCTTTTTTGCTGTGGTCGTTAAGCGAATCCAGCTTCCCCCATTGATTTTGCTTGTTGGAAGCTGGCTGGGAAGGTTGTAAATAGCAATCACGTGACCCTGGGACACTGCAACTGTTGTAAATACATGCCAGTTGCGGAGTGTCTGAATTTTGATTATATGACCGGGGATGCGGCGATGGTTATAAATGCGAGGACCAGTCGCAAGTCACCTTTTCCAGTGCCGTCATAACTTCGAACAGTTGCTAAACAAATGGTTGTAAGTTAAGGAGTAACTGTATTCTTAATGCTACCTTGCATAGATCAACAGTGCTGTCATTATGCTTAATAATCATAGAATTAGTGTGTTGTTATGGAAAAGTAACTTATTACCCTATAACTTCTAAAGCCAGTTTGGTCTAGTGGTTAAGGTGCTGGGCTAGAAGCCAGGAGTCTGAGAGTTCTAGTCCTGCCTGAGGCATGAAAGCCGGCTGGGTGACCTTGGGCCAGTCACATACTCTCAGCCCAACTCACCTCACAGGGTGGTGGTTGTGGGGAAAAGGAGGAGGAGGAAGGAGTATTAGGTATGTTCGCCTCCTTGAGTTATTTACAAAAATAAAGGTGGGATAAAAATCAAATAAATAAATAAATAAATAAATAAATAAATAAATAAATAAATGAATGAATGAATAGTTTTAATTGTTCAACCATCAGTATTGCTACTGTTTCTGATGTGGATAAGTTGTATTAAACTTTATTTTCTCAATAGTGTGATTTAAATTAACAACATATAATTTTTAGTATATTTCTATGCTTATCTCAGTAGGGAAATGTATGAATACAATTACTCCTGCCTTATTTCTGAATACATTATTGCTAACTGTAATTTTTTTTAAAAAAAATGGACATATATTTGGAGGCTTAATAATTTTTGGTCCATTTTTAGTTTAACATTACTTGGTAATGTAAAAGAAAATTGGTTTGCAATGGACAACTCTGGAGAGAACGTTCACAAAAAATACTACATAAATGTCTGCCGACGTTTGAACCCCATCCCAGGCTGTGACAGGAGAGCGTCCATCTGTGAAATGACATTCAAGAGGGGCGAGAGTGTGAGTATATCTATGCTGTAGAGCAGAGCTTTCCAAACTGTGTGTCAGGACACGTTAGTGTGTCGGCTGCAGTGTCTGGGTGTGTCGCGGCTGCTGCTGCCTCCTGGCTTCCACGCAGGTCCTAGTGCCTGCCTTGTGCCCTGCTGTAAGAGTGTGTCACGAAATGATGCCCTGCTGTAAGAGTGTGTCACGAAATGATGCATGTCTAAAAAGTGTGTCACCAACATGAAAAGTTTGGAAAGCTCTGCTGTAGAGAGACAAAAATCAAAACTAACTAACTTTGGAGTTCTCCTCCCTTTCTTTGTACTCTTGGGTATTTATATATTCTATGGGTAAGACCTGGAGGGTTTTTATACTCTTCACAGAAAGAATATGTGCATTTCTTACTGTATTGTTTTAAAATATTTTTCCTTATTATAAATGCCTTTGCCTTAGAATGATTTCATTTCTCTCATTTCAGGCTGGCTCTTCTAAAATTTCCAATAGTAACCTTGGGATTGCTCGGCAAAGTCCCATTTTTGAAGGACATGGTAGAATCCTTCTAAATTATACTGGTGGCTCTCTGTGCATAAGGGCAGATGCTAACAAGTCAGAGCCTTTCTCAAGCCTCATCCATCTTATTTGTGCCAAGGGCCTTCTTGTAAGTTTCTAATGGGCATCATTCTTGCACTGTAATTTCACAGTGGTATGGAATTTGACCACCACTATATAAGAGTAGAAAACACCTTACAGATTAATAACGGGATGGATTCTTTGATTCCTCTTGTCATATGAAATGTAAATGGATCTTACACCTATTCAATTGGAATAGAATGTATGATCCGTATATCATAATAGTCCAAGTATGCTTTGAAAGTTGTGTGGCTCATTTCATCTTCATCTAGCTGAAGTATCATTCAAGAGTGGAAGTAAAGCAAGGTTGAAGAAGCCCTTGAATGTACAGAAATACAGAAAACTGGGAAACTTTCAAAGAAGCTTAACATGGACCAAATACACTTAGTTAATACAGAATGCTAAATGACAATAATGGGGGGGGGGAAATAGGATAGAGCAGTGTTTTCCAAACTGCCGCCGTTCGCGATATACCAATGGCTGCAGTGGTTGTGGTGCGGGGGGGTGTGCGGCGGCGGCGGCAGCCTCGCTAAAACACGGAGGCGCTGGTGGTGCGCCGCTGCCGCCTTGCACACCACCGTGCACACTGCCGCCCCTGCGCCCGCGCCGCCGCTTCGTGACACATTAAACTGTGTGTCGCGACACACAGTTTGGAAAGCTATGGGATAGAGCATCCAGTTAATTAACTAGGACTGACTTAGCTTTACTATCACAAATAAAAATGATATAACTACAGGATGGACTATTCTAGATGTTCAGTAGAAGGTCCTTTGGACTTCTTCATTCCTAAATAGAAGCGATGATGGTTGAGCAAGTTATCTGTTTTAGAGGACAGTTGAGTGCATCCTCCTTCAGTCTATAGCCATGCTATTTTCTAGTGGTCCAGGTACTACTCAGGTCTAACTCTGCTTAGTTTTTCAATATTGCCCAGATTGGAACAACAACCCATTTCAGATTTACTTACCTCTTTTTGAAAGCATTTTCAAACTTGAAATGTTACTCTCCCAAAGTATTGTTCCAAAGTTAGCACAAAATATATAACACGTTTCTTTTAATATATTCCTTATCTTAACTTTGCGACCTCTTATATTTCCAGAACAGCAGCCCAAGATTCGTAGAGATAAAAGACTGTGTTGCAACTTTTCTCTGGGAAACTGAAGCTGCCTGTCCAGTCACCACAGTACAAGGCGAGTCTCAGGTAAGGGGCAGAAAAGATTTATACAATCTGCAGTTTATACCTGCATGCTATGTGTATATATATGTAAGCAAACTTACAAAGGGCTCTAAGTAGGATACCGATGTTTGGATTAATTTTTATTCAACTTCTTACAGCATCCTTTATTTTGAAATCAGGTTCTGCTTACATCATTCTCTTAAATATCTAACGGGGCA
This sequence comes from Charina bottae, assembly GCA_023362775.1. Taxonomy (NCBI): domain Eukaryota; kingdom Metazoa; phylum Chordata; class Lepidosauria; order Squamata; family Charinaidae; genus Charina; species Charina bottae. The sequence continues at coordinate 24,030,244 of JALMGJ010000001.1, forward strand.
AACTTGAAATTCTGATTTTTTAAAAAACTTCCATGGAAGATGTGAGACATAAATGGCATAGCCCTAAATCTTTGCATGTGACTTGCGAAACATGATTTGGAACCAACACTCCTGTAGGTAGAGGACACTTTTGTAAACATCAGTAACCTTGCTTTGTTTGATATCCACTGACTTTAAACATGATAAAAATTCTTCATATAAATAGCTTAGAACTTACCTCTAGATAACCGTAACCTATATGGAAGATATTACTTCCTTGACTTTTTATTTCTAAGACTGCAGATGTTTTAAGTGTATGGATTGTGTCTTTTCCTGCAGAGCTGCTCTGTAAAAGACCCAAACTCTGGATTTCTATATAACCTGGAACCATTAGCTTCAGAAAAAGCATACATAGTCAAAGGAATTAAAAAGAACTACATGGTAATAATTTTCTTTTCCAAGTTCGTATCTTGTGGTTTTTCTGCAGTGAGTTAATAAATCAGTGTGCTTTCTTGAGGGAAGTGTAGAAAGCACTCAGAACCACCTCTTGTGTATTGATAAAAAGAATTCCTGATAATAGTATTGCTAATAAACAGAAAATAAATATATTGTGAGCTATGTGTCTTGGGAAAAGCTCTAGCCCAGGAACTGAGCAAATGATTTATGTGCAGGATTTAGTAGTTAAAGGTCAAAGACAACTGATTTAAATCCTTGAAATCTGCTACTGAAAAGAACAGAAGATACTGAGTTAGATGGGCTAATGTAAAAAGCAACTTCCAAAACTGTTGTGGAATCAGATTTTTTCAGGCCAAACTCAAAGCTCACATTTATATTCTGTATCACTTTGGATGAGCTGAAAAACTTGTAAAGATGCATGAGTAAAAAAGAAGGCTGTAATTGAGGAGTTTAGTCTTGATATCGTGTCCATCAAATAGCAGAAAATCTAACATACATTGATTGTGTTCAATCTCTTAGGTAAGTATCTGTAGACCAGCCAAGGAATGTGGGCCTATTCCTGGTATTCAAGTTGATGATTCAATTGGTGGATGTGAAACAGAAGACCTGAAACATATTCGCTTGGTGAAACTGAACAAAACTCTTCAGTTGTCTACAGAAGGATATCTGTCACTTACTTATACAGGTAGAGTGACTGTGGCTTAATTTGTAAATGTTTGCCTTCTGATTTAGTTACTACCACAGTTTTTTGAGAGATAATATTTAGTCATTACACAGCATTCATTCCATCAAGTTTTCTTCTGCAGTCTGTGGCTCCTAGAGGTCATATCTAGAGAAACAACTATTCTTTTTAATCCAAAGGAAAATAAAGGGTTAATGTACAGTGTACAGCTTGTTGGCCATTGCCTTAGAATTTTTTAATGCTTGCCCTCCTCCTGAATCCACAGACAAAAGGTTTATGCTTCTCCACACCCATGTAAAAAAAATAAGAGATTGGAGCTTAAAGATTGGAGATGTGGAATTCAAGTTATTAGAAGGCCCAGTGAGTGAGATTGTAGAAAGTGTTCATTGCTTACAGGGTATAATTTACCACCATAATATTTTAATACTTGCTCTTTTTTTTTACCTATAATAGTTAGGTATGCCAGTGAACTTATCCTGACCCAGTCATGGAAATTAATGTTTTATTTTTTAACGTTTAACATACTGTATATGTTGGCTTGAATCATAATCTGAATTTGAATGAAAGTCCTTCCCTTGCCACCCCTGAAAACCACCATATTTCCCCCTTCATTTAACTGTACTGTTCTTGTGTTTTTTGCCCTTATTTCTGTCTGATGTTCCAATGTGTGCAGATTTAAAGGAACAACATATATAGGTAGTCCTTGTTCAGTGACCACCTATTCAGCAACCATTTGAAGTTATGACGGCGCTGAACGAGAGACTTACAGCCGCTCCTTGTAGTTGCAGCTGTTGTGGTGCCCCCATGGTCATGTGATCGCGATTCAGGTGCTTGGCAACTGGCTCGCAATTACAACGTTGCAGCATCTCTCACATGATCGCCGTTTGCGATCTTCACTGCTGGCTTCCGACAAGCAGTCAATGGGGAAGCTAGTGGGAGGTCACAAACGGTGATCACGTGACGTGCCTAACAAACGTGCAGGGTTTGCCTAACAACGGCAACTGGGACTGCCGGAACTTTCGTTGTAAGTTGGCACGGTCATGTGAAGTCATGCTTTATGACCACGTCACTTAGTGATGGAGTTCCCAGTCCCAATTACTGAAGTTAACCAAGGACTACCTGTAAAGGGTTGGAGAATACTTTGTCTTGAAGTTTTATTTTCATTCTTCAGGGCCCAGTGACAGTTTCATCATCACTTTTAGTTGTAATCAGTCCTATCCTGGAAATCTCGAATTTGTACACGAAGAAATGAATTCTGCACGAAATATTCATAATACTTACTTTGAGTTCTACACAGCTTTAGCCTGTCCACCTGCTCCAGTTGATTGCCAAGTCACTGGTAAGTAAACTAGGGTAGGCTGATTTTCCATCTTAGTGACTAAGTGTTTCTATATGTTTGTTTTTTCTTACATCCAAATGGTAAGTGGTGGGATTGTTTCTACAACAGTTAAGGCTTCTTCTCTATTTGAAGAGAGCATTTGAAAATGTTGGACTAGAAGAACTCCAAGGTCCCTTCCAACCTCTGATTTAATTCCACGAGAATTGGATTGGATGGCAATGAGAGAGAAATTAAAAATGTGTACACAAAGTTTATATCCATTCCTCTGCCCTGCACGCTCTGTAGGTTTCTGAAACCAACATTTGTGTTTCTCTTAGAAAGTTTGGCTGAAGAGCATGTTAAGAGTGCTTTAAGTAAACTTGAATTTGACCTCTCTCTATTGAAATCCTGGTGGTTTATAAGGATGTGCAAAATGTTCCATGCACAGACCATTCCACGCATGGTTCAGATCATATGTGCATGGCCAGGAACAGGTATTATAGGGTAGGAGACAGGAGGGTGGAAGTAAAGCTAGTGATGGTGTAGGGCAGATACGGCAAAAGGGCAAGAAGACCAAATGAGTTAGACTCTGCCTAAATTCAAGTGCAGGAATGAAGTGCTTAGGTTGTCAGGAAGGGGGAAATTGGCTTGGACCAGTTGGTTTATGTGCTTGAATTCTAGCACAGTAGTGGCTGCAAAAAGAAAAGGAAGGAAGTTCTTGGATGATTGGTGGATGGGCTGGTACACAGGCCAGGCGGAGGAGGAAAGAATAGGATGAGGTACACTAGCCTTATCCTACCTGTCCTGCAAGAACCTTCTGGAATTTGTTTCAACTGAAACCCAGAAAAAACAAAAAGTTCCAGGTTTCAGTTCAGCTGTGACCTGCTCAGAACTAATCTGACCAAACCTCTGACCCACAGTAAGTTTGTCCTGTGCAAGAAACAAAGCACATTATCTCTTTCACGCACATCTCTAGTGGTTGAGACTATATTTAATAATAACAAAGCAGTATAATTTTTTCATAAATAAGAGGTTGGTTATCATTGACTGAATGAAGGCAAGGCTGAGCAAATTTCAGAGTTATGGGGACCTGCTTTGTTATTTTCTAGAATCCCAAGATCCTCCAAGTGGAACCTGGTTTAAAAGATACAGAATTTAAACAATTCTGAGCCCAGATGTTTGTTTTGTGTACCAAAACTGAACTGACTTCATTACCATTTCACACAAAGCATTAACTATTTTTTAAACCTAAGTTTCTTTCATATTAGCAGTATAATTTTTGATTTTTGAGGTGCTAGTCATTTTGTTGTTGTTCTTTTTAGTAATTCTTTTTGATTATATTACAAATCATCCAGAAGTCTATTTTCTGCCCATCCCTTTGTTAAGGTACTGTTGCGGGTTTTTTTTTTTCCTTATAAATTATAATGTTAAAAAAGAAAGAAAAAACATTTAAGTGATTTTTGTTACTGCAAAATTATTCTTAAATGAAAGTTTAAATTACTGACTCTTAAAAAAGATGTTTTAAAATGTAGGACGTCCAAAATTATATGTTCCTTTATTTTTACCAATGTGGGGGCTGATTTAAAATAACATTAGTCAGAGCTTTAGATAAAGAGAAATTAAAGCATTAATGCCGTCATATAGCTCTATAAATTTCTTGGCTAAAATATTTTTTTTTAAATTTTTTGATATGTGCTTGAATATTGTGATATAAAGATACTGGGATGTATATTGTGGGAGTTTTGAGCTAGTAAACAGCTGCAACTATGTATGGTGAAGCACCCAACATTTATCTGTAGAATCTTCTGACTTCATAATGCATGTTGTGCTTTAATATTATTTTATTACTTTGCTGTTCAAATGTCAGGCTCGGATGACTAACCTCTTGGAAATTGGGGTCTGACTTGGATAAGGAGGATTTGATTTAATCAAGCATTTCCAGTTCCTGCTTGTGTTTTCAGATTCTGATGGCAATGAATATGATCTGAGTGACTTGAGCAGAGATCACGAGCCTTGGATTGCCCTGGATACAACAACAGATGCAAAAAAAAGAACTTTCTATCTCAGTGTTTGCAGGCCACTTCCGTATATACCAGGATGTCCAGGTAAGCATCTTAGATTAACTAACAATGTACAGAACTGGAACTGAAGAACTGTCAGTGCCACAGGCTATCGAATCAAATTATCTATTCAGTTGTATCCGACCTTCGGCGATTCCATAAGCCAGCTCTCTCCATGATTTCCGATCTTGTACAGCTTCTTTCAGTTGCTTTAAATTTTGGCCTGCGTCTGCTTTGATTACATCCAACCAGCGTGTTCTTTGGCGTCCTCGTTATCTTTTGCCACTGACCGTTCCAAGCATACTGTCTTTCTCCAACAATGTTGATCTCATGACACCACAGGCTATACCATTCCTTAAACACACATCCTTCTGAAAAATCATCTTTGTGTCCTCCTCCAAATTCTTTTTTTTTTTTTTTTGGATACTCTGCTTGCTTCTTCCCCTCTCTTGATGAATTTGGATAGCTAGCATAGCAGAGAAACTATAGATTTTCTTGATACTTCTTAGCACAATATTATCTGATGTACATGTGCAGTTTTGGGCTACCTGTGCTTAGAATTCAAATGAGTAGACATAGTTAAACAGACTACAGTGATAAGGTTCATGCAATAGACTGAGCCAGGAATCTGCATCCTGTTACTCATGGGCTGCAAGCTTCTTCACAGTTGTTATTTTGTGACTCTTGTTTGTTTTGTTTGTTTGATTGACTGATTGATTGATTGATTGATTGATTATGTGCTATCAGGTCATTGTCAATTCTTAGCGAGCAAATGGATAAATTTTCTCTATGATCTGTCTTTCAGGTCTTCCAATGGTGCACTCATCACCACTTTAACTGAATCCATCCACCTTGCTGCTGGTCATCCTCTTCTCTTTTCTTTCACCTTTCCCACATTCCCCAGAGAGCTAGGACTTAACATAATGTGTCCAAAGTAGGATAATTTGAGCCTTGTTAATTTGTGCCTTGAGTGAGAACTCTGGGTTGATCCATTTCTTTATTTTCTTGGCTGTCCACGGTATTCTCAGGAGTGTTCTCCAACACCAATGTTCGAATGCAAAAATACTCTTCCTATCCTGCTTCTTCAGAGTCCAACTTTTGTTTTCATAGAGTGTCACAGGGAATACCATGGCTTGTACGATTCTGATCTTTGTAGGTGTAGACGCATCACAGCATTTGAATATCTTTTCCAAGACGTTCATGGCTGCTCTAAGTGCTAGTTTGCGGCGTATTTCTTGACTGCTTGTCCTTTGCTGTTGATGATTGATCCTAAAAGGCAGAAGCTATCCACCACTTCAGTATCTTCATTGTCAGTTCTAAGGCTGGTTGTAATGACAGGTATATTCTGGCTTTTTTTGCACTCCTTTGCCAACCTGGAGCCAGTCTGTTTCACCATGTTCTGTCCGTACTGTGGCTTCCTGATCTGTATATAAGTTTCTCATGAGGACAATGAGATGTTCCGGGATTCCCATTTTTCGGAGCACATTCCATAGCCTGACGTGATTGACACAATCAAAGGCATTTCTATAATCAATGAAGCACATAGTGACCTCTTTCTGGTATTCTTTGGCTTTCTTAATTATCTAATGTGCATCAGCAATAATTTCTCGTGTTCGTTGGCTTTCTCTAAAGCCAGCTTGAACATCTGGCATCTCCTTTCCCATGTAGGGTTCTAGTCTGTGTTGGATGACCTAAGCATTATTTTGCTAGCATGTGAAATTAAGGGTATGGTATGATAGTTTGTGTAGGGGCGTGGTGGCTCAGCGGGTAAGACGCCAGGCTTGTCGATCGGAAGATTGCAAGTTCGGAGGTTCGAATCCCTAGCCCTGTGTGCGGAGTGAGCTCCCGCACTAGCTCCAGCTCTTGTCAACCTAGCAATTCAAAAGCATGCAAATGCAAGTAGATTAATAGGTTCCACTTCGGTGGATAGGTAACAGCGTTCCGCGCGCATCATGCGGCCACATGACCGTGGAAGCGTCTTTGGACAACGCTGGCTCTTCGGCTAACAAACGGAGATGAGCACTGGCCCCTAGAGTTGGACACAACTGCACAAATGTGCGGGGGAACCTTTACCTTATGATAGTTTGTATGCTTTGTTAGGTCTCTCTCGCTCTCTCTCTCTTTTTGGTATTGGAATGTAGATTGACCTCTTTCAGTCTGTTGGCCACTGCGTTCTACAGATTTGCTGGCATAGCTTGGTTAGAAACTTTACTGATTCTTCTTTTGTTGCTTGCCATGTTTCTGTGGGTATTCCATCAATTCCTGTAGTTTTCTGACTTGGTGGAGATGACCGGAGTGCTGATCTAACTTCATTTTCTAGTACTAGAGGTTCTTGTAAGTGGGGAATATCTTCTAAGGCAGGGCTTTCCAAAGTTTTCCCGCGGCGACACACCAACCGCCCTTGGTGTGTCGCCGCGGGAAAACCCAGAACCGCTGCTGCCGCTTTCGGTTTTTCCGCGCCACCATTGGTGTGTCGCCGCGGGAAAACCCGGAAGCGCTGATGATGATCAGTGCTTCCGGGTTGTGTGGTGACACACCAGACTGTGTGTGGCGACACACTTTTGTGTCGCGACACACAGTTTGGAAAGCTCTGTTCTAAGGTATCTTGGGTGTTTGCACATCTGCTGTACAGTACTTCAGTATACCCCTTCCATCTTTGTTCCATCTTTGTTTGATCTACTTTGAATCAGTTACTATCTATCCATTGATGTCCTTTAGCACAGGGGTACCCAACCTTTTTGGCATGAGGGACCGGTTTCGTGGAAGACAATTTTTCCACGGACCGGGGGGCGGGGTTTGCAGGCGGGAGCCAATCGCACGGACCGGGGGGTGGGGTTTGCAGTCGGGAGCCAATTGCATGGACCAGGGGCGGGGTTTGCAGGTGGGAGCCAATTGCGCGGACTGGGGGTGGGGTTTGCAGGCAGGAGCCAATCACGGGGGGCGTGGTTTGGAGACTGGCATGGCCCGGTTCCTAACAGGTCATGGACTGGTACCGGTCCGCGGCCCAGGGGTTGGGGAGCCCTGCTTCAGCATATTAATTCAAGGTTGGAACCTCCTTAGCACCTGAAAAGTTATGCTACTGAAATATAGTGGCAAAATAACTAATGATCAATTTCTGATTGTTAACATAAAAGTGCAAAAATAGGTAGAGAAATGGATGAGTGAACCTCTGCAAGTCAACATCCACCCATTCCCAATCTGAACTGTATACTTCTCCCCCCACCCCCAAAAAAAGTGCTGAACCAGAGGTCAGAAAGTTTGGCCTCATGGCAATCTTGTCTTTTCTCTGGAGGGCTTCTTGCTGCTCACCAGCTAGACAGTAAGATAAAGTGTGGCGCCTAAACCAAAGAGAGTTGCAATAAGCCATAAATCATAATTTATGTACTGCAGTGACTTGATTTGCTTATCATGTTAAATCAAAGCTAAACAAACCAGCTTGACATGCCTCTGTGTGTAAAATTGTTTGTAGTTTAATTTGTTGAAGGACCTTCAAATGATTAAAAAGATTAACTGAACTTTTCTAAGCCTTTTTAAGGTGGATTTTATTTTTCTATCCTTGTCAGGTTGAATTTTAATGTTGGAATGTATGTTATAATAGGGGGAAATAGCAACTATCAATTTGATGCTTGGATAATGTAAAGATAGAAATAAACTGATTTTAATTTTTTACAGAAAGACAACTGTAAAAATAAGTGAAGTAAAAAAAAATCCTTGTGTCAGTCAGCAAAGTCAAACTGAGTTTATATTTAGCTAGCAAATTATCAGTCCAGGTATGATTAACTTAAGAAAAGGAGGGAAGAATGTTAAATTACTTCTGAGCCCCTTTTAAAAAGGATTAATACAACCTTTTTGTAAAACATAAATATCTGTTTTGGAAATGTTTCTTTTGGCTGCAGCTGGTGTAGTGGGAGCTTGTGTGAAATATGCTGATAAAAGCCAGAATCTTGGTGTAATCCAGATAAGTCCTCAGGCTGCCACCGATGGATCCCTTACTATTATGTATTTGAGTGGAGACAAATGCAAAGATAAACAACAGTACTCAACACGGATAATTTTCCAGTGTGATCAAGCTATGGTAAGTTCATGTATAGAAGTGTTTTTCAAACTTGGCAACTTTAAGATGTGTGGAATCCCAGAATTCCCCAGCCAGCATGCTGAGTTGAAGTCCATACATCTTAAAGTTGCCAAGTTTGAAAAAAACTATGTATAGTGAAGTCTAGTATTGAAATATCTGGATGCCATAACACGACTGCTTTTTGCAACCTTGCAGGCTGGTATTGGGTTTGTCACTCATGCTCTTCTCACTTGTCTGCGCTGCTGCAGCTCCCTTTATCCCAGTGTGTTTCATGAAGCTCAGGATTTCTGTTCCTTTAAAAAATACATCAAATAATTGTACATAGGTGCACTGTTCAAGCCTTTTCGTCCCTTCTAGCCTCAAAGGCTTTGGCTAGAAGAAACTGAGTGTACAGCTAGCTGTACATTGTCTCTTTCCCCGATGGTTCCTTGGGACAATTTCAGAGCTGCCTTAGTGCAGTCTTTAACACACTTCCCCCACCCTCACCTACACCTGAAGAGAATCAGAGACTCCAGAAGTAATGACAGTCCTGTACCTGTATCACATGATTGTAAGCACTTGACTTGGACAGAATAGCTTCACAAACTTTCTTCTGTTTCAAAAGGTGCAGAAATATATTTAGAGAAAATATTCAAAGGACGCTTCCTATTTGAAATCACAGTGGCTAAAAAAGGGTGCCAAATTTAAAAAGAAATAAAATAAAATGCTCTGTTTTTTCTCCATATTTAAAAATGGCTATTTCATATTTGTACATACCACTCAACTTGAGCATTCATTTCCATTTCTCATTCCACGCAGGTTCTCCTTGACAAGTTCCAGATTTTTCATTTCTTTTGCTAGGTCCGCAGCAGGCAAACTTTTTGTGCCTGGGGACACACTTAAATCAATAACCCCTTTTTTCCCACTTCAGAGAGCTGCAGGAGATGTGGCAATATGGTTTGATGGGAGATTTATTTATTTAGGCTTAGAAGGCTTTACATTAAGTTTAATGCACTTGCCTGAAAGCTTTCAGACCGTTACTTTGTATCTTCCTTTTTTTTTTAAATAAAGATTAACAGGCAATGATACCAAATTTGATAGTGTGATCTGTAGAGGCAGTATGGGCTATGAGTTGTAACTCAAATCATTTGCTCAAGTGATTGGATTATTCTGCATTTGGATGAAGTTGGAGCTAAACTGAGGCAGAGGGAAGAATGAAGAAAGACAATATAAGAAAGATTGCCAGAGGCAATATAGAAAGGAACAGACTTTCCTAATGTACTTCTGCAATAGCTTTAGCTTGCCAGTAAGGACTGTGGCATACTTGTTAGTAATTAAACTTAAATTAACATTTATTTATTTATTTATTTATCATACTTATATCATACTTATATCATTATCAAATTATTTAAACAATTGGAAAAGCTTGACAGATTTGTACCATTGTTTAAGGTATAGATATGTGCATATACTCTAACACAGAGCTTTCCAAACTGTGTGTCGGGACACGTTAGTGTGTTGGCTGCAGTGTCTGGGTGTGTCCCAGCTGCTGCTGCTGCCTCCGAGCCCTGCCAGGATTCCACGCAGGTCCTAGTGCCTGCCCTAAATCATATCCCTTATGAATATACAGTGGAGGTGAGGAATAGATTTAAAGGATTAGATCTGGTAGACAGAGTTCCTGAAGAACTATGGATGGAGGTTCGTAACATCGTACAGGAGGCAGCAGCTAAAACCATCCCAAAGAAAAAGAAATGCAAGAAAGCAAAGTGGCTGTCTGATGAGGCTTTACAAATAGCTGAGGAAAGAAGGAAAGCAAAAGGCAAGGGAGAAAGGGAAAGATATAACCAACTGAATGCAGATTTCCAGAGAATAGCAATGAGAGATAAGAAAGCCTTCTTAAATGAACAATGCAAAGAAATTGAAGAAAACAATAGAATGGAGAAGACTAGAGATCTCTTCGAGAAAATCGGAGATACCAAGGGAACGTTTTGTGCAAAGATGGGCATGATAAAGGACAAAAAAGGCAGGGACCTAACAGAAGCAGAAGAGATTAAGAAGAGGTGGCAAGAATACACAGAAGAACTATACAAGAAAGATCTTAATGTCCCTGATAAATACGATGGTGTGTTCACTGACTTTGAGCCGGACATCCTAGAGAGTGAAGTCAAGTGGGCCTTAGGAAGCATTACTAACAACAAAGCTAGCGGAGAAGACAGTATCCCAGCTGAGCTATTTAAAATCCTAAAAGATGATGCTGTTAAAGTGCTGCACTCAATATGCCAACAAATTTGGAAAACTCAGCAGTGGCCACAGGATTGGAAAAGGTCAGTTTACGTTCCAATTCCAAAGAAAGGCAATGCCAAAGAATGCTCAAACTACCGTACAATTGTGCTCATTTCACATGCTAGCAAGTTTATGCTCAAAATCCTACAAGCTAGGCTTCAGCAGTATGTGAACCGAGAACTACCAGAAGTGCAAGCTGGGTTTCGAAGAGGCAGAGGAACTAGAGATCAGATTGCCAACATTCGCTGGATCATGGAAAAAGCAAGAGAGTTCCAGAAAAACATCTACTTCTGCTTCATTGACTACGCTAAAGCCTTTGATTGTGTGGATCACAACAAACTGTGGCAAATTCTTAAAGAGATGGGAGTACCAGACCACCTTACTTGTCTCCTGAGAAACCTGTATGCGGGTCAAGAAGCAGCGGTTAGAACCGGACATGGAACAACCAATTGGTTCAAAATTGGGAAAGGAGTACTACAAGGCTGTATATTATCACCCTGCTTATTTAACTTATATGCAGAGTAGGTAAAGGTAAAGGTACCCCCCGCAAATTTGTGCAGTCGTGTCCGACTCTAGGGGCCGGTGCTCATCTCCGTTTGTTAGCCGAAGAGCCAGCGTTGTCTGAAGACGCTTCCGCGGTCATGTGGCCGGCATGACACGCGCGGAACGCTGTTACCTTCCCACCGAAGTGGTACCTATTAATCTACTTGCATTTGCGTGCTTTCGAATTGCTAGGTTGGCAAGAGCTGGAGCTAGTGCGGGAGCTCACTCCGCATGCAGGGCTAGGGATTCGAACCTCCGAACTTGCGATCTTCCGATCGACAAGCCTGGCGTCTTACCCGCTGAGCCACCACGCCCCTTATATGCAGAGTACATTATGAGAAATGCTGGGCTGGATGAATCACAAGATGGAGTTAAGATTGCCGGGAGAAATATCAACAACCTCAGATATGCAGACGATACCACCCTAATGGCAGAAAGTGAAGAGGAACTAAAGAGCCTCTTGATGAGGGTGAAAGAGGAGAGTGCAAATGCTGGCTTGAAACTCAACATTAAAAAAACTATGATCATGGCATCTGGTCCCATCACCTCCTGGCAAATAGAAGGGGAAGAAATGGAAGCAGTAACAGATTTTATTTTCTTGGGCTCTAAGATCACCGCAGACGGTGATTGCAGCCATGAAATTAAAAGATGCTTGCTCCTTGGGAGGAAAGCTATGGCAAACCTAGACAGCATATTAAAAAGCAGAGACATCACCTTGCCGACAAAGGTCCGTATAGTTAAAGCTATGGTTTTCCCAGTAGTAATGTATGGCTGTGAGAGTTGGACCGTAAGGAAGGCTGAGCGCCGAAGAATTGATGCTTTCGAGCTGTGGTGCTGGAGAAGGCTCTTGAGAGTCCCTTGGACTGCAAGGAGGTCAAATCAGTCAATCCTAAAGGAAATCAACCCTGACTGCTCATTGGAAGGACAGATACTGAAGCTGAAGCTCAAATACTTTGGCCACCTAATGAGAAGAGAGGACTCACTTGAAAAGACCCTGATGCTGGGAAAGACTGAAGGCAAAAGGAGAAGGGGACGGCAGAGGATGAGATGATTAGATAGCATCACCGATGTAATGAACATGAATTTGAGTAAACTCCGGGAGACAGTGGAGGACAGAAAGGCCTGGCGTGCTATGGTCCATGAGGTCATGAAGAGTCGGACAGACTAAATGACTGAACAACAACAACCTAGTGCCTGCCTGGTGCCTTGCTGCCTCCAAACCTGCCCTGCCAGGATTCCGCGCAGGTCCTAGTGCCTGCCTTGTGCACTGCTGTAAGAGTGTGTCACGAAATGATGCATGTCTAAAAAGTGTGTCACCAACATGAAAAGTTTGGAAAGCTCTGCTCTAACACTTCAAACTTTGTCTCTAAACATGCAAGTGGATCATGGGAACAAGGCTGCTTCCATAGGTTACAACTTGATTAATAAAAAACAGCAAATATGTGATGAAATGTCTGCAAGTTGAGAATCCTTGCTGTGATTCTACTACAAAAGACCTTTAAAATGGAAATGCAGCTCAACATGTCCCACAATATTGATCAGGTCTGTTGTGTAGCAATACTGATTAGTTCTCCTATTGAGTTGTAAAAGGATAGGTCAAAAATGAATTTCTCAGGTTCCCAGATTTTTTTTAACTAATGGAATTTGAATGGAATAGTTGCCCAGTGAATCAGAGGATGGTGATTCAGTAGCTTATTAGGGGATCATAAGTTCATGCATGCATAAAACATGTTAAACTTTTCATCTTTATGTTTAGGGATCACCAGTGTTTCAATATGAAGAAGACTGTGAGTTTGTGTTTCTCTGGAGAACATTAGCAGCTTGCCCTGTGCACAAAGCAGAAGGCAAGTATGAACACTTAAAGAGTTTTGTTCTTCAACCTGTATATCTAAAGCTCATTAATAAGTTTATAATAAGAAAGGCAGGTCTTATATTTTTTATAGAACTTTATTAAAACATTTTCAAAATATACATAAAAACTAAAAAGATTGAAACAAAGAAGCCTACAAAGAAAAAGAAACAGAACTAAAAAGGTGTGAAAAAAACACAAAACAAACTACTACAAAGTGACTTCCGACTTTCTACAATAAAGATATACATAAATCAATATCAATCTCTTACTCCAATTCATATTATAGTAAACATTTCTATAAAGCATTTAGATTATCATTATTACATTCCCTTCTAAAACAAAATTACCCTCCCAATTAAAGAAAAACATATAAAACCCCTTCAAACATAATTTGGAACCTAATATAGTAACATACACTATCCTTCTTCACTATAATTTGCTCCTATCTGCCAGCTAAACTAACATTACCCAAAAATATAAGAATTCTCCAAACAGCATAAACCATAGCTTTCCAAACTATGTGTCGCGACACTTTAGTGTGTCGCAACACACAGTTTAGTGTGTTGCGAAGTGGCGGCATGGGGTGTGTGTGGTGGCGGCGGCAGCAGCGCGCCACCAGCGCTTCTGTGTTTTAGTGAGGCTGCTGCCTCCGCCATGCACACCGCCACCGCCGCGTGCCCCCCGTGCTGCTGCTGTGCACGCGCGTGCGCTGCCGCCGCTGCCACCATTGTCGCCAACGGTGGCACTTTAGAAAGCACTGGCATAAACATTTATCTAAACCCTTAGAAAACCATCCTGATAACCACATTTAAACAATAACCTAAGCATTTACCAAAAATGTAAGAATTTTCAAAGCAGCATAACCATTTATCCAAACCTTTAAGAAACCATCTTGATTTAGACAATTAACCCACTTCAAAGTAAACAAAGGCATTTACATGTCTCAGTAGTACAGAGTTTTCTTGTCAATTTCAAATTCTACAACCTGCTTTAAAAAGCCCAAATATTTGTCCAAAATCTTCCAGCCTCTAGAGTTTAATTCTCTTTCTTGATCATGGTGTGGTGGCAACACTGTCTTATCTTCAACTTTCAACAACTCAATTTTCCTTTGACTATTTAAACGTAAGTCACCAATTCTCATCTTTTTCTTTGGAGAAACCACTTTACTCTTAAGGTAGTTTTCAGCCTTATCAGTTTCTCTCGATTCTTGTGACAATTTGGACTCCACAAATTCTGAGAAATGCTCCAAGACTTGAATAACAGCATTGTAGAGATCTTTAAATATCAAATTAATTTCCTCCATATTTCTTAACAGTAAGATACATTATGTTGCCCTCTAGTGCCTCAGGAAGGTAAAGTAATTAACTCTGTAACTGAACACTCTCACCAACCTTTTTATCTCCGATGTGGCCATTCAGGAAAATGAAAAGTAATAACAAACAGCATTCCCATGGGAAAGTGAAAGCAAATAGATCAGAACTCCAATCCGCAGATTCAATGAAGAAGAGAAAGTTTTATATTCCTCAAAATCACTTTAATAAAAAAGCATTAAAAAAACAAAAAAAAATTAAATCTCAATTTAACAAATTATATATAAAAAGCCAAATTACCAAGTTAATAATTTTCAAAAATAATGAGAGTCACCAAGAGATTCTGCATTTCTTTGTTGCAGAAAGCCTCTCTTTGGTAAAATTCAAACAAAAAAACTTAATGCTATAGAAATGGGGTGGGCAGCTTTAAGGTCCATTTTTGGCTTCAGAGCGGCTTGGGAAGAAGATGATGGCCCCTCTTCCCAGCTGATTGCTTCCCAGTCAATTGCGAAACACCGTTTTGCGGTCTTCTGGCTGTGACCAGCTGTCCGGAGAACACATGGGGTGATTCCTGGGGTTCTCCTTAATTCGGAGAATGCTTCTGGGCTCCAAGGAATCCTGCCTGAGCCCAAGGAAAAAAGCCGCTCTGACAGGTCAGTCCGCAGACAGCGGAAAAACCAGCTCAAGCTGGTATTGGTCCCCACCGGACGTCGAGAGGCAGGTCTTACCTTGAGCTTAAATGCCACATCTGTATCCAGTTCTTCTCCAATATGTGTACATGGCAGAAGTCTTAACTCCCAAAATACTTCATATAGGGAGGAATATGGTTATAAACATCCCCATCTCCAAAAATTGTTATCAAGTTACAGCTGCTAATATTAACTGTTTTTAATTTAATGTAAATGTAAATTAAATAAAAAGTTGAACAGAAGCCTTGTGTAACCAAGCAATTGTCTGTACTGTTAGAGATGAAACATTTCCATAATTTTTAATTATATAAAATATATAGGAAAAAGGGGGAATTTGTGAAATACATACAATATTTAATTTTTAATTCTCTTTAGAAATGTAAAGTCATTTGTTACGTATTATATATACTTTAGTTTGCTTTTTAGTGATATGCTTTGTACAGTTTCAGAGTGAGAAGATAAAGGAAAAAAAACAAGGGTGGTCATTAAGGGGAGGTAATGGAAAGGAAGTTGTTGGAAAGATTGGTGGGTGGGCTGGTTTATAGGCATGCAAGTGTGAAGTGGAGGTTGTGGGGTGGCCCACAAGACCTGCCCCGTAAGACCTGTTCATAAGACCTGTTCAATTTTGTCATGGTCAAAACCTGGAACAATCGAGCTGCTCCAAATTTTAGTTCAGCCAACCTGCAACACACCCAGAATGGTTCAGCTGAACCGCCCAGAGTCGCTGGGGTAATAATAATAATAATTTCCAAGGCACAGTATGTTTCCTTGGGGCTTGAAACAAAACACATTTTGGTTTTGAGCATACTTGTGTTTGACAATCTATTACTGTGAAAGTAGTTTTCTTGATAGCCAATTTGCTTTGCAAAAATTTGTACATTGAAAATTTTGTTTAAAGAAATAACTTGCTGAATGACTGTTAACTCAAGTGATAGTCTGAAATGAATAACTATATGTCATTCTATAGCATTAGATCATAATTTTTTCCCCCCTTGTGGCTTTGGGTTTCTTTAAGGTGAGAACTGTCAGGTGAAAGATCCAAGGTATAGTTATGTATATAACTTGTCATCACTTCATGGGAAGGATATTAAAGTAAGCACTGAAGAATACGACTATTACTTTAGAATCTGTGATGGATTAACAGCAGGGGTATGCAAACAATCAAACAACAGTGAAGATGTTGTGTCATCATGTCAAGTTAAAAAACAGGAGCCAAATGCTAAAAAAATAGCAGGTAAGGTCATTCTGAAATTTGTTGCCTTTGCTTTGCTTTGCAAGCAAATGCCTTCATGGACCTTTTCTTGAATCCCTACATTTGATACTTCTCTAGATAACTTGAGATTTAGTTGTAGTGCCCTGTACGGTAGTTCTGTTTCCACAGCCAGCAGTCATCTGGCTGTACTAATGTTTGCATGTGATTCCAATTGGAGGCCAACTAAGGTGAAGCTCTTTAGCGCTGATTGTTAATGTCCCCTCCCTCCCCTATACCTTCGCCAGAATTTTAAGCTCATCTGAAGCACTGTGGAATTCTTGGTTTCTGTACACTTTTATAAACGTGCAGGTCTGTACATGTACAAATGCATATACATGTAAGTTTATGTATCTTTTGTATATGCTTTTATTTGCTGATTTTTATCTTTACATCTTACGCCACTAAGTGGTTCCATTCTCTTTTTGTGTGGCAAAGTAAAGATAGTGAGAACACATGCAGGATAGCTGGGCAGTCTTTCTGCAGCAGAACAGGCAATGTGGGGCCCTCCAACTGTACTGTAATTCCCAAAACCACAGTGATAATGCCCAGTCATCATGGATTGTGGGAGTTGTGGTCCAAGAGCAAATGGTGTCTACCTCCAGGCTGCAGAGTAGCGGGAAACTGATAAAGGGAGGTTTGGGAAAAGATGAAAGAAGAAGGGGCTAGTGTGCTTTATGTCTGAGTGTCCTCTATGTATGGGTGTGTTTTGGGCTCATTTTGAATGAATGATATGCAGGCGGTAGTTCATGCAACTATTCAACTTAATGAAAAGACTAGCATTGGATGTTTTTGTAGGGCGTTGTATGCTGGTGATTACAACTGGATTATTAAACTTCCATTCTCTTCTGCCAGAAACATAGCTATGTTAGTCTGTTGGTACAAACTCTAAGAATCTTATTCCGGCAAAGGATAGCTCATTCTCTGTCTACACACATGCACTTAGAAAGCGACTGTAGCTTGAATCATGTCAACTGGATTTCAAGCTACAGACAATTCCACCTGGATGACTGATCTTCATAGACTTAGAAAGCGACTTTTAAATCTTCAATATGTTTGTAATATTTTGTAATATACATTTTGTTACTAGGTTTGCACACTGCAAAACTGACATATGAAAATGGATTACTTAAGATAAACTACACTGGTGGGGACATATGTCACAAGATATATAGGCGATCAACAGCCATATTTTTCTACTGTGATCCTAATCCAGATTTGCAGGTAAGGAAACTTGGGGATTTTAGTCTGTTCTGAAATAATTAAATATGGGTTTTGACAATTGTCTAGCTTGAGAGAGAGAGAAAAGCTCTATATAGACTAACCACACAGAAATTAAATGCAGTGAGAGGTTAGAATTGCATAATCCTGATAATGGCCTGTTAGATAACATGTTTATTAAGGACAAAGGTGTATACTTGAGTCCTCAAATGCAAATGAAACTGCTAAAGCTTAAGGGCAATCCCTTTTATTTTATTGTTTTTGCATTGTGTCAGAAGGGAAAAATATTACATATATGTAGTTATACTATTTAATTAATTCCATTTTAATTAAATTTAAATTAGAAGAAAATCATATGCAGCTTTTGTCCAGGCCCCATCTATTGCTTTGTGCTATGCAGTGCTTGTTTTTTTTAAAAAATTACCCTGATTTAAGGGCATAAGATGCATACATTTCTGCCATGCCACTATCATTTCCTTTTCACTAATTTTGTGCTGCAGTGGATGTCTCTTATTTATACCTATTCCGATGGCATGTTCATCAAGAAATGGGGAAAGATAAAAAGTGTTGAAACCTGCAATAGTTTAAAGGAAGGGACTCTGTCAGAGGTTTGGTTCCTTTGATGATAGTTTGCTAGGACTTTCTATGCCTGCAGTGGAAAGAGTCCAGCCCATATTTCTGGCCCTGCCTCCTTTCTTCCTACCCAATGGACTTCAGTCTTGGGCTTAATCCCTTGTGCAAAAGAGCTTGAGGATGGATTTCCAGATATCCATCCCTGGTTTAAGATCGTTCTATTACATACGTTCAGTTCTGCTATTGATATGGTCTAGTATACGCAACAGGTCTTTTTTTGTCTCTGTTCCCATAGCCAGTATTTCTGAAGGAAACCGAGGATTGCACCTATATGTTTGAATGGCACACTCCTTTTGCCTGCCCACCTTCCAAATCTGTTGAATGCTCCTATAAGTAAGTTGCCTTTCCCCAGAGTGTTTTTAGGGCTTCCTATTTTATTGGTCCACTGCTGCTTAATCCATACTAACTATGATTTGTTATGACTTTCTGAGAACACAAGTTTTCCTTTTCATCCCTAATAACAGGAACCTTATACAAGTGTTCACTTTTAGCCTTACTTGTACATGAGCAGCATTTGAGTGCTGTCTAGGTAGAAACGTGTGGTCTAAATCAAACAAAAGAGGAATTAAGCAGTAATATTGAAAAATTGAGATAAACGCTGGCATGCATGTAAGCCTTTTCTTGCAGTGTTCCCATGTGCTTGTCAGGGTTGCAGACTAAGATTATAAACTTCCAAATTTTCCTCTACAGGCAGCCGTGTTTGCAGAGAAACGGGGGATAAAACTTGTGCTTGTGGTCACAGCTTATTTTAGCCTTAGTGTGCCAGTGTGTAGTTTGGATGGTGGAGAGCAGTGGATGTCAGTAGTCACACTAGAATTGCTTTATGCAGTAAGAGAGCACTTATCAAAAGAATTGTGGCAATTTTACTACTAGACAAAACGTATGCATTTAAATACTGTATGATTGCTTTTGAACATTTGACTTGGATTTTTGTAATAGTTGTCTGCATCTTGCATGTATTTACTGTCTTCAATTATTATTAAATGTTATTTTTCTGTTGTAGAGATAGTGCTGGCAACTCCTATGATCTCTCTTCTCTGATCCGACAAAAGGAAAACTGGGAAGCTATTTCAAAGACCAGCTCTTCACAGAAATACTACATCAATGTCTGTAGATCATTAGTACCCCATCAGGGAGCTGGTAAGAATTGGGGGAAGTGTATGCTGTTACTCAGAAGCTTTGTGGGAAGGATTGGAGGAAATTTTGAATGTGCCACCAGATTCTGAACAAAAGAAACCAATTTCTGTGTGACTAAGTCATTTTGCTCAGGTTAAATCTAACCTTTTATGCCTAATTTGCCATCTATCTGTTGGCAATCAGGAAATGTTTAATGAACAAAATTTAATTATCAGTTATACAAATCTGGAAAATGACACAATAGCCAACAGATTGGGTCAATCTACATTCCAATACCCCAAAAAGGAGACTTAGCAAAGTGTGCAAACCATTGCACAATATCCTTAATTTCACATGCTAGCAAAATAATGCTTAGGAGCATCCAATGCAGATTAGAACCCTTCATGGAAAAAGAAAAATATATGCCAGATGTTCAAGCTGGCTTTAGAAAAGGCTGAGGAGGAGATATTGCTGATGCACTGAGAATTTAAGTCATAATAAATGTATTGGAACAATTTTGTGTAGGAAAGTATTTGTTCAAAGGTTCCCTTTTGTGTAAATCTCTGACCAGTGAAAGAAATTAAAATCTTCTATATTAATATGCAAGAGTAAATGATTATATAAAATCATCATCTATAAAAGGATTGTCTCATCTTGAATTAACCTTTATTTTATTTATTTATTCATCATATTTATATTACCACCCATCTCCCTCGCAAGGAGGGATCCTGGGCGGTTATTTATTTATTGGCAGATCCAGAATAAAAAAAAACATTTCTTTAAAGTAATGCACTCACTCATTCTCTATGTGTATCAATACTAAATTATTTTTCTTTCCTCACTGTTTTTTTGTTGTTGTTTTTGTTCCACATTTAGATTTTTGTCCACCAGATGCTGCAGCCTGCCTAATGAATGGATCTAACTATATAAGCTTAGGTGAAGTGGCTGAGGGGCTCAAATGGGAAAATGGTATTTTTGTTCTTAAATATATCAATGGTGAGAAGTGTGAAGACCAGATCCAGAAGAAGTCTACAATCATCCATTTCAAATGTGATGAAAAGAAAGATGTATGTATGCTTCATTAACTAAGGGCTCATAGGGAGCAGCTTCATAGACTTCTAGGAAAATAATGGTCATGGAATTTGAACCCTAATTCCTATTTAGATCTCATTTTCATAAATCTGCTCTGTACATGGAATAAAATCCATCTTTCTACTTTGTAGGATGAAGCAGTTATTCAGCTACAGCTATTTGGGTGTGATAGCAAGATAGCAGATAACCAGTATAGACTCACTATGTAGAAAACAAGCAAACAAAAAGTGATATTTTCTGCTGCATAAAAACCTTAAAGTAATGATAAGCAAACTGGTATCTTCCAGATGTTTAGACCAAGGCTTCCAAAATTCCTGACTGTTGGTTATGCTGTCTGGGTTATGCTGATGGGAATAATAGTTCAAAGCATCTGGATATTGTGTCCATACCTGTCTTAAAGTGTAAATTCATTAACATTATGCAGTTAATCAACATTAGTCACAATTTTTATTTGACCTCTGAAAAAAGATGAACTGACCCCCAGCTTGCCATGTTTCATTATTTTTCTAAGTGGAAATGCTGTTTCTTGAAATACTGAGAGAACCATTGTGTATTAGCTTTGAAAATACTCATATTCTCCTTCCCTCCCCCTAGGATTCCAAGCCAGAGCTGGTAACAGTCCATATGGATTGTGAATATAATTTTATGTGGTATACAGCTGCTGCATGTCCTCTGAAAAGCAATATGCACAATAATTGCACCGTGTCCAACCCTCGTACAGGTAATTTTTTTTAAATTTAAATGTGGGTTTAACAGATGTAATTAGTAAGTAGAAGAGAGGGCTCAAAGTCCAGATCTAAACTCCAGTTCATGCTAGAAAATCCTCAGTGGTTTTTTTCAAATGTTACTGAACTGAAGCAGTTTGGCCACACTTCTCATATAGCGACCAAGACCCTGATCATTAAGTACTGAAAATATTTGGTTGCAGTTATTACAGCTGAAGGTAAAACAACCAGTTATTGAATCTAAGGGAGTGATTAGTTTTCCCACTGGCATATTGCATGTTGGTTTACTTTGTTAATAAACTTGGGTGAGAATCAACGAAACCCGTATGAAGCTCTGATAACATTTCTTGACAAAAAGTCAAAAAATCCAAAAGGGAGTAAGTGCTTTTTCACAGGACTGGACTCAGTTGCCTTCCTATCTAGAGAAATTCTGCTTTTTCCTGTCCTATAAATCTGTCAGCACAATCCCCGTGTTCCTCATTTTTGCCAGCAAGGAAGTTGCCCTCTGGTCTGCATACCCAGAAAAAAAGCTGCACAGGTAGTCCTTGGGTTATGACCACTCATTCAGTGACTATTCAAAGTTAGGACAGTGCTGAACAGGGGGCACTTATGACTGATCCTCAAAATTGTGGCTGTTGCGGCGTCCCCATAGTCACGTGATCATGATTTGTACGCTTGGCAAGCCACTTGCAATTACAACGGTTGCCGCATCCTGCAGTCATGTGATCACCATTTGCGACCTTCCCTGCCGGCTTCCCACAAGCTGAGTCAATGGAGAAGCGGGCAGGAGGTTGCAGGTTGCTCCCACTCCCACTGTTTTTTCAGCCACCTGCCTACCTGTACTCCACAGCGCCTGCCCACCCACACTCCGGACTCCATAGCACCTGCCCTGCACTCTGTAACTCTTGCCCATCGGCCTGCTTGCCTGGATTCCTGCCTCTTCCCACTGGTCCTTGCTTAACGACAGCAATGGGGACTGCTGAGATTGCCGTTGCTAAGTGATGCAGTCACGTGACATCGCATGTTATGACCTCATCACTTAGCAATGGAAATTCCAGTCCTAATTGCCATCGTAACTCGAGGACTACCTGTACCCACTAGTAAAGAGTAAAAATACATGATCATTATATGTAAGTTTTTATCTATGGCTTGACTACAGTAACAGGAAAGCTTTGGGTCTCATTCTATGGACCTTTTTAGGTCGCAGTGAGCTGCAAACTATTACACCATATACACTTATGCTTATGGTTCTTGCTTAAAATTCTGTGCTATATATGTCAAAAGTCCTGAGTGAATGGCTTTTATACTGGTTTTAGTTGATGTCTTTCTATCAGAGACAACTTGTTGGGCATCTTGGTTGTTTTAACAAAGAAGTGTTTTCCACAGTAAATCTAGTTACTCCTTTTTTCCACCTCCTTTGTTTTCTTTCAGGTCATCTCTTTGACCTTAATCCTTTAAAGAGACAGGATGGCTACAGTCTCTTTGATTTTGTCAACCAGAGAACGATCCAGTTGAGTGTGTGTAATGAACCTAGAAGTTCATGTGGTGGAGACATTGGTAAATTTTGACTTGCTGAGATGCTGATATTGAACTCACCTTCATAGGATGGAAAGAGATCATGATGATACTTTCTTTTCTTAAACCTATGTTACTATTGCTACCTGATGAAGCAATAGTAATGTAGTAATGTATATTTCAATAAAAATGTAGGACAGTATCTGGCTAACAAGGTGTGCTCTTCTCCCTGTGGTAAAAAGCTTTTCCTTCCTTCCCAGTACACTTGTCTAACCTTTGCAGTTATCAGCCATCTATATATGCTGTACTTCGATTAGTGCGGTTAATGAATCCCACGAAATGGTCTCGATTAGTGCGGTTAATGAATCCCACAAAATGGTCACATTATTCATATTTCACTATACAAAGTGGTATTTCTATGGGAAATAGGGTAATTGGTTCCAGCTCGATGGAAATAGGCAATTTTAAAATTTAACATAATTTTATATGTTTATTAATAAAATACTGTTTAACAGTAAAAGAGGATAAACTCATATCCAAAGCATACCTGACTATCTCCTGTATTCTGCTGTAGTTTTTCAAAATGAACCTACCGTTTCTCCATTTTGCACAAAAGACGATTAGCGTCTAAAACCCCAATAGCAGCTGCTCATGCGCTAGCCTTAACTGCACACACGCTAACCTCGCACTAATTGAATTTTGGCTTGCATTAAACGCGACCTGGTATCAATTTAAAAATCACACTAAATCAAATTTCGCACTCTTCGAACTCACACTAATTGTGACCTACTGTACCTGTAACTTTTTTAAAAAAAATGGGTACCTGTAAAACCTGTTACATTGGCTCAGATTACTCAATTTCCAAAATTTATCTGGGATAGCAGTAACATGATTCTCAGATCATATGCATGCTATATTTTACAAGCATACACTGAAGGCCATTATGCCATACTTGAGCAGCCATTACTATTGTTAACAGGATGGGATACAAGACAGGTGGAGGAAAAAGGTGCAGGTTCATTACCTACCATGCTATGGGGTGGATCTGGTGAAGACAGTGTCCCACCTGTCTGATATTAAGAGGCCATGTAGCCTCTTGTTAGCTGTTGTGAGCCTTAATAATAGGCTAGTATTTTGCCCTATAATTGAGGAAATGAGTCTGAAAGGACAAAACTGTGTTAGGGCTACTCAGTGAATCATTGAGAAACTTGAACCCAGCACAAAAGAATAGATGATACTCTTTTTAACCAAAATCCTAAAAGCATATCTTGTTCTGGACTTACTGATAAAAGTAGCCTACCCCCTACTAATTGTGTTGAACTTAACATTTCTTCTGTCAAAAAAGGAGGAAAAAGAAAAAAACCCATTAGCATTGTTCTATTAAATCTGTTAATAGGAGTTTGTGTCCGTGGTGGCCATCAGCCATCAATTAATGCTGGACGACTAAGCAAAGCATTAACCTATGAAGATGGAGTTTTGACACTTGTCTACAAAGAAGGCGAGTCCTGTCCTGCGGATCCTGATTTGAAGTACATAAGTTATTTCAGCTTTGTGTGCAGGTTGGATGCTGGGCCTGGCAGCCAGCCGGTCCTCCTCTCCTTTGATGAGAGAACATGCACTTATTTTTTCTCTTGGCATACTGTTTTAGCCTGTGAAGAAGAAAGAGTGGTAAGCATATTGGCAATTTTATCAACTTAACAATATCTAAAATGGCATGGTAATAATTAAGATACAAAACAAGTGTTTAAATCCTCTAGTTTTGGAAAAAGTCACAACATAATTTACAGTTCTATAACACTCATTTACACTATTTTGCAGGGCAGCTGTTGAAGCAGAATAAGCTATTCTTATTAAGCATAATAGAAGCAGTATAGTATTGTCAGATCACTTGAAATTTCTGTCAAAGACAGCATTCAACTCTAGCACAATGCAGATATAATAAAGCTGGTGATTAAGAAAACAGAAGCTAGCCATTGGGATGTTGAAGGACAGTTTAATTTCGGAGGAGGAGGAGAAGGGTCATATATGAGATGATGAAGGGAGCACAGAATCCCACAACTAAGTCCCTGAATAGCATCATGTCTGCATTTGGTCTCTGTGTTGTAATTAGTATGTGCAGAACATTCCATGCATAGAACATCTGGTTTGGTGTCCATGTCCAAACCAAAATATGCACATTTGGGGATTGTTTGGTTCCATTATCAGGCTATTTTGTCTTAGGCAAGAAGAAGTAAGGGAGAAAAAAAATCCAAGGACAATGATGGCTGGAGGGAGGGAGGGAAGGTGCTGGGAAGATTGGGGAGGGTGGAGGGATGAAGTATGCTGGGATAGCAGCAGCTGAAGGGAGGGGAGGAAGGAGATGGAGGTCAGGTGAACTGGTTTTATATGCCACACTGGAACATAAATGGCTGAAATAAGGGAATGGCAGAAAATGAGGGGAATATTGGGTTATGCCATGCTGAAAGCTGCTGAGGGTAGAGAGGTGGTGACATATATCTGTTTTTTCTCTACTCACCCAACCCAGATTTTGTTTAATTTATAACCCATAACAATCAAAATATTCTGGATTTCTATATATGTATAATTTTATTACAAGTTTTTAAAAAGAGGATAAAAACTAATACAAACTAAGAAAAAGTAAGAAATAGAAATTTATTTATTTATTTATTTATTTATGTTTCAATTTATATACCGCTCCATCTCCCCGCAAGGGAACTCTGGGCGGTTTACAAAACACAAAAATTAAAATCCGACAATTAAAACAACCCAATAAAACACTCTAATATATTAAAATTAAATATAAAAATCCAAGATGCGGTGGTATGATGTTTGGATGTTTAAAAGGGCCCTATGGCACCAGCCATCCCCAAGAGGAACTGTTCCCCCCCTCCCCCCACGCAAGGCGGCAGAACCAGGTCTTTAAGTTCTTTCTGAAGGCTGGGAGCGATGAGGCCTGCCTCACCTCCGGGGGTAGCATATTCCAAAGGGTGGGCGCCGTTATCGAGAAGGCACGCCTCCTAGACCCCGTCAGGTGACATTCCTTTACGGACGGGATCCGTAGCATGCCCTCTCTGAATGACCGAGTGGGACGGTTCGACGTTATGGGGATGAGACGGTCCCTCAGGTAACCTGGCCCCATGCCATGTAGGGCTTTAAAGGTGATAACCAACACCTTGAATTGGACCCGGAAGCACACAGGCACCCAGTGCAGCTGTCGTAACAGAGGTGTCACATGCGCTGATCTAGGTGCACCAATAACTGCGCGAGCAGCCGCATTCTGGACCAATTGAAGCTTCCGGATACTCCTCAAGGGTAGCCCCATGTAGAGCGCGTTGCAATAGTCTATATGGGAGATGACCAGGGCATGAGTGACTGTACGGAGGGCTTCCCGATCCAGGAAAGGGCGTAACTGACGCACAACACGAAGTTGTGCAAAAGCCCTTCTGGCCACGGCTACCACCTGCTCTTCGAGCAGGAGCCGTGAGTCCAGAAGAACCCCCAAATTACGCACTTGGTCTGAATGGGGTAGTGCAACCCCATCCAGAACTAGAGATGACAACTTCCTGGATCCACGGGAGCCATCAATCCACAGCCACTCCGTCTTACCAGGGTTCAGTCGAAGCCTGTTGTTCCCCATCCAGACCCCCACAGCCTCCAGGCACTGAGAAAGGGTAGCCACTGCATCACTTATCTCACCAGGGATGGAAATATATAATTGAGTATCGTCTGCATATTGATGGTATCTCATCCCATGGTGACGGATGATCTCACCCAGCGGTTTCATGTAGATGTTAAATAGGAGAGGAGAAAGAACCGAACCCTGCGGTACCCCACAGACAAGGGGGCGAGGGTCGGACCTTTCCTCTCCTATTACCACCGATTGGGAACGGCCCTGGAGGAAGGAGGTGAACCAACGCAGAACTACGCCTCCCACCCCCAACTCCCTGAGCCGTCCCAAAAGGATACCATGGTCAATGGTATCGAATGCCGCTGAGAGGTCAAGAAGAGCTAGGATGGATGCACTCCCTCCATCCCGCTCCCGCCAGAGATCATCTGTAAGCGCGACCAATGCAGTTTCCACCCCATATCCCGGCCTGAAACCCGACTGGAAGGGGTCCAGATAATCCGTATCATCCAGGATCCTCGAGTTGCAACGCCACCGCTTTCTCAACCACCTTCCCTAAAAAGGGGAGGTGGGAGACAGGACGAAAATTGTCCAATATAGTAGGGTCCAGTGATGGTTTCTTGAGGAGGGGGTGCACCAAAGCCCCTTTAAAAGCAGCTGGGAACACCCCCTCCCCCAGAGATGCATTAACCATCACCTGGACCCAACCACATGTCACCTCCCGGGCTGCCTGTACCAGCCAGGAAGGGCATGGGTCCAGATGACATGTGGTGGCCCTTACAACCCGAAGGATCCTGTCCACTTCCTTAGGTCCAATCAAAGAGAAAGCTAAAAGTGCAAGAATGGAAAAAAGGTAAAAGAAAAATAGAAAAGAAACAAAAAGATACAAAGAAGTAGCTTCCGATCTTCTTTACAGCAGTTATATAAGTACAATTATAAATTTACCTCTTTCTCTAAAGTTACAACATGTCTGTCTCCTTTCTATAATGTATCCTGTTTGATCATCAAAACCATAAATCATAAGTTCATTTTTTTGTTTTCTGTAAAAAGTCCATAAGTCTTTGATTTCCAATCAGCAATAAATGTAGATATTGTCTTTTCTCTAATCAAAGAAGTCAGTTAGGCCAACTCAGGAAGTTCCATCATCTTCACCAACCATTCCTCCATTGTAGGTATTCTGAGTCTTTCCATCTTTGTGCATACAATAATTTTGCTGCAGTTATCATGTACAAAAACAAAGTTCCATTACTTTTTTCCAACTCTTCGTCCATCAGTTCCAAAAGAAAGACCTCTGGTCTCAATTGTATATTAATCTTTAAAATCCTCTGGATCAATTTATGTAGTTGAATCCAAAATTTTCTAGCTTTTTTACACGTCCACCAAGCATGATAAAACGTCTCTTCTTGTTGTTCACATTTCCAACATGCATTTGAAGTGCCTTTAAACATTCTAGACAATTTCTTTGGTGACATATACCAATGGTACATCATTTTGTAAAAATTATCTTTTAAGATTATAACGTAGTGTAAATTTCAGTCCTTTCAACCACATATTTTCCCATTGCTCAATCTGTATATTATAACCAAAATTTTAGCCCACTTTATCATACATTCTTTCACTACTTCTTCTGTTTCAAATTTCAATAGAAGTTTATACATTTTAGCAATTACATGTTCATCATTTGTACATAATTCCATTTCAAACTTGGTCTTACAATGTTCAAAACCATAAACTCTTTTGTCTGCTTTAAATCTTTCTAATAACTGTAAATAAGAAAACCATTGGCAGCTATGTCCCTCTGCCATCAGTTCTTCTCTTGATTTTATTTTGTATTCCCCTTGACAAAATTCTAGTATCTCACGATAAGTTAGCCATTTGTATTTGCCTATTATTTCTCGTCTATAAAATGCTTCTTATGCCGAGAGCCACAAAGGTGTTTTTGGGCACAACCTGGGTTTGTATCCCGTATTCTCAATATGGCACGTCTAACATAATTATTTTTAAAATCCACATTAGCTTAACTTTGTCGTACCACAAATGCCCATGCCACCCGAACCTCAGGTCATGTCCTTCTAACTCTAAAAGCTTTCTATTTCTCAACAGCACCCACTCTTTCATCCAAACCAAACAGCATGCTGCAAAATGTCAAATCAGGTCAACCCAATCCTCCTCTTTCTTTTGCATCCTGTAACACTTTATATTTAACTCATGGTTTTTTTCCTTGCCACACAAATTTAGATATATCCTTTTGCCACTGTTTAAATGGTGCATCAGTTGTCAAAACGGGTATTGTCTGGAACAAAAACATCATTCTAGGCAGGACATTCATTTTTATCACAGAAATTCTCCCCAGCAATGACAATTGTAGTTTCTCCCATCTTAACATGTCTTTTTAAACTTCATTCCATGTCTTAACATAGTTATTTTGAAATAACATACAATTCATATTTGTCATAGTGATACTCAGATACTGTATTTTACTTTCTTCACAATCTTAAAACCTGTTTTATTCATCAATTCTGTTTGATCTTCTATTTTCATGTTTTTGTTAACATCTTAGTCTTCTGTTTGTTGATCTTAAAAGCTGCTAATGCACCAAATTCTTTTAGTTTTCCCATTAATGTTTCAATTCCCTTTAAAGGATCTTCCAGAACCAACACCAAGTCATCTGCAAAAGCCTTTAACTTAATAAGTTTCTTTTTTAATCTTTACTCCCACAATTCTTTCATCTTGTCTTATATCACTATTCAGTATTTGAAGAACCAAAATAAACAAGAGGAGACAGTGGGCATCCCTGTCTTGTTCCATTTTGTACCTCACAAGGCTTTGTTAGATCTCTGTTAATAATTATTTGTGCTTTCTGTGAAGTATAAATCGATCTTACCCATGTTATAAAGTTCTCTCCAAAGTTCATAGCTTCTAAGACCTTGAACAGGAAAGCCCAATTCAAATTGTCAAAGGCCTTCTCAGCACCTAAGAAAATCAGTACAGCTTGTTTTTCATTATGTTGCTTCAAATATTCCAAAATGTCCAACACATTTCTAAGATTGTCCTTTAATTGTCTTTTAGGTAAAAACCCACATTGATCCTCATGAATAAATTCTTGCAAAATTATTTTCATTCTATCAGCCAGAATCATTGTGAACAACTTGTAGTCATTATTCAATAATGATATCAACCTATAATTTCTTGTTAAAGTCAAATCTTGTCCCTCTTTAGGTATTAGTGCTATATTTGCCTCTTTCCAACTCTCTGGCATTCCAATCCCCCATCAGACATAAATTTTTATAAGAGAAACCTGTTAGTCTCTCCATACTGTAAGTCCTTTGTGGGACAGTACTTTATCCTCATTTGGGGCATAAATTCCCAATATCCAAATCCAAAAAAAATTACTAAAACTTTAATAACCCTTTCTCTAGTACAGAGCTTTCCAAACTGTGTGTCGCGACACAAAAGTGTGTCGCCACACACAGCGTGGTGTGTTGCCACACCACCCGGAAGCGGCGGCGTGCGCGTGCATGGCGGCAGAGGCGCAGGATCAGTGCTTCTGCGTTTTAGCAGAGGCTGCCGCCACCGTGCACATGCGTGCCGCCGCACGCCCCCCAGCGCCACCGCTGTGTGCGCGCGCCGCTGCCGCACACCCCTCGTGCTGCCGCCGTGCGCGCGTGTGCTGCCGCTGGTGTGTTGCCAGCGGCGGCACTTTGGAAAGCCCTGCTCTAGTATCTTCATCAGAATCCTCTGGAATTGCTCTAAATCTCAAACAAAATTCCTTCTCTCTCAGTTCCAATAGTGCCAAATTATCTAGTTCTCTTTCCAGCTCTGTCCATAACTTCTGCCTTACTCTCCAGAATTTCCACTTTGTCATTAATTTGTTTTACATCTCCCAGACACTTGTTTTACAGAACTTTCCATCATCTTAACTCCTTTCATCTTTACAAGTCTTTGATCAATTCTTTTTTTCAAAAGCTGTCAATTTAGTATCAAGTGATTCAGCTAATTTATTGCCTAATTCCTCAGTCATTTTCTGAAGTAAATCCAGTGTAATTCCTTTCTCTGCAGGTTGCTCTAGCAATCCTCTCTTCCGCTCTTGTGTTTTTGTTGCTTTTCTGGTGGTTGCTATTATAATACTGTAATCCAAAAGTGAAAGTGTCTCAATTGCAAGGGAAAGAGTAAAAGGCAAGCCCCTCCTTTTTCTGTTTTATCTTCCTGTGCCCTAAATACTTTTGTCTCAAATGGCACTCCATAGTTACAGTCAATATCACAGTATGACTCATCTTGCCTTTACCTTTTGTTTTGTAAAATCCACCAATTGTCTGCACTCTTTGATAATAAACAAAAAACATTCCCATGAAAGTCCAGAATGTCTATTTTAATTCCAATTTATTCAAAAGCACTTTCACCAAAAAAACAATCTTTAAAAAAATCTATCCCCTTTATCCGTTTTAAACTTTCTTACATCCACTCCTTGTTAAGCTTTTTGCCAAAAGTTTTAAAATCTTTAAATTTAGATTTGAAGTAGGTGCGTTCTTGAATGCAAAGATACAAACAGTTGGGAAGAGATTGAGGGAGGGTTGTGAGGGGGAGTTGAGGATGAGGCAAAATGAATGATGCATTGATAAAGTAGCACAATTAAAGAGAAAATATTATTACAATCAGAATAACATTTGGGATTTTGTTTGGTTATTGCTCAGCTCATAATGGTTGTATCTGCTGATATGTGAATCTTCTTCTCCCCCACTCCCCAGGTAGAATGCTCAGTTACCAATGGCAGCAAGATAATTGACCTTTCCCCTTTAATCCATTGGACAAGTGCTTATGAGATACTTGATGACTTTTCTGACCAGAATCCAGATTTCTATATAAATATTTGCCAACCATTAAATTCCATCAAGGATGTCAACTGTCCACCTGGAGTAGCTGTCTGCATGGTCCCACTTAATGGCTCTCCTGTAGTAAGTACTGCTATCAGCATGTATCAGATTGTCCTCTTTCTCACAACAGGATGTTAGGAATCATACCAAATAGGTTGGTTTAGTAACCAACCATAAACTGCCATAAAGTCATGGTCCAAATTTCAGGAAATATCTCAATTGTTTTCAAGTGATTTTTGAATCTTGAACAGTAGATGTGCACATATCATGGCAAATCTCCTTAAAATTGAGGGGAAGATCTGTGCTATGGCCTTGGGACAAGTAAACATTGTGCTACTAGAGAGTAGGATGGTGCAGTAGATCTGTGCAAGCTTCAAAAGTGATTCCAAAGAACTGCCTTGAACCTAGTGCAACACCTCCCTATTATTCATTAAAGCAGTCCAACCTCTTTCAGTCTTCTGTACAGACATGAAAAAAACATTTTGATTGCTTTAATGAGCTGACTTCCTTAAAACTAATACGATATTTAAAGCAGAACCATTCAGACCAGATCTGACTGCTTTAAATGTATAGCCTCTGATTTTTGGGGGCATGTTGTGCTAAATGGATAGCAGTTTCAGATAGTGGAGCATACTAATCTTGCTTGTCTTTTTAGCAGTATTAATATAAAGATTTTGAGTACATCCAAACAAAATGTAATTGAAACCATATATTATTCAACCCCCATTGCAAATCAGGTTTATTGTCAAAATTTACAGACTTTCAGCTGTTTGCAATGAACAAATCGAACAAAAGCAATTGAAATAGCTCAACACAACGAATGCTTCAAGTGGTTTCCCCAAATTCAACTGAAAATGCAACTTATAATGACTTCTCCAGTCTCAAAATTATTCAACCCATTCATGGCAAACATCTTCAGTACTTAGAAGAGCACCCTTTTGCTGTTATGACCTGCTGCAAACGAGATGCATAGCCAGACAGCAGCTTCTGGCAGCGTTCCTGAGGAATCCTAGCCCATTCCTCATGAGCAATGGCCTCCAGTTCAGTAATATTCTTGGGTTTGCGTGCTGCAACCGCCTTTTTCAAATCCCACCAGAGATTTTCTATGGGGTTCAAGTCAGGTGACTGTGATGGCCAATGTAGACTCTTCCAGGACTACTACTGCATCCAAGCCTTAGTGGAATTTGAGGTATGCTTGGGATCATTGTCCTGTTGGAAGGTCCAATGACACCCAAGCTTCAGCTTCCTTACAGACGGCATGACGTTTTCTCCTAGGAGTTCCTGATACTTCAATGAATCCATCTTGCCTTCCACATGCTGCAGGTTTCCAGTGCCAGAGGATGCAAAGCAGCCCCAGAGCATCACCGAGCCACCACCATGCTTAACTGTAGGCAGAGTGTTCTTTTCAGCGTATGCTTCATCTTCCTCCAGACATAACGCTGATCCATCGGGCCGAAAAGTTCCAGTTTTGTTTCATCACTCCACAGAACAGAATCCCAAAACTTCTGTGGCTTATTTATATGATTGTGAGCATATTGGAGCCGACTTTTCTTGTGCTTTTGGGTCAGTAGTGGTGTACGTCTTGGAGTTCTGGCATGGCAACCGTCTGTATTTAGTATGTGCCTTACTGTGCTCACTGAAACCTCAGTGCCTGTTGCCACCAAGTCTTGCTGCAGGTCTTTTGCAGTCACTCGAGGGTTTCTCTCAACCTGCCTTCTCAGAAATCTGGTTGCAGCCATTGACAGCTTCCTTTTTCTGCCCTGTCCAGGTAGTGTGACCACTGTTCCTTTAACTTTGAACTTGCGAACTATGCTTCCAACGGTGTCTCTAGGTACATTCAGTCCCTTCACTATCTTTTTGTATCCTATTCCTTGTTTGTGAAGGGTGATTATCTCTTCTCTTACCTTTTTGGACCATTCTTTTGACTTAGCCATATTTCTAACATGCAGTCAAACGTGACACTCAACAAACCCCTAGCCAGTTCAGATATTTCATGTGTTCCAGCTCAAGCACACCTGGTGCAACTAATGAAGCCCTTGATTAGTTGTATCAGGTGTGCTTGAGACAACACCTGTTTTGCATGCTGTACTGTATGTGTGCTGTTGTGTCAGATTCTATTCAGGGGGTTGAATAATTTTTAAACTGGAGAAGTCATTATAAGTTGCATTTTCAGTTGAATTTGGGGACACCACTTGAAGCATTTGTTGTGTTGAGCTATTTCAATTGCTTTTGTTTGATTTGTTCATTGCAAACAGCTGAAAGTCCGTAAATTTTGACAATAAACCTGATTTGCAATGGGGGTTGAATAATGTTGATTGCAACTTTAGGAGAGATGTCTTTACAATAAAAATGGGTAGGCCCTCCCTCCTCATCCATTCATTCTGTCCCCCGCTACAACACACATTACAACTTGTATGTAGATTGAAGTAATTTGTTTCCCAGTTAATGCTACAGCTTCAGTTTCACTTTGTGGTCAGTTATACTGTAAAATCAGGTTAATTTATATTATATTTCCTTAGGATATTGGTCGAATAACAGCACCTCCTAAGCTCAACAGTGCAACAAATGAAGTTAATATTGCCTTCAACAGTACCACTCCTTGTCCAGAAGATAAAAATCTCACCTATTCTTCACTTATTGTGTTTCACTGCAACAGAGGAACAAATCTGGTAATCATAGTTTTATTTTGCTTGTTGGCAAAAGCTTAGAAAGAAGTCTTTGCAAAAGGAGGTTGAGAAAAGGATGAAGAAATCCCTTCCAGACATAGGGCACATCCAAACAGCTGGTTTAACTTCCCTTCCCCCAGTTTGTGAGTTGGCAGAAAGCATGAGACATAAATGTGCTCCGTTTGCATAGCCAATCTCTACTCTGCTTCATTAGTGAGACTGGTGAATGATGCTGTGTTAACAGTCTGCTGCCAGGCAAGATAACTTGCAGCAATTGG
This sequence comes from Charina bottae, assembly GCA_023362775.1. NCBI lineage: Eukaryota > Metazoa > Chordata > Lepidosauria > Squamata > Charinaidae > Charina > Charina bottae. Next base: position 24,064,461 of record JALMGJ010000001.1, read on the forward strand.
TGGTTTTCCTGTTGGCAGAGAAGACATCCTTCCATTGCTTTTATGGTGGAATGAGATTGGGAGTATGGAAGGAGGTGAGTTTTGATAGATGGCTATAGAGTAGTGGGTTTACAGAGTGAGTGGAGGCTTTCTGCTCCTGCTTTACCAGGAAGCCCATACCTATCCTGGGCATTACCTGCAGTGCCGGATCCTTGGGGTTGGGGTAGATCAGACACACAGATCAGGCATAAGGGAGGGTTCTGGTAAAGATGGAGGAGGGAGTCTCTCTTGCTTCATTGGGAAGCCCCTATCCAATCCATGAATCACTTGTATCAGCTTGGAGTGGTGAGCACATATTCTTCCCTCCCAGATTCCCCATGCCACAAAAAGAATCTGGGAGCACATCAGCCAAAACCAGACAGTAGGAGCTGGACAGATCCCTCCCCTCCTGTATCATTATCACCCACTAAAGGACCCACATTGCATGGATAGCATGGCTTGTGTTGGGAGAAGATTGAAAACACTATTTCCACATTGGATCGTTAAATTCCAAAGTTAGCTGGCCTAAGCTTTGGTCTGGAGATGCATTATGCAGATGTGTCCTTGTAGAACGGTTAGTGAGGCATGACTTTAGAGGGACATTAAATGTGCTCATAGATATGCAAGGTTCCTTAAGTGTAAATTAAATTATTCACCCATCACAAAAGTTAATCTTTCTGGTTAGTAAAGTAGAGATACAGTACGTTGCCAACAGAATCCATTATGAGAAGGAAATGTATTTAATTTGCTGCTTTTCCAAGTTACCAAAGCACTTGCTTATTCCACTTTTTAACAGAATGAGGAGAAGTGGGAGAAGAATGAGTTTTGAAGGCTGAGATGGGGTATACAAGTTGTGTACATAACCTGATATCAAATCCTTCTCTGGTACAGGCAAATTAATCTCTTTAATGGTATCTTAAGTTTGTATATACACATGTGATCTGCAAACACACACTTCAGTGTTCTCCAAAAAGTCAGCATGAAGCAACAGAAGTTGGGGTCTGTACTTATTCTTTTGTTGTTGTAGGAATTTTTGAAGCTTGATCACTTCCAGTGTCATCAACCTCAGTCAAAGCAGGCAAAGCCAAAGGAATATAAATAAAAACAGATGGGATTATTTAACTTCAGTGTGTGTTTAATTTTCAGTCATTTAGCTTTCTTATTGAGACATCTGATTGTCAAGCTTAACCTTTTATTCCCTTGTTTGTGTGTTGATAACAGGGGAAGCCCAAAATGATAGACAAGTCCACCTGTGAATATATATTTGAATGGAGCACCCCAGTGGTATGCCCTGATGAAGAGAATGTTTTGGGCTGCTCTGTAATTGATGAACAGTTACACTATGCTTTCAACCTATCCAGCCTTTCAGGGAAGCCTTATAAGGTGATTGTATTGCTGTGGCTAATAAGGGGAACTGTGTACTTAGAACAGATACTGTTCTGACATGAAAAAGATGGAGTTGGTCTGTTGCTGAGCCACGTAACCACAACTTAGCCATAAAGTATATGCTCTTAGTACCACAATTCACAGGACTATTCTGAGATAAATCAGTAAAAAGGTGGTAGGTTTGCAGCACAGTTATATATGTTAAATTGTATTGTCAATTAAAATATCTCTCAAGGGATTGAGCTGCATTTCTCATACTTCCTCTTCAAAATATGAGCCATTGAGAATAGTGGTTAAGGTGTTGGACTGGAATCCAACTGCAGCATGGAGCTCATTTTGGGCTAGTCGTTATTGTTCAGGCCATCCTATAAAAAAGTTATTGATACAAACATAAAATATGAAGGGAGTTCCCCCGTGGACACCAATTTGAGTTTCCCTAGGAAAATAGGATATACTGTAATGTTATCATAAGAAAATGTGCTAATAATATAAAGATTTTTTTTTCTGTAAGACATGGGCCTAAAGAACCATGCAAGCATTACTATACTGCAGTAAAGATGCATTGATCATTAGTAGACGAATAAATATCACCAAAGGCATTCCTAGAACTGCTTCCACCTATGAGAGTATGGAGATGAAATTCTGGAACATTGAATTAATACATAAATGTTTGCCTCTTATTTATGATTTATGAATATTCTGGAATGTGGCACCCCCATTGTTCAAAGTAATATTGAGTAACAACTGTTGTAAATTTTACGAGCACCATATTCACATGGGTATTTTGGAAAGTGAGCAGAGCACCCCTCTGAACCTGCTGCTTAAAGTGGACATCCTCTGGAAGGTCCATTCTGAGACCCTTTCCACATTGTCTTGCATAGTTTGGGGAGGCCCTTGGCATGGCCATATTGAGCCTTTAAGAATATTTAGCATTTTCTCTGATTCCATTTGCAGTTCTTTAATGGTGTAGTTTTGGCTGTCAACACAGGTTTCTTCTGGACGCAGGAACTACCATCTTGGGGTATGTTCAGAAGCAGCAAATGTACCTCAAGGAAAATGCAAAGATGCTGCAGTATGTCTTATCTCTGGCAATAGTGCTGTCTCATTTGGCAACAAAAAAGAAATAAAATTGGACTACAGGCATCAAGATGAAGCTGTTTTCTTGCAGTATAAGGGTGGTGATAAATGTCCTCCAGGTACGGGATTCTAAGAATCGCAAGGGGATTTGCCCATTATTTTGAAAGCTACACCATTGCTTGCTTAGAATTTTAGCTCATTAGCTTCTAAGGTTTAAGATAAAGTAACCTTATTTCCTTAACTTACTTATCCTAAGAATAGTCCCACTGAAAAAATTTAAGGGAGGTAACATCCAAGGCTATCCAGGCTGAATTTGCCCTTAGAATTTTCACTAAGTGATTTTGAGATTGAACTTCCTCCAGTGACGGTATACATTAACTTATATACCATTCTGGGGTATCTAAGTTAATTGCCTCTGTTTTAATTTTAACAGGCAAAAAGAAGGAAGGAGGAAGTGATTCGTAATACAGGGTGTCTTCACGCATGCATAAATGCCTACATGCATCTTGAAGATTTATCCCAAAACAGTTGTAAGATGCTGTTTTTAGGCTTGCACCTTGTTCCTGTTTGTATGATGTCTTTGAGAGAGAGCTGACATGCAGAAGCATTCCAGGTGAAAGTGGCGGAGAGTCATGATCCTTGGGAGCATCTCAGTTCATTGTAACATAAGCCTTTTATAGAAAAATGATGGCTGGTAACAGCAATTACATAAATTATTATTTGGAAATTGGCCTTTCTTAATTCTGGGTGCCACTGACAATCCACCTCTGTACTAAGCTTTTGCTCATGAAATATTTATATTTCACTGTTTATATTTCATAGGTATTGCCCATTAAATATTTTATTGCACTCTTCTTTTACTTACAGTGACTGAAATGGGCGAGCTTTGTGTCTTCCCTTTCCAGTACAATGGTAAAAGTTACGACAAGTGCGTTACGGAGGGACATGACCGCCCATGGTGTGCCACAACTGATAACTTTGGGAGAGACAAAAAGTGGGGATTCTGTGTAAATGGTAAGTAAGGGGATCAAACTCTGCTGCAATGGGTAATGCGTTAAGTTGCACAGTTGTACTGTATAGTGATGGAACATCTGGTTACTTGAGATAAAACAACAGCTGCTAAAAAGAAAACCCAATCAGGATAATTTGTATTGCAGCACTTAATGTGCTATTGCGTAGAAGCACTAAAAACAGTCACATGCTCTAAATTAGAGTAAATACAGATGATAAATATAACAGTGTTTGCATTTGGATTGTTGTTTATTCGTTCAGTCGTTTCCGACTCTTCGTGACTTCATGGACCAGTCCACGCCAGAGCTTTCTGTCGGCCGTCACCATCCCCAGCTCCCCAATGGTTGAGTCCGTCACCTCCAGAATACCATCCATCCATCTTGCCCTTGGTCGGCCCCTCTTCCTTTTGCCTTCCACTTTCCCTAGCATCAGCTTCTTCTCCAGGGTATCCTGTCTTCTCATTATGTGGCCAAAGTACTTCAGTTTTGCCTTTAATATCATTCCCTCAAGTGAGCAGTCTGGCTTTATTTCCTGGAGTATGGACTGGTTTGATCTTCTTGCAGTCCAAGGCACTCTCAGAATTTTCCTCCAACACCACAGTTCAAAAGCATCTATCTTCCTTCGCTCAGCCTTCCTTATGGTCCAGCTCTCGCAGCCATAGGTTACTACAGGGAATACCATTGCTTTAACTATGCGGACCTTTGTTGTCAGTGTGATGTCTCTGCTCTTAACTATTTTATCAAGATTTGCCATTGCTCTCCTCCCAAGAAGTAGACGTCTTCTGATTTCCTGGCTGCAGTCAGCGTCTGCAGTAATCTTTGCGCCTAGAAATACAAAGTCTGTCACTGCCTCCACTTTTTCTCCCTCTATTTGCCAGTCATCAATCAAGCTGGTTGCCATAATCTTGGTTTTTTTGAGGTTTAACTGCAACCCAGCTTTTGCACTTTCTTCTTTCACCTTCGTCATAAGGCTCCTCAACTCCTCCTCGCTTTCAGCCATCAAAGTGGTATCATCTGCATATCTGAGATTGTTAATGTTTCTTCCAGCGATTTTAACTCCAGCCTTGGATTCCTCAAGCCCAGCATGTCGCATGATGTGTTCTGCGTACAGGTTGAATAGGTAGGGTGAGAGTATACAACCCTGCCGTACTCCTTTCCCAATCTTAAACCAATCTGTTGTTCCGTGCTCTGTTCTTATCGTTGCTATTTGGTCGTTATACAGATTCCTCAGGAGGCAGACAAGATGACTTGGTATCCCCATACCACCAAGAACTTGCCACAATTTGTTATGATCCACACAGTCAAAGGCTTTAGAATAGTCAATAAAACAGAAATAGATGTTTTTCTGAAATTCCCTGGCTTTCTCCATTATCCAGCGGATATTGGCAATTTGGTCTCTAGTTCCTCTGCCTTTTCTAAACCCAGCTTGTACATCTGGCAATTCTCGCTCCATGAATTGCTGGAGTCTACCTTGCAGGATCTTGAGCATTACCTTACTGGCATGTGAAATAAGTGCCACTGTTCGATAGTTTGAACATTCTTTAGTGCTTCCCTTTTTTGGTATGGGGATATAAGTTGATTTTTTCCAATCTGATGGCCATTCTTGTGTTTTCCAAATTTGCTGGCATATGGCATGCATCACCTTGACAGCATCATCTTGCAAGATTTTAAACAGTTCAGCTGGGGTACCATCGTCTCCTGCTGCCTTGTTATTAGCAATGCTTCTTAAGGCCCATTCAACCTCACTCTTCAGGATGTCTGGCTCTAACTCACTGACCACACCGTCAAAGCTATCTCCAATATTATTATCCTTCCTATACAGATCTTCCGTATATTCTTGCCACCTTTTCTTGATCTCTTCTGCTTCTGTTAGGTCCTTACCATCTTTGTTTTTGATCATACCCATTTTTGCCTGGAATTTTCCTCCGATGTTTCTAATTTTCTGGAAGAGGTCTCTTGTCCTTCCTATTCTATTGTCTTCTTCCACTTCCGCACATTGCTTGTTTAAAAATAATTCCTTATTTCTTCTGGCTAACCTCTGGAATTTTGCATTTAATTGGGCATATCTCCCCCTATCACTGTTGCCTTTTGCTTTCCTTCTTTCTTGGGCTACTTCCAGTGTCTCAGCAGACAGCCATCTTGCCTTCTTGGTTTTCTTTTTCTTTGGGACGTTTTTTGTTGCCGCCTCCTGAACAATGTTGCGAACTTCTGTCCATAGTTCTTCCGGGACCCTATCTACTAAATCTAGTCCCTTAAATCTATTCTTCACCTCCACTGCATATTCCTTAGGAATATTAGTGAGCTCATATCTAACTGATCTGTGGGTCTTCCCTATTCTCTTTAGTCTGATTCTAAATTTTGCAATAAGAAGTTCGTGATCTGAACTACAGTCAGCTCCAGGTCTTGTTTTTACTGACTGTATAGATGTCCGCCACCTTTGGCAGCAAAGGATGTAGTCAATCTGATTTCGGTGTCGACCATCTGGTGAAGTCCATGTATAAAGTCGTCTTTTAGGTTGTTGGAAGAGAGTATTTGTTATGCACAGTGAGTTGTCTTGGCAAAATTCTATCAGCCTATGTCCTGCTTCATTTTGTTCTCCCAGACCATGCTTGCCTGTAATTCCAGGTGTCGTCTGACTACCCACCTTAGCATTCCAGTCTCCTGTAATGAAAATAACATCTCTTTTTGGTATATTATCTAGTAGGTGCTGCAGATCCTCATAGAACTGATCTACTTCTGCTTCTTCAGCATCTGTGGTTGGGGCGTATATTTGGATCACTGTGATGTTAAATGGCTTACCCTGAATTCGAATTGAGATCATTCTATCGTTTTTTGGATTGTATCCAAGCACTGCTTTAGCCACTTTATTATTAATTATGAAGGCTACTCCATTTCTTCTGTGGTCCTCTTGTCCACAGTAGTAGATCTGGTGGTCATCTGATGTGAAGTGGCCCATCCCAGTCCATTTCAGTTCACTGACACCTAAAATGTCTATATTTAATCTTGCCATCTCACCAATAACCACATCCAATTTGCCCTGGCTCATAGATCTTACATTCCAGGTTCCTATGGTGTGTTGATCTTTAGAACATCGGATTCGTCGTTCACCACCAGCACCGTCGGCCGCTAGCCGTCCTTTCGGCTTTGAGCTAGCTGCGTCATCACATCTGGGGCTAGTTGAACTTATCCTCTGTTCCTCCCCAGTAGCATTTTGACCATCTTCCAACCTGGGAGTCCCATCTTCCGATGGTATACCGACATATCTCTGGTTGTACTGATCCATTTAGTTTTCACGGCAAGAATACTGGGGTGGGTTGCCATTACCTTCCCCAGGGATCGTATTTAGTCTGACCTCTCTGCCACGACCTTCCCGTCTTGGGTGTCCCTTCACGGTTTAGCTCATGGTTTCATTGAGGTGCTCAAGCTCCAGCACCACGACAAGGTAACGATCTCCTTTGCTGGAGTGCATTTGGATAGCATGTCTTTATCAATAATTGGGAGTCATTCACATAGAACTGCCCATTAACTCAGCCTGCTGGTGAATAACCATGACTGGCCTTACTGGCCTGGGCCAGGCAAAGAATAAACCACATGTAGGTTAAACTAAATGGTGTTCTTTATAGTGTAGCTTGTCTTTCAGAAAGGCGTTGCCAAAGTTTGACAGCAAATGCCCTTCTTACAGTAACTAACCACCTACCACTAGTCCTTTGTGTTTTCTTGAAGAAGAAGAATATAAAATTCCTTTTTATATTTTATTGATCTGATCTGAACATACTTAATACTCCTTCCTCCTCCTATTTTCCCCACAACAACCCTGTGAGTTGAGTTGGGCTGAGAGAGAGTGACTGGCCCAAGGTCACCCAGCCGGCTTTCATGCCTCAGGCGGGACTAGGACTCATGGTCTCCAGGTTTCTAGCCCAGCACCTTAACCACTAGACCAAACTGGCTCTCTTAACCACTAGACCAAACTGGCTTTTCAGTTGTTTATGTTGTTCACCCTCTCTTATTTCAAGAGACTTCACAAGATTATTGTTGTTTTCAGGGTAGAATAAGGGAAATAACACCCCATTTACACTACCTTGCTTCTAAATGAAAAGCAAGATAGAGTCCCCTTTGGGGGAGATGGTGCGGTAATAGAAATTAAAGTATAAATAAAATAAATAAATGTATAAATAAAATTTGGCTTTCTCAATCATTACTAATTTAGACTTCCTTCTTAAACAGATTTATAACAGAGTTAGAATAACTTCCATGTAACTAGGTAATGAAGCACTAGTGGTGAGAAAATTTTAATCCTCCCTCTTCCCCGACCAGCCACCAGAGTGCTAAAATGCATATTATGAATTATATGAGCAAGCAGACCAGTTCTGCTTGCTTTGTGAGTGATATTTTTGTAGGCTTACTTGTGAGACTGATGACCAGTTTCCTTTCCCCATTTTCATGCTTCTGGAAAGGGTTCTACTGAGCTCAAAAGAAACTTGCTTATTCTGCCCAATGTGGAAAAGTCCAATTCAGATATCACTGGAGCAACTTTTTAGTTGTACATATGTGCCCCTCGAGATTGACATGGATATTGTGATAGCTAACCCCTATTCCTTTTGAATTGGAGTATAGTAATTCCAGCTCTGATCACTAACTGGGGATAGCTGATGTGCCTAGACTTACACAGTTTTCCCCACATATAACATTGCTGAACCATTGTACCCAGCCTGGACCATATGAACTTTAGAAGGCAAAGATAGACACAGCTAACTTTATTTATTGTTACAACTTTGCTACAGAAGTTAATCTGTGGATTTACAGTTGCTTATAAACTTTTGTTCATATCTTCCAGCAGCTGGACAACGTGAATCTACTATTATTTTCAAGTGTGATGAAAATGGTAATAACGGAAGTCCTCAGCTCTTGAGTGAGACCCTTGGCTGCGCTGTCACATTTGAATGGAAGACGCAACTTCTGTGTCCTCCAAGGAAAATGGAATGCAAGTTTATTCAGAAGCACAAGACCTATGATTTGAGAATACTTTCCTCACTCACAGGCTCATGGGTCTTTGCAGACAAGGACAGCTCGTGAGTATGCTTTGGAATTCTAATGGAAATCATCTTACCAGTTTGTTATTCATTGCTAGTGTAGCTAATAATTCTTCCAAGTGTGTATCTTGCAATTCAGGCAAGGTTGCCTACATCTCAGGGAAGTGGCTAAGACTAGGCAATGCTTAAGTCAAGTTTTGTAGTCCTGTGTTTTCAGTCAAGGAACTGACTGAAGGAAGATGTACTTCAAGGGAAATGAAGGAAGCTTGCCAATTAAAAGAGGATACATCTTTGCTAGAAATACTTTATCAGCTTGCTCTGTTGAATAACCTCGGATCATTGGAATACTGTGTTTATATTGAATATCACTCAAGAAATTGCCAGATGGGGAAAAATTCTGAAAAAAATCTTTGAAGATTACAGAAGGACTTTTAGAAAAGTCTTTCAGTCAAGCTACCTTACATAAATTGGTTATCATAGTTAGACAACATACCACAATTATTGTTCTACAGAGCACTTCATGTTCTTGGAAATTAAAAGAATGTAAGATGGTCCTTTGTATTGGGGTCCTGTATTGTGTTTGTGTATTCACAGTAGTCTGTAGGAGCAACATTCAAATTTCTGAGCACCTTTGTTTTTATCTGAAAGGAAAATAGCCTTCAAAATGTATCAATTATGCCTGATGAAATCTCAAAGCCAGAGAAGCTGCCAGATCAATTTTCTAGAACCAAGGATGGCAAATAAACCTAGTATAAATTATGCAAAATATATAAATTATGCAAAATGAAAACATTTGTGCAAGTTTATTTGAGTTACATAGTTGACACAGATTCAGATTTTCTTGCAGTGGGATCTAAACTTCAGTGTCCAAGAGGATACATGCCCCTGGGAACCTTTTTGTTTTCCTGTTTCCTTTTTTTAAAAAACGTTTGGCTGAAAGATAGAGTATTGATGCTTTAAGTAATTATTAAACTAATATGAGGTCTGCTGAAATTACCCTATTGAATGCCCTCTTTTCCCTCTTGGATTTAGTTACTACATGAACCTTTGTCAGAGAGTCCATGAAGGACCCACAGGCTGTCCTGACAGGGCAAGTGTTTGTCGAAAAAATCAGAATGGTGCTGTCCAGGTTCTGGGATTAGTTCATACGCAGAAACTTAATGTTACAGGTGTGTCTGTCTGTCTAGTGTCCCCTGCTGTTTTGTGTGGGAGGAGGTGAGGATTGCAATGAAATAATTTAAGTGGTTAGTAAATATTTCATTAAAAGAGGAAAGCACATTTGCTGAACTTGCATATTAGCCTTGTTTTTGTTAACATATTATGTCTATTATTTATCTTGCACCATTTTGTGCTGCCTCTTCAAACAAATCTGGGTGGTGTACAGTAAAATTGTGATAAAACACAGCATCTACTAAGTTGCTCCTCGCCACATAACCCTCATTAAAGTATAACTAAAACTTAATTAAAAACATAATTGTCAGCCTTGCGAGGTAGATCAGACAGGAAAGACAGTCAGATGAACTAATTCTACTTTATTGTAAGGTTATATTAACAGAATCTTGCAAGTCTGAAAGTACATTTCTCCCCCCGTTGCCTTTACAGCCCAAGAAACTAGGGAGGGTCCCTTCTGAGCCTCTTGCCCCACCCATATTCCTGCTGCAGGCTCAGTTGCCTTTTCTGACCATTCCCTTGACTGTGTCTTTTCTCCCTGTCTCCCAAGGTCATTCCCACATACCATTACATAATTGGACAAGCCTCCCAATGTTCATTTGCTAGGAGCCAAATGCTCATTGAAAAGATAAGGTTTTCAGTGCCACCCAGGATGCCAGAAATGAAGGTGCTGAGTGTACCTTTGGGGACAGAATGTTTCACCAAGTGGAAGGAACCATAGAGAAGCTCTGCTTTCTAGTCTGTGTCCATGTCCTTTGAAGGGAAGGGAGCTTAAGCAGATACTCCGTAGATGTCTGTAGAGCAGAGCTTTCCAAACTATGTGTCGCGACACAAAAGTGTGTCGCCACACACAGTCTGGTGTGTCGCCACAGAACCCGGAAGCGCTGATCATCATCAGCGCTTCCGGGTTTTCCCGCGGCGACACACCAACTGCGGCGCGCAAAAATCTGAAAGCGGCAGCAGCGCTTCCGGGTTTTTGCGCGCTGCCGCAACGGCGGCACTTCCAGGTTTTCCCACGGCGACACACCAACGGCGGTTGGTGTGTCGCCGCGGGAAAACTTTGGAAAGCCCTGCTGTAGAGGATGAGCAGTATTAGGTAAGGGGGTCCCTAATGTAACCTGGTGCCATTCCTTAAATAGTTTTATGGTGATAACCAGCGTTTAGAATTAGGCCTGGAAGCCTACTGGCAGCAACTGCAAGCTATGTGTTGACCTGCAACAGTAGGTTCCACCCTGAGTTACGCTTAGTTTCAGTTTTGTTTTCTAATTTCATTAGGGTTACATAAGCTAGTCTGCGTATGGATGTATCAAAAAAATCCCAATGCTAATACTTCATATCCATTAGTTCAGTGCAGTTCCACTTGAATGAAGTGGTGTTCTGCTGGAAAGAGCTCTGAAGTTGGATTCTGCTCCCTTCCTCCCTTCCTAAAGGACCCTCCTGGTGTTCAGGCTGTTCATCAACATTCAAACAGTGGCTGGAACAAAATATGTTTACTTTTGTGGAAGTATTCATATCAATCTATGACATCTAAATAGGGAGATACACTAAATATATCCATATGTCCCTGCTAAAATGTTGGCCTTTGAAGATATAACCCGTCGTTTTTAATGGAGGAAATGTTACTACTGTAATGACAAGTCATAAAGAAATAATGTTAATGGAAAAACTCGCAAATCGTGGCTAGTTAGATTCATTGGGAGGGCTTCACAGCATTGCTTTGGATCCAAAAGTCTCATTTTGCTATTAATTTACAAGACCTGGTGCTTCATTTCAGGTGACAAAGTTCTTGTCAGCTACTCCAATGGTCATGAATGTCCACAGAGGAACAAAAAGGCAACAACGGTCATAGAGCTGAAATGTGGAAAAACTGTTGGGTTGCCAAGATTCAATAGGTAAGTACATAGATTATTTGGTCTTTATGGCATAACCAAGGTCACCTCAACTTTGATGTTGAGGTATGTATGATGCATATGGCATCATTCATGCCTTAGGGGAGCTTTCTCCAACCTAGGGCGTTCTGTATATTTCCATAATTCCTAACCAACTACAATATTGCCATGCAAATAAAGTCAACAGAATGAATGAATGAATGAATGAATGAATGAATGAATGAATGAATGGAGTGAGTGAGTGAGTGAGTGAGTGAGTGAGTGAGTGAGTGAGAGTGAATGTTAAGAAAGACTATCACATGGGTGGAGGAGTGAGCTATACCAAAAATTACTTTGTGGCTATGATACTTTGTGGTGTAGCTTCCGCAGCAATCACAAAATTAGACAGTAGAAATAAAATAATTTTTATGCTAATAGTACTAATAAAAATGGAATCTATTTTGATAATAAAGGATTCAGGAAGGAGATGTATAAAGTGTTTCATTTTTCTGTTTGATTACTAGTTTATTTTTTATTTATAGCCCAGTTTTATATGAATCAAAGCAAAATGTAATAAAGTCACTCCGTAACGAGGCATAGGAAGTTGATAGGTTGCATTACATCTGACTCCCACTTTTGCAGCCTCTCAGTCTCCCAGGATTGTTCTACCAAAAATCAGAGATCCAGTGCCCCATCTGTTTGGGGGGTGGAAAGGAAAAGAAGTAAGATTTATTAAATCTTCTAATAGGCTACGCATACCAGAGATTGCAAAAACCACAAAACTGGAAATACCAAGTAACATGAGGTGGAGTGGGTGACAGAAAAACTTGCCCACTTGCCACAAATAATATATATACAAAAAATCTCCTTTAGTTACCAAGATGTTTCCCATCTCTATATTAACGGATCAGTAATAAATGCTAATTTTATATTGGTAGTTCTTGAAACCTACAAAAATGTTCCTTACTTGATACAGATTTCTCTCTTGAAAGCATGTAACTTGTCTGTCAGAGTTGCTTTGTTGAATAGAGACATCTATGTTACTTCTTCCATGTTAAATAAAAGCCACCACAGACTTTTTGTTTTGTTTTTTTAATCAATAGAGAAAGCTACAATATTGAAAAGAACCTTGGAATCCTAGTGCCTTCCACTGATGCAAAAAGTTTTTTTTAAAATACTCTTACTAAAAAACCCCACAACAATAATAAAATTCTATTTTTTCCCCCAAAAGTAACCATTTACAAAATGTTCCAGTCTACTTTTGGTCCTAATTCTTCCATTTTTAGAGTGGGAATCTTGGCATCTGCTGCAGACCTTGAGCTGATTGATGTAGCATACTGTATGTACACATGCACAAACACACATACACACCCTCCTCATACAATAATTCTGTGTTCTCACACTCTAAACTATTCTGCTGCAGAAGAAATGAGAGAGAAGGTGTGTTGAGTTTCCTCCCCCTCTTTTTGTTGACAACATGCCTATTTTAAGGTCAAATTCTCTAAAGGTTTACATTGGATTACTAAATAAAACCATCTCTTCTAAATGGGTGATTTATAAACCTTTGCCTCTTATAGATATAGAGAAGTTTTAAAGTAATTCTTTAAAAACTGAAACTCACTACATAATTGCAGTCTGATTTACACAGCAAAAAAAGGTGGGTTTTTTTTTGGTTTAAACTGTTGATTGAATAAGCACAATTGGCTAGTTCACAGAGCATACCAGGTTATGAACTAGAATGACCAGAATGGGATCACAGAATACAGGTCATAATGCACGTTTGATTTAAGCTTAGTGAAATGTGTAAATCCAACCATCACATCCACACAGTAGTAAAGTACAGTAAATGGTAACTTTCATTTCTCTGTCATTGATTGATTGATTGATTGATTGATTGATTGATTGTCATGCCATGTCTGCTTCTGCTGGTCAGTGTTAACTTCCCAAATGCTTCCTCTTAGGATTGATGAAGAGAATTGTGCCTATTATATTACCTGGGAAACTCGGGCTGCTTGTGCTGTGAAACCTCAAGAAGTAAAGATCGAGAATGGCACAGTTATAAATCCGGAGACAGGGAAGAATTTCAGTTTGGGTAGTATTTATTACAAGTAAGTAATTTTTTTCATACTTTTAAGAGACCAGGAGAAGACTCCTAATAATCGGCCTTCTAGTTGCCACTTGATAAACTGGTAGATGATCTGAAGCTGAGCAGTGAAAATGAGACCAGCTTTCCAGTATGCCTCTTTGAGGAATTGTAGATTAGTTGGGAACAGGTGATAGTCCCTTGCTAGATGGAACTAGAGTTGAAGTTTTAGGTGGATTAAAGCAGACTCCCTTGAATAGAGAATTCTAATAATTAGCTAGGTGAGAAGAGGTGCTTCCAAAGTTTTTCATCTTAGCTCTGGTTATATCTGTATCATTACTTTGTATATGTGTGTGTATTATGTATGTTTATGTATTTTTATTTTAAATATTTTGTTTCAGGTTATACAGTGCCTCAGGAGATATCAGAACAAATGGTGACAGATACACTTATGAGATTCAGCTTTCTGCTATCACTGATTCAAACCATGCAGAATGCATAGGAGCTAACGTATGTCAAGTTAAAATATCAGATACACGTTTTCGTAGAATTGGATCATCAAAAAATGCTCATTATTACATTCAAGGTAAGTATCGACTTGCTTGTAATGATAACCTGGGTTATGTGCAAAATAGAAATCCAAAACAAACAGATTGCGTTGGCAGTTCTGCTGAACTATTCCAGATGGGCCAGAGTTCACTAAAAACAAAATCTATAATGTTTTGCTTGTTTCTGGTTTCTACTGAAACAAAATCCAGAGTGATTTCAGAGTGATATTTATTTTATTTATTATTTTATTTATTTATTAAACAAATTTATAAGGCTGCCCAACTCTCATAGGGTGACTGATTTTACTGGGTGAGTAGGGCAAGTCTGTGTTGTGTCTCTCTACCACCCCCACCCCGCTTCTGCTAATGTACCAGCACAGTAGGAACTGCGGGAGAGAGATTGGAGAGAGATCTATTATTTAAATAGGTTGAAATACAACTACTTTGACTGAGCAAGGTTTTCCTGTATCATGCTGAGAATTTTGCTATTTTTTCCAGTTTCACAAGGGTTTTTTTTGGGGGGGTTACCTTCGAGTCAGTCTTCTAGTGACTGCCTGGACAAGTCCCTGCAGTTTTCTTGGCAAGGTTTTTCGGAAGTGTTTTGCCCTTGTCTTCTTCCTAGGGCTGAGAGAGAGTGACTGGCCCAAGGTCACCCAGCTGGCTTTGTGCCTAAGGCAGGACTACAACTCATGGTCTCCCGGTTTCTAGCCTGGTGCCTTAACCACTACACCAAACTGGCAAGTGCATGCATGAATTTTTAGAGGTGTATATTGTCAATTTAGCTATCTACAAGTGATCTGATTTTTTTTTCTTTAAAACTGGGAGATCATTCTAAGCCTTTACTCTCTCTTCAATAGTTTGTCTTATTGTTGCAGTTGATGTGGTCATTTTCAAGCAGAGAAGTAAAATAATTGATACCAAGTTGGGCCTGCAACTTTCAAACTGCCCATCCAACATAGCCTTTGGGAGTTGTAGTTCATTCATTCATTTATTCATTTATTTATTTTCAAGATATATTTAAAATACAAAAAAGAAAAAAACTATACAATAGATAGAAAACAGAACTAAAGAAAAAAGAACGAACTATAAAGATGTGAATAGAAAGAGAGAAAAGAAAAGGCGACTTCCGACTATTTCCGATACAGATATAAGATTAAATACAAATCTAATCTCTTACAATTAATTAACCTATCATAACCTTATTTCTATTACAACAAATCATTCAATCTCTAAAACCCAAAATCAAAACATCATTTTTTTCAATTACAAGCAAATATTCCAAAAGTGGTTGCCAATTTGATATAAATCCTGACCAGCCTTATTGACCAGTGGAACAAGTTCTACCACTGTTGGATCAGATTGTTTAGTATCTGTGTGTGTGTGTGTGTGTGTGTGTATGTATATGTATATGTATATGTATACTGTATGTATATGTGTGTGTGTGTGTGTGTATATATATATATATATATATATATATATATATATAGTATATTTATGTGTGGATATATGTATATATATGTATTTTTATATTATTTATTATTCATATTTATTGTTTTAATTGATTTTAAATTTGTTGTGAACCGCCCAGGGTCCCTCCTTGTGGGGGAGATGGGCAGGATATAAATGTAATAAATAAATAAATAAACGTAGAAATAGAATGCTCTCTTATTAAAGCTGTTAATTTAGCCATCTGAGCCAAATCCATTAATTTAACAATCCAATCTTCAACTGTAGGTATTTGTGGATCTTTCCATCGTTGTGCATATAACAATCTTGCAGCTGTGATCATATATAGTAGCAAAACTCCATACTGTTTCTCTAGTTGCTTTTCCATCAAACCTAAAAGAAAATGTTCTGGCTTTCTTTGTATATTTACTTTAAGAATCTTCTGAATGATAATACATATTTGGTCCCAGATCTTTTTAGCCTTCTCACAAGTCCACCAAAGATGGTAAAAGGTTCCTTCATCCTGTGAACATTTCCAACAGACATTAGTTACACCACTATACATTTTTGACAACTTATCAGGAGTTAGATACCAACGATACATCATCTTATAAAAATTTTCTTTCAAATTATAATTCAGCGTAAATTTCAAACCTTTCATCCACATATTCTCCCATTGGTCCAGCATGATATTATATCCAAAATTCTTAGCCCATTTGATCATACAATCCTTAACATGTTCATCTTCCATATTCATCTGTAACAAGATCTTATACATCTTAGTAATAACATGATCATCATTTATACATAAATCCATTTCAAAGTGTGTTGTTTCATTGACAAATTTATATTTCTTTTTGTCTAGTTTAAAACATTCCATCAATTGTATATAGGTGAACCAATGACATATAAATCCATCAGATTCTAACATTTCCCTTGTTTTAATTTTTGGTTCACCCTCTTCAAACTTTAACAGGTCTTTATATTTTAACCAACTTATTCTTCCCACATTTTCTCTTCTGATCATTGCTTCCTGAGGAGACAACCATAATGGTACATTTGGAGACAATCTTACCTTATACAGTATTTATTCTAGACTCTCAGTAAGGCATTTCTAATAAAATGATTTTTAAAATCCTTATTAACTTTAACTTTGTCATACCATAGATAAGCGTGCCACCCGAATCTTAATTCATGTCCTTCAAGTTGTAATAATTTCTTATTCTCCAGGGCAATCCATTCCTTGATCCAAAGCAAACAACAGGTATCAAAATACAATTTTAAATTAGGCCGACCCAGACTTCCTTGTTCTTTGGCATCTTGTAACAATTTATATTTAATTCTTGGTTTCTTGCCTTGCCAAATAAATTTGGAGATATCTCTCTGCCATTCTTTAAATGGTAAATCTGTTGATAAAATTGGTAAAGTCTGGAAAAGAAATAACATTCTAGGCAAAACATTCATCTTAATCTCAGATATACACAGAGTTGTAGTTCTAATGCATTTGAAGAACCTCATATTCTGAAAGGCCGGCTTTGGTAATATTGATAGGGTTAGTTGTCTTGATCCAAACAGCTGCAGTAACTTAACAGTGAATATTGTTAACAATTGGTTGAGAAAACATTTCTTTTCTTCCTTTGCAGATGATGTTTTGGATCTTGTGTTCTTCTCTGACTCCAGTTGTGGCAGAGATCACAAAAAGTCTGCCTCGTCAACTATTTTCTTCCACTGTGATAAGGAGGCCGAAGAAGGCCTCCCAGAATTCCTTCACGAGACAATGGACTGCCAGTACTTATTCACCTGGTACACCTCAGCAGTCTGCCAGCTGGTGTAAGTAAATCTCACGAGAATAATTCTTGTTAATTCTTACCCCACAGAATAGCAGAAGGCTTGCTAAGCAGTAGAGGCTATATATACTATATTTAGCCAAAATGAAGATGATCCTGAATTTAAGATGCCAGCTTCCAAAGTAGAGTAGACTTTCCTCTATTTTCTACTTGTGATTCTTACAGCATGTCTTGTTTTTCTGTTTTTGAACTGTAAGCTGCCCAGAGTCATTCTGGAGTCTGGCAGTCTCTAAATCTGAATGAATAAATAGATGACAAAAGTTCTATGCGGCGCATACTGTCTCAACCAAGGATTGTCAATGCTAACTGGAACTAATCCTGGAAATTCCTTTCCTCCCCCCAAATTGTGTGTGTGTGTGTGTGTGATATATAGATATAGATATATGTAGTTTTAAAGTGCCAAAAGGTACCTCAAAAAGAAAAAGACAAAAATATTAGTGGGATGTGAGCAGAACATAATAATCTTTGCTAGACTAAACTTGTCCAGAAGTTTACTTCAAACTACAGCTTCTTCTGGACAAGTTTAGTCTAGATCAGGGATTATATTCAGCTACAAATCTAATGAGAGAAATGTAACCCCATGAAAACAGGTTGAATCTCCTTCCCCAAACCACAATATTATCTGAACTGAATTTCAATTTCAATTCAATATTCATCCACACCCAGTCCATTGCTGAGTTCAGCAATTCAAAGTTTCTGTTATTTTACTTGAAGGATTGATGTAATGGATGTTGCATTTTCCAGTGGTTTGACCCAAATGTGAAGATTATGAAGAATAAAGTGGAATATAACATACATAACATGAATTCAAAGTTACCACTCAAAGTTGTGTATATAGCACAACCGTAGCATCCTCCTGGACCTAGAACATTGAATAGATAGCTGACTGTAGCTCTATTGGAAGCAACAGTGCTGGGAAAATTAGCTTGTCTGGTTGGAAGTTGGTTCATCTGCTCTGAAATGGGAGGATTTAAATAATTTTTTTAAGTACTTATAATTAGAGCTCATCCCATTTCCAGGAATGTATTTGAACATGGTTGTTAATAATTTCCAAATACAGCCTTCATCACATGTTTCAGAACAGGGTAATTTGGCAAAGTTTATTGGACATCATTGAATCAAATTAGTTAAAGGTTGGCAAATACCATTTATGAACTGAGTCCAGAGAAATACAATAGAAGTATGTACTCAAAGTGGGGCTGACTTGTCTCTTTCTCACTGCTGTCTCCTCTTCTCTGCACTAAATATTTCGAAAGGTCAAGGAGACCCACTCTAGTGGGCACAACAGAATAGAGGGCATTAGCAATATTTGGAGGGCTGCTTTTGCAGAGCAGATGATACCTTTTGGATCCAAACTCCTGTTTCTTTAATCATTTGCAGAAGCTCTGAAACAACAAATGATGGAACATACGTGCAAGATTTTCCTAAAGGCCTTTCAGGAAGAAGCCAAGCAGTTGGTGCACTATTGAGTTTACTCCTTGTGATTCTTACAGCATGTCTTGTGATCCTGTTACTTTACAAAAAGGAAAGAAGGTAGGACAGAAGAGTATGCGCAGGGTTTTTGCTTTTGTCATGCCTTCCCAAAATGAAGGCAGAAGGCTTGGAGTATCATGCCTTGAGAACAGCATGTCCAACACCCATAAAACTCTGCTAGAACTGTTTCTTGTTTAAACAGATTGGCATTCTTATAGGATAGTAGCCATTGGCGATCACTCGTAGCCGAGTAAGATTGTCTTCCAAAGGTAAAATTTTAACAGTGGATCCGTAAGTGGGTATAAAGGCCAATTCTGGATCCGCACAACCTCCCACAACAAACAGTAGTGACCAATATTCTGATATTAGAGCACATCTCTTCCTGGAGGTACTTTCTTATCAAGCACAAATGTTTTTGAGGGAGCTAATGTCTAGAGCAGGGTTTCTCAACCAGGGTTCCGTGGAACCCTAGGGTTCTGCGAGAGGTCACTAGAGGTTCCCTGGGAGATCACGATTTTTTTAAAAAAAAAGTTTCAAATTTGGGCAACTTCACATTCAAGAGGTAAATTTCATTCTTTATTTTCTGTTTTAGAACACTGTTAATGCATACATACAGGCCTACACATGAAACGAATACAGTAATTTTGTAACTTCTGGCCTATATTTGAGCCTGAATGTGCAGGGCTTCCCCAAGGCCTGAAAAATATTTCAAGGGTTCCTCCAGGGTCAAAAGGTTGAGAAAGGCTGGTCTAGAGGCATCTTTGGAAATTGCTATTGATGTCAAAGCTTTACTACTACTATCATCCCATTCCCACTTTTGTTCTCCACTGTGACCAAACTGCCTCCTGCCTCTAGTCTGCTATCAGGGCCCTCTTCAAAACCAGCTATACCTGCAGTGTTGTTCCTTGACCTGTGTGGTTGCTTCCTTCCTTTTCCAGTGTGCTACCCCACCTTCCAAGTTCCATTTACAACTTGATACGGCTTGTTGCATTGCGAATATACCCAAACTTGTAGATAAGTCATCTCAGAATATAAAGTGTGTAACATTAACTTTTTATTTTGTAGAGAAACTGTGAAGCAGAAGATAGTCAACTGCTGTCGGAGATCATCAAATGTTTCTTATAAATATACTAAGGTATTTTATTTTATGTATATAAGTGCATCAAATAATTTTCTGCTTATAGCTCTGTATTGTAGTCATATATGTCTGTATTGTGTGCAGGGCTATTTGCTATTTAAAATCAATGCTGCTGAATTACACATAAGCATGAAGTATAAATAACTGGATGAATTTTACAAAATAAAAAAAGACCACTATACATTCACTAAATGTTATTTATTGATAGCTTTCAGTTGAGATTCTCTGCTGCTGTCCAGTATTTGGAAGACTTATATGAAAATATTTCCGTATGTCCGAAGCTCCATGTTTGAACAGTCTGGGGAAAATACTGAAAGCATGGCTGTCTGTCATGTAAAGGAAGCATTTTTTTCAAAGGAATAAGTGCTAAATGGAGAAGCAGGCAGACTTTGTCAAGAAGAAGCATAGAAGCTTATAGTGTATGTCTCTAGATCACATCTGTGGAACTGGTGGCCCTTAGGATATTGCCGAACTACAAATATGAGCTTTCATATCAGTGTCCATGCTGGGTTCTTAGAAGGTATAGCTAGCAATACCTGGAAGGCCACAGCTTTCCAATCCTGTCTGTAGAAAACAAACCTTTTTCTGTAGGAAAGAAGCTGCCTTGTATTTAATTAAATACAGTGGTGCCTAAAAGTTTGTGAACCCCTTTGAATTTTCAATATTTCTGCAGAACATAATAATGTTTTAGATCAAATTTATGTAAAAATACTGAAAATTGAAAAGGGTTCACAGACTTTTAAGCACCACTGAAGTGGTCCATATAGCTCTATGTTCTTTGCTCAGTGGTTCATATAACCCCAGCAGACACTTTCCAAGGTTTCAGCAAAGGTTTTCCCATTGTTTGTTCCTGATTCTATCTCTTGTAAAAGAATTGAACCTGCTACTTTCTGCGTGCAAAACGTGTTCTCCTGCTGAGCTATAGTTCTTCTCCAAAATCAGATGTATCTTGGTTTTCAGTCAACTAAATGGTTATGGAAAAGTTTTGTTTTGTTTTATTCAATACCATTCACTGCTTGTGTGTCCTTGGACTTCACAGATAAATACTGAAGAAGTAACTGAGAACGAAACAGAATGGCTTATGGAAGAAGTAGCTGCACCAAATCACAGTTCTGGAAATGAAGCACACATAAATGGCCACATAACACGAAAAGCAGTCATGTCAGATACCCTTATGTCCCTTCGGGTGGATGACATAGACAGTGAGGATGAAGTATTGACAATACCAGAGGTGAAGATTCATTCAGCAAGAGATGTTGATTCAAGAGGCTTGAGAAGCACTAGTAGGCCTTATCATAACAAAGCCCATAGCCTTTCAAGCAGTGGTAAAACTGGTCTGCCTAATGGAAGGAAGAATAGCAAAACCAGCCCTGCTTTTGGTCAAGAAGATCTGCAGAACTCCATGAACACTGCATCATTCCACGATGATAGTGATGAGGACTTGTTGAACGTTTAACCTGCAATTGTGCCTAATTAAGATTCCATGTGTGTATATTATATTAAATATATTAAGGTGGGACAGTAAAACACTTCCAGCCAAAAATGAAGACTTTAGCTGCAGATGCCTTTTGCAAGGGATTGTTTCAAGGGGAAGGGAGGAAGGTCAGTCCTAGTGGTTTACAGGGATCAGTGACGGCTGGGTTTCTAGCATTGGTGAATGAAGTAAAGGTAATTCTCTTCCTTAGCCAGAACTCTCACACACCCCCCTTGGGAAGGTTTTAGAGACTCTATAATATTTTACAATGATGGGCTCAAATCTAAATGAAGTCCTTTCCGCTTCATTGTGAGACTTGCATTTTAACACCCTTTATATTTATTGCTCTCACTACTCAGGTTCACCCAAAAAATAACGATAGGCAAAGTGTTCTTCCTGCAGGCAGGGTATTTTCTTCTATAGATTCACCCATCTCATGCTAGCTGGGTTGCTTTGGTGTACATCTTGGAGCTGGTCTGTATCTTGAATTTGCCTGTATATTTGATTTCTGTAATCTTATTCTGTTAAAATAATTATTTTTGGTTTGAAAAATGTTTTAGCTGGGAGGTATAAATCTTATAGCTTTAGCCTTGAGCAGTGGCTGTCCTTTGCATGTTACGTCTGTTTTTGGTATCAATCATATAATGTCTTTCATCAGTGTTTACAAGACTGTTGGTATAGCAACCCAGGGCTATCCTTGAACATTAGCTGGGCAAAAAAAAATAGAGTATGCCCTTTCCCAAAGACCCTTTCAGGTTAGATACTAATGCTCATAGCTTTTTCTGTCCAATCATTGTTGTGATGAGAAAAACACATGTACCTTTCTGAAATGCTGTCCCTCATCAGAAGCTTAAAGGAATCTTTTCCTTCTTGGGAAATTAACAACTAATTCCAGGCCAAACTAGAGTATCAGCTTTATTGCCCTGCAAAATTTTATGGCTGCTTTAAAGCCACAGGCCTGCAGAACTTTGATTTCACAGGGGCACACTAATGTTTTGGTACTAGGTACATATCCTATGAAAGGTAAAACCCCTTGGATATCATCACTAAACTCCTTGATCATTGTTACATGCTGCAACAATTAACCTTAAGGGGAAGATGGAACAAGTTCTCCTTGCAGCATTTAGCATCTTAGTACTTTTTAAGAGACTCGTGGGCAACACATGAGTTTCTAGAGACAGTGTACCAGTATTTAGGCTGGCCAGAGGTTCTTCCTTCATTCCTTCTTTCTAACTTGTCCTATTCACATTGGAGTTCCTTAAGGTTGGCTTCCACTTGGGACCTGGATTTGATGTAACAAAGTGTTTAAATAATTTCAATAAATAAAAGCTAAATTATGTTTCTGTAGGAATCTGTGTAGTACATTTTTTTCATAAATTTGGTTTACTCAACTTAACTGCTGGTGTTCATGCAACCCACTGAACCACTGGTTTGCCCAGTGCACTGAACTACAGTTTGAGCAATTGGACGATGCAGTACTAGATACTGAATTCCAGAAAGTCTTTGGGAGGGCTTGGGTGTGCATGTAGCACCTCTCTACAAATCTTTCAACGAAATGTATCTTTTTCTGGGATTGTTCTGCAGCCATGGAGAGAAAAAACTTAGTTGCTTTTTAAGGAATTGCAAACAGGTGCTATGATTGTTCCCCTGCATGTTCCAGACCATCTTTTTGGGAAGTGAATCCACAGTACTTCACAGCTTTTCTAACTAATCTCGCAACACAACATGTTGGGTGAATTCAACTGTAGTCTAAATAAGAAAGTAGGATTTGATAACTGCAGCACATGTCTCTGCTCAGTGACACTGTCAAGAATGCTGACTTCAAACTATAATAATTTACACTAAGATACCAGATTTGGAACTAGGAACATGGTCAGACTTCAAGGCAGGCCAGAAAACAGATTCTGCAAGGACTAGTGGAACTATATTTTATTGTTGCAGGGTATAACAACAGAAGGGGGCGTGGTGGCTCAGCGGGTAAGACGCCAGGCTTGTCGATTGGAAGATTGCAAGTTCGGAGGTTCGAATCCCTAGCCCTGCGTGCGGAGTGAGCTCCCGCACTTGCCCCAGCTCTTGCCAACCTAGCAATTCGAAAGCATGCAAATGCAAGTAGATGAATAGGTACCACTTCGGTGGGTAGGTAACAGCGTTCCACGTGCGTCATGCGGCCACATGACCGTGGAAGCGTCTTCGGACAACGCTGGCTCTTTGGCTAATGGAGATGAGCACCGGCCCCTAGAGTCGGACACGACTGCACAAAATGTGCGGGGGGAACCTTTACCTTTATCTTTTTATAACAACAGAACTTTAGACTAAGTCTCACTCTCCCCCACCCCCAATTGTACCAAAGAGAATCATGGTAGGGCAACCTTGAATTTCTCTCCCCATCCTCCCTCTCAGGGCTAAGCTAGGGTTTATGGAACTGCCCTTGCATTCCTTCTTCAAGACTTGTTATACTCCTCTATGGACATTTAAATACATTTACATTGATCTATAGCAGGGCTTTCCAAAGTTTTCCTGTGGTGACACACCAACGGCGGCGCGCAAAAACCCAGAACCGCCGCCGCCTCTTTCGGTTTCTACGCGCTGCCACCATTGCGGCGCTTTTGGATTTTCGCGCGCCGCAGCAGTGGCAGTGTCCTTGTGTGCCATGCGAAAACCCAGAAGCGCTGATGGCCTGCCGCCGCCGTGCGCGCAGCGGCACGCCATCAGCGCTTCCGGGTTTTGATGCGACACACCTGGGCCCCGCAGGCGACACACTTTTGTGTCGTGACACACAAGGAAAGCTGTGATCTATAGATACGATAGGAATTATTTCCTGCAAAGAAATCTACTTATTTGTCACAACTTCATAAGATCCAAAACAGATGCAAATGGCAAACTCCACCAGTTTCTAGATGAGTATCCATACAAAATTAACACATCCCGCCATCCAGGTACGCCTTAGGATGAGTTTTCTCTGACTGAAATAGCTAGTGTGCCTCTGTTCATAGTGTGTTCTCCTTGATTATTCACCTTTGAGAAAATAGCTTTTCACCTTTTGTGCTCTTACAACACCATCCAACAGGAAGCAGTGGAGAAATTAGAGACTAAGACTGGATGGCATTTATCCAGATCTCTGGTTAAATATCTCCTTTCTACAGAGATACCAATGAAACAAAAAGCAATTGAGGGGTGTGTGTGGGGTTATGTGTGCATTTTCCCAGTTTTTTCATCTTTGGGGGTAAGGGAAGTAGCTTTCTTTTATCAAAAGCAAAACAGCTAATAGTTACTGGGAATGACTTCATGTCATGCCAGCTCTTCTGCCTAATTGGGAGTTGTGACCCCAATGTGCAATTTCGAAATCTTTGACAGAAATCCATAATAGGTTTTCATTCTTTTTTTTTAGCCTCTGAACAATGTGTTTGCACCGACAGCACATGTGATTTGCCTGGAAACTCAAATACCATCTCATGTTGCTCATGTGAACAATGAATTCTTGAAAGTACTGTTCAAGTAAAACAAGGTTTATCCATAACTGATGAATGGATATCTGATTCACTTTATGGCATATTTGTATGAGTATATTTAAATTTTTAGCCACATTTACAAATTATTCATTTAATATAAAAGAACTCTTAAAATGCATTGTTTAATGCCATTCAACCATCCGATACTTCATATTTGAGCTTTCTTTAGATACTATCCAAACAAGCTTTTTCACTGGTTTTGTTCTTCATCAACTTCTGAGAATCCTTTAACAACAAATTGCCAAGAATCCTTCAAGGATTGCAGCGGGATATACATGTGATAAATATTCATCTTGAAAACAATATGGTTATGACAAGGAGTCAGCATGGATTTGGCAAGTCTTGCCAGGTTAATCTTACTTTATTTTTTTTCATCAGGGTGGCACCTTAAAGACTAACATTATTACATACATTTTCATGGATCACAGTCCACTTCATCAGATGCATATTTGTTGATCTTTACATACTTTCCTTTTAACGTCATGAACGTCATCCATCTGTATTTTCAGTTATTGCTTCCTTATTTCCAGTTATTTTCTCCTTAACATTTCATGATGAAACCTCCTTTATGGCACTGAAAGTCTTGCCAAGAAACTGGATTCTGGGATATTGATAATTCTCTAAATGTATCTCTGTACTCAATGATGTGGAATGCTTGCTTGAACATCACAGATATGTTTGAAAGTGGTGACCACAGTATATAAATGCTGACGCTGGCTTGGAAAATTCATTGTTGCAACAATAGACAAATAGAGAACAATAATACTCAGTGAGGGAGGCAGAGTTTCTAATGGCCTTCTGAGGACAGTACGAATAAATCTATACAACCTCTAATAATACAGAATATAAACAGCCTATAAAACACTGATGTGCTGTACAACCTGTGAGAGTTCTCACACAGTCAGGGACAAATAATATGGCACACTGGGCAGGTATATACAAAAAAAACCTCCATAAACAAACTAACAATGGATAGATGGAGACAAGCCAGCTTACTCAAAAGAGAGCCAAGTAATCCATTAAGAGGGATAGGAAGGAAAATGAAATTAGAATGGGTTTGAACTTTATTCATATAGAGAGGGCTTGTTCTTACCAACAGTGAGAAAAGTTCAATGGTGGGTGGGCTGCCTTTCACTGGTTGTGTTCAAGCAGCTCTAATGGCGGTCCCTCACTGAGCAGAGGGTTGGACCAGTGACCCAATTAGGATTCTAGGATGGAATGAATCTTGTGGCACTTTAAAGACTAACATTATTACCAAGGTTTTCATGGATCACAGTTCATTTCATTTATTGGTTTATTATTTTATTTATAAATAAATTAATGTCCATTTCATCCGATACAAATGGAGTATTTTTCTGTGGTAAGATTGCCAGTCTTGGAGTATTTTCCTTTGAATGTCCTTTAATGTCACTTTTTTCTTCTTCAGTGCTTTCAGTTGCATTCTCTTTGACATTTCACAATGAAACCTCTTCTACATCAATGCTACAAAATCTTGCCAAGAGCCTGGATTCTGGGACATTGATAAGACTACTCATGCATCTCTCTACTCAATGACCTGGAATGCTGTAAGTTTGCTTGAACATCACAGAGATATCTGAAAGTGGTGATAACAGTCTGAATGCTGACCTGGCTCGGAAAATTCATTGTACAACAATAGACAGAGAAGGATAGTTCTCAATGAGGGAGGCAGAGTTTCTAATGGCCTTCTGAGGACAGTAAGAAGAAGTCTACAGGGCCAAATCTGCTGGGAGTTGGGTAGTGTTCAGCTCACACAATGGGAGTTTCTTTCTCTTCCCTCCTGCAGTCCCCATATGATCTCAAATAAAACAAAAACTTGCAAATGCAAAGCATAACACAAGCAATTCTCCCAGCCAAAGAAAATCTAAAACAGCCAGCATTGGCTCTCCAGCTTCCCCACCGCTTAAGAAATTAGGAGAGCACATAATCTTTTTTAAACCTGTGAGTAAATTTCTACTTAAAAAGTGGTGCCTGAAAAAGCAGGTAGCCCCATTGCAGATAAGTGTCAATATGCAGCAGGGATTATTCTCGAGTGATCTATTCTCCACCTGTGTCCACCTTACACAAATCATTTAATAATCATATTTTAATTTTCAACCATAGCACTCTGGCAATATAACTGCCGGTTGTCATCTCTCATTAGGAAGAAGCCTGAGAAATGTCACTTTGCAGTAGTATCTCAGTTCTGATGCGTCCTTCCAGAGCAGAGATGGGCAATTCCTTGGGAGATGGGGCCTCCTCTTGACATTGGAGATGGGTGAGGATCCAGCGATGGAGCAATGACACAGAATTTGGGGGAACCACATGAGACACGGGGCAAAGCCTTGTATTTTTAATTGTGCTTTTGAAGAAAATACTTGGGAGGCTCCCTTTTCTTGTTTTAAAAACCATGGTAAGTCTGTTTTAAGGCATATATAGTATTTTTTTAAAAAAATATTCTATATTTGCCTTAAAATTATGGGGAACTGTCAGCTATTTTAGCAATCATGATAAAAGGGGCATTTTGGGGCCTATGTTATGTGATACATATTTTCCCATTTGTCTTCCACATGCACAGTACATCTCACAGTGTTTGTGCAGAGATTCCTCTGCAATAAGCCTTGAAAGAACTCCTATATGAAAAACCCTTCTGGATTAAGCCTGACGTGTTCCCTCAATGCAGGGCCGCAACTGGGGGGGGGGCAAGCGGGGCATGTGCCCTGGGCGCCATGCTGGGGGGGGCGCCAAAATGACACCCGGGGGGGTGCCAAAATGACAAAATAACCCATGGGGGGGGCGCAGAATCCATGTTTGTCCTGGGTGACACAGACCCTAGTTCCATCCCTGCCTCAATGGTTGACCTTTGACTTGATTTAATCCAGTAAGTAGAAACAGAAGGCTAGGAAATGGCAGGTCAGTGTTATTAGTGCATAGAAGACATCTGAGCTTGCCAGGCTATAAGGTAAAACATTTGCTAGTGTAGAACACTCCCTGCACTCATACTTATGGGGGTCACTCAATTGTCACTGTGGTTATACAGTAGTGAATTCCTGCATTTCTTTAGATCCCTAAAGTCCCATCTAATTGTTACATTCTGTAATTCTATTATGAATTAGAATCATAACTCATAATCATTCTGTGGCTTGAATCATGTCAACTGGATTTCTATTTTCTCAGTAGAAACGTTTCACTCCTTATCCAAGGAGCTTCTTCAGTCTGAGTAAAGTTAGTAAGGGAATCCTTAAATATGTTTCTAGGGTGGCTGTGTGACCTTGCACCTGGGGCTAGGTCATGGTTATATTGAGATGTTTATTTCTAAGTCCCTTTATCATCTAAAGGGGGATCGTTAAGATTACCCTGTTGCTGTTGAGCTTGCGAAATGGTCTTAATCTTCCAAGGCACAGAAGACAAACCAGGAAGGAAGATAGGAGACTGCTTTGTCTTCTGTGCCTAGGAAGATTAAGACCATTTCGCAAGCTCAACAGCAGCATGGTAATCTTAACGATCCTCCTTTAGATGATAAAGGGACTTAGAAATAAACCTCTCAAAATAACCATGACCTAGCCCCAGGTGCAAGGTCACACAGCCACCCTAGAAACATATTTAAGGATTCCCTTACTAACTTTACTCAGACTGAAGAAGCTCCTTGGATAAGGAGTGAAACGTTTCTACTGAGAAAATAGAAATCCAGTTGACATGATTCAAGCCACAGACTGTTCCACCTGGATGACTGAGAACCTTCATCGACAACTCATAATCATCATTGTTGGGTGATGGGTGATGCTATAAATTACTAGTGGGGTTTTTTTTGTACAATAATAATTCCTTACATAATTTTATGGGAGATCTGGATGATGTCAATGTCCCCATATGACCCTCACATATCTTACTATTGTTTGTTCCATCTTTTTTATTTTTACTGCAAAGGAGGGGAAAAATTAAAGAAAAGTTGGAGGCAGTAACACCTAGAAGGTCATAAGTTCACCCTGATGTAAAATTATCTAATAATGTATAGCTTCAAATATGGGGAAGCAATAGGCATGAGTGTTGGGAACAAAGCTAATAGACAGCCATCAGACGTATAGACTGCAGGGCAGCAATCTCAAGTTGTGGATATGGCTAGGTAGCAAAAGGAGCCATGTCAAATGAAAGATAACACTGATCACCTGTGAATCTGATGGTTATATGAACCAATCTGCTAGTTATTCACTGGTCTTCAGTTTACATCTATGTTCTACAACTTTGCATTTTTTAGTAGTTATCTACTTTTTAAACCCAATTCTTAGAATAGAAGGTGCTTGAAATTGGGTCTAAGGCTTTTAATGAGTATCTGTGGTGAGCTTGAGAATCCAACTAAACATTTCATGCCAAATAACCTGATCTCCTTTCCAACAGATTGACCAGTTTTGCTGACCAAGAGAATATAGTGGACATAGTGAATTTGTCAAATTTTTCATGAAATCCTGATAGATAAGATAGTAAAATGTGGACTGGGCTATGCTACCATTGTGTGTGTGCATGCCTTAGAGTCAGTGTTGACTCCCGGCAACTGCCTGGACTAATCCTTACACTTTTATTCACACGATTTCAGAAGTGTTTTGCCCTTGCCTCCTTCCTAGGGCTGAGAGAGAGTGACTGGCCCAAAGTCACCCAGCTGACTTTGTGCTGAAGGCAGGACTAGAACTCACAGTCTCCTGGTTTCTAGCCTGGTACCTTAACCACTACACCAAAGTGGCTCTAAACTGCTACCATTAGATGGCTAGAAAACTAGTTGAACAATCACACCAAAAATAGTTTAACATCAGTCTGGAAGGAAGAATTGAATGGCATACCACAGAGTTCCATTCTAGGCTCTGAGCTGCTCAGCATATTCATAAATTATTTGGATGAGGGTTAGAAAATATGATTATCAAATTTGCAGATGACACAAAAATAGCATGGCAAACAACTTAGAGGTTGTTTTATCAATTATATCAAGATTCAGGAGGACCTTGACAAGCTCAAACAATGGGCAGAAACCAGCAAGATGAATTTCAACAGGGACAAATGCATGTGTGAAGGAAAAATCAAAGGCACAAGCAGGGAAGAGCATAATGGACAGCAGTACATGAATAATGGTTCTAGGTGTTTTGGTGACTTGCAAGCTGAATATGAGTCAAGTGTGATATTGCTGTTAAAAAAAGATGCAGTTCTAAGCTGCAGCATCAGAAGCATACGGTCAAAATCAAGAGATGTAATTGCTGCTTTCTATTTGTGTTGGTCAGGCAACATCTAGAATATGGCATCCAATTCTGGGACTGAATTTTAGGAAGGACATTGACAGAATTGAGTGTGTCCAAAAGACAGCAACAACAATGATAATCATGAAATTTTCCTACCTGCAGACTGGGAGGAAGGTGATTTTCCAATTTACCTTTTCTTTCTCTCTGGGTCTCTTGCAAATGTACTCCAAGGTTATGACAGACTCTCCGACACAGCATGGGAGTATCTGCTGTGGAGTCTGTGGAATTGGCAAAAATATATATCCTCCCCCCGCCTTAACCAGTAGGAATCTCTGCTGCTTGATGAGCCTTCCACATCACTAAAAAAGTCCCTCTTTCTCTCTTCTCTTGCATGTAAGCACACATCCCCACACACCTGAACAAGCAGGCCAGGCCAGCTTGCAGCTCACTTCGTAACATTGATACTGAAATTCTCCCCAACTCAGCCCAACAGTTGAACTTGGTTGAGAAGTAAATAGATTTAAATCTAAAACACAGGGCATTTTCTAATGGAGGCAACTCAAATTATTGCTCCAGTTTAGTTGCAGAAATATCTGTATAAACTGAGCGGAAGAAGAAGAAAAAAAGAAACATCTACACTTTAAGGAAGGAATTGGTACCATCAAACATCAAAAGCTGCTCAGACAGGTATGTATCTAACAGCAGATCAGAAATCTTTCTTTCTCTTTCTCTTTCCCCTAACGTTGTTTTTTTCCCCAAAAGAAGCAAAAGGTTGCCAGTTTTCTCACTGATTCAAGATATATTTGACTAACCAAGTCTGTTTAAAAAAAGCTCTCTTCCTACATCTAATGGTAGAAATTCTGAATGTAAGAATATAGAGGTTTGGATAAACTTAAATTTTTATTATGACTAAATAATATCTGATAATTTCTTTTGCCTTTATTTAATAAAACAAAATAAAGAGAAAAGAATAGTGAAAGGAAAAAGGGAAAAAAAGCAATACAATTATAACAAGTTATATATATATAAAACCGCTTCTCACAGATGTATATATATACATAAATTTTACACAGCAGTTTCAATAAAAGATAAACGTGCTACATGTGATCTATCTGAGGTTTGTATGTATAATAATGTAATTTATTCTAATAGAACCGTACTTCAACATGGATAGCAGATAATCATATCTGAGCAGTGGGTTCCACATTTTTACTTGGATTTTTGTTTTTGAGAACAAAAGAAATAAGTGTATGTCTATGTGTATTTGTATGTGTATGTGTATGTATGTGTGTATATATACACACACAAACATACAATGTACATATTGCACAGTGCGTATGTCGGTTTATGTGTTTGTGTATGCTTGTTTGGGTTTTAAAAAAAATAAAAATGGAAGTAGTATTCAGACTTTAAAACTGTCCTAATCTTTTCTAGGGTATTAACAGGTAACCAATAGCTCTGTTGAATAGCTCTGAAAGTCAAATTGTAACAGAATCCCTGTACCTCCTCTCCAGATTGCCAGCCTATTGCATGATGGCATTTTCCTAGAATATTCATTACATGGTGAATTAGGGACAGCATTGGAAGAAATGTACTATGGAATGCAGAGTACATGATTATACAAGAGTACATCCAGTGTCCAAGACTAGACAAATATACTGGGGAAGTAGGAGAGAGACTTTACTCTCAACAAGAGGTGTGTTGATTACACTACTAAGGTTCACGTTTATATTTGCATTCTTGAATAATTCACATTGTTCATTTGGTTCCTGTTGATTTTTCACCCACAACAAGTCAGAGAAATCATGATTTCTGGAATACTTCATAGAAGTTTATCGGCAAACCTGGCTGTCTGCTAATAAGAGTGGCTTGTCTGACACTAAAGATATTTGAAGCTTGCTGGGGTGATCTTCCCCTCTGGTGAAACATCTATAAAGTTGCAATGGATGGCTTAATCATTCATAAATTAACTCTTTGTCTTTTGACCAAATGCCTTGCTGTTTAAGCATCTCTACTCTCAGTAGGATTAAATACTGGATTGCAACTGACACAGCTTTCGTCCAAAATGCCAGACTTTGATGATCTTTTGGAACACATTGGGGAATTTGACTTCTTCCAGAAAAGGGCCTTTTTTTTCATTTGCTTTCTCTCAGCTGCCTTCGCCCCAGTCTACGTAGGAGTTGTTTTCCTAGGGTTTATACCGGAGCACCGTTGTCGGAGTCCAGGAGTTACTGAATTAAGCAGCCGGTGTGGCTGGACTCTTGAAGAGGAACTGAATCACACAGTTCCAAAGGGGGAAACCAAAGAGGATACGTTCACCCCTCAATGCATGAGATACGATGTCAATTGGAATGAAAGTGGACTGAGCTGTACAAATCCCCTGGAAGGCTTCACCAGTCGGGAAAACAGGAGCCTCCTGGTGACTACCTGCCAAGATGGCTGGCTTTACGATGCTTCGATCCTGTCCATTACGAGTGAGGTAAGGTCTTGCAGTTGTTTCAAATATAATAATTATAAAATTCTGCTTTAAGAATGTCTGCCATGTCATTATTTTCACTTGGAATTATCCAGCAAGAAGATAAATGCATTTCTCCCATGGCTGATGCAGAAAATTTTGGGATATGTATGCTCAGGGGTTAGGATTTGTAAATACTTTAAAGTACACTCTACATTGATTTCATTGTCTCTCTGTGTGTGCCTTCGAGTTATTGTTGACTCCTGGTGACTGCCTGGACTAATCCCTACAGTTTTCTTGGCAAGATTTTGGAAGTGGCTTGCTGCTGCCTGCTTCCTAAGGCTGAGAGGGAGTGATTGGCCCAAGGTCACCCAGCTGGCTTTGTGCCTAAGGCAGGACTAGAACTCTCTGTCTCCTGGTTTCTAGCCTGATGCCTTAACAACTACACCAAGCTGGCTCTCACTCCAAACTGTCCTTGCCAGAAGATATTCACAGCAACTCTCTAACACTGCAGTGCTTCTCACTGAAGAAGAGTGATAAACTGTAAAACGGGTTTTCCAAACCTAATGTTCTCCAGATACGTATGGACTGTCCCACTTAGAACTTGGAAACTACTGATATAGGAAATTTGGTTACTGGTGCCTAAAAGTCCTTGATTAAGATAATGTTCTCTCTCTCTCTCTCTCTCTCTCTCTCTCTCTCTCTCTCTCTCTCTCTCTCTCTCTCTTCCCCCCCCTCCATCCATCCATCTAGCTGATTTTTATCATGCCTTCCTTTAATTTTGATCAGTTCAACTTCAATTTTCCCCCAACAACTAGCTGGGTGAGGTTGGACTGAGAGAGAGGGACTGGCCCAAACTCACCCAGCTGGCTTTCATGCCTAAGAGAGGCCTACAACTTACAGTCTCCTGGTTTCTAGCCAAACACCTTAGCCTCTACACCCCAGATGACTCCCTCCATATGCAAACACATGATAGAGGCTGTTGTACTCAACAATCAGGCTGTCTTCCTAATGAGGCATGTACAAACCAGGATTCCAACAGTGTATCTGTGCTTGAGAACTGTGTGAATGAATTAGATCAGTATATGGTGCCCATGGGAGAGATGTGTAATGGGCCTGCTTCTTTGTGTTTAGGGGTAAGTGATTTTTAAAAATGTATGATGAATACTAGTATTATCCGACGGGGCTTCATGACTAGATATACATTACAGTAAATCTGCATTACCACAGTCCACAAGTAAAAGATTGCAGCGGTGTTTTATCATGAGCAGATGCCTTTGCACAACTCCATCTGGTCCGCCAGTTGTGCCCTTTCCTGGATCGGGGAAGGGGGGGCTTCAGACAGTCACTCATGCCCTAGTCATCTTGCAGCTTGACTACTGCAATGCTTTATACATGGGCCTGCCCCTTGAAGACCACGCGGAAGCTTCAGCTGGTCCAGAATGCAGCAGCATGAACAGTAATGGGCATGCCTTGGTATGCCCCTGTAACACCCCTGCTTCGCAAGCTGCACTAGTTGCCAGTTTGCTTCAGGGTGCGATTCAAGGTGCTGGTTGTTACCTATAAATCCCTACATGGCACAGGGCCTGGTTACTTCAGACCGCCTGTCTCCCAAAGCATCTGCCTGGCTGATTCAATCCTGCAGGGTTGGCACGCTCCAGGTTCCTTCAATTAAACAATGCCATCTCTCAAGACCCCAGAAGTGCACTTTATCTGTAGCAGTGCCTGCCCTCTGGAACAAGGTTCCCCCTGAGATGTGGAAGGCCCCCACTCTGCTATTGTTTAGAAGAGTTGTGAAGACCTGGCTCTTCACCCAGACCTTTGGCAAGGGAGAGTGAGACCCCACACTTCATCGTGCTTGCCATCTTTTTTTTCTTTATTTTTGCTATTTTATTGTAATTTCTTTGTTTGATTGTTGTGAGCCATGCAGAGTGGTTGCGGATCAGGTGGCATACAAGTTTAATTGTTGTTGTTGTTGTTATTTCCCCACAGCAGGCATACTGCTCTAGAATTCAAACACAAATTGCTATACTGGAGGAGGAGGAGGCAGCCCATGGGCAGCCTTCCCCCTTGCCGCAAGCTTTAGTGAAGCCCTGAGAGCTGCCTTCTCATTCGCCGCTGAAAAGTGTAACACTGATGCTGAGTTCAGCTGATTTCATTCAAATACGTTTCACAAAATGTAAGGGTTGGCCATCCAGCTGTTTTTAAAGACCTCTAGTGAAGGAGAGTTTTACCTCCTCAGGAGACAGTCTGGTCCACAGTAGAACAGTAATTTAACCCCACTTTCTCATCATGGCTTCTGGAATAATTCTGCCTCCTCTTCTCCCTCCTCTTCTACTCTGCTAGATGGACTCACAGTTGGTTGAATTACTGTACCCAAAAAGTGTGAATTAATGCTTATTAGTACATATGAATTAGATCTGGGTGTAGAGGAGCACAGAGATGACTTTGGAGAAGGAATGTGACAACCTTTAGCAAAACAGGAGCTCAGGAGGGGGGAAAAAGAAAGTGTGAGAAAGAAATTTAAAATAGTCTCTCCCCCCCCCCACTCTCTTTGGTAGAAGAAGGAGGGAAGGGAAAACATTGTCTAGCTTTCAAGATTTTGTTATTATAGCCTTAATCAGTAGAGTAGAGTTCTAGTATTTCTTGTGGGGTCTGTTTTCTGACCTGACCTACCAATCTAGAGTATGCTCCTCTACACTGGGTGTCCTTGTGAACCACAAGTTAAACATAAGCCAGCAGGATGATGCAACTGCTAAAAAGGCAAATGCTATCTTGGGGCGCATTAACAGGTGCATGAAGTCTAGATCACCAAAAGTAATACAGGTAGTCCTTGAGTTACAACGGTAATTGGGACTGGAATTTCCATTGCTAAGTGATGCAGTCATAAAGCATGATGTCATGTGACCTCATCGCTTAGTGACAGCAATCTCGGCAGTCCCCGTTGCTGCCGATAACTGAATCACACCAGTCATTAGGCGAGGACCCACCCTGATCCAAGCCATTCCCGGCTTGGTCCCTCCCAGCCCCGAGGCTTGGTAAGGTAAAGGACTGCCTCCTCTGCCTCCTGTTCAGTTCCCCCCACCTGCATATCTCCCTCCCATCTCTGCCCTTTTGGCCGCCCTGCACAGTGGCACTCCTTGGCGGTGGCGGCAGTGCTGGGGCTGAAGTTGAGGCCTGGGGCCTTCAGCAGTCTCAGCCAGCCGTCACCAGGGAGATAGGTGTGTGGGGGGAGCTGAAGTGTGGGCGGGCTGCCAAGCACCTGGATTTTGATCACGTGACTGTGGGGGGTGCTGCAGTGGCTGTAACTTCGGGGACTGGGCGTGAGTACCATTTGTTCAGCACCGCCGTAACTTCGAATAGTTGCTGAATGAATGGTCAGTAATCGAAGACTGCGAAACATGATGTGACCATACTGCTTAGCGACGGCAGTTCCGGTAGTCCTGGTTGCAGTTGTTAAGCCAGGACCATGCCGTCACTAGGCGAGGACCTCACGCTTCTCCTACATACATACATTTTGGCAAATAATGTCTTCCTTTGTCTTCCGCAACTGCTTGAATGCTGGTGGAAAACTAAAGACCTGCCCTGTTCAACAATAATTCAGCAGAATACAACCAAAATAACAACATTTTGGAGAAGTTATTTTCCTAAATTTGGAGCAGAGCAGTTGCCAGGAGGGGTTGTGGGAACAAATCTGGTTTATTTTGGTTTTGCTCCATTTCTCTTTTCATTGTAGATTTCTCTGTGAACAGAACTTAAATGTGTTTTAATGATTAGAACTCTATAGTTTTATTCCTGGTTTTGTCTCCTCAGTTTAACTTGGTGTGCGGAGATTCCTGGAAACTAGATGTGTTT
Source organism: Charina bottae (assembly GCA_023362775.1). NCBI lineage: Eukaryota > Metazoa > Chordata > Lepidosauria > Squamata > Charinaidae > Charina > Charina bottae. Next base: position 24,101,067 of record JALMGJ010000001.1, read on the forward strand.
CAGTCAGCTGTGAATGCTGGATTTCTGGTTGGATCTGTATTCACTGGCTACATAGCAGACAGGTAGGAGCAGAACGAAAAAGGACCTTCTCAACAACCAACGTAATTCAATTTTGCTGAAACTAAGTATGAATAATGGAAAGCGGGTATTGCTGGAAATGAAAAATTGTTCTGGAAGTGGGCGAAGAGGACTAAACTGCTTCCACTAGAGTGGATGGAATCAAAAATAAAAGTGAAGAAATTACTTGGGATGCAACTGAAGTGAGGCAATACTGGAAGGAGTATTTTAGAGATTGGTGCCGGAATGATAGTGATATGTCAATGATGGTGATACTGTATGTCAAACAGTAGAGTTGAAACAAATGCTGGAAATATTTCTGTCCAAGAAAAACTTTATGAAAAATCATAAAAGCTGTGAGAGTGCTGAAAAATGGATAGGCTGCAAAAATGGTGCATCTAGACTGCAGTGTTTCTCAGTCTTGGCAACTTTAAGATGTTTGGACCAACTCCCAGAATTCCCCAGCTGGCTTGCAAAAACCCTGTTCTACTACTCTGTATACCTGCAGATACTGTTGCTGTGTGACTTCTTCCTTGTTAAGTTTCTTAAAGATTGTTTAAAGCTTGTTAAACAGCCTAGTGGTAGAAAGGTGCTTTCCTCTGGGAGAGGAGAGGAGAAGAGAGGATAAATAGAATAAAGCTCTATTTATGTTTTCTTTCCATTGTGCTTAGCTGTTGAATACTATGTTGTTTTCCAGTGCATGACTCTCAGTGGGATGTGTTTGTTTAGCTGAAAGCAACAGGGATTCGACCATTCCTAGCCCTAAGCAGCTAAAAATGTTCCCATTCCTGCCTCTCACATTTCCTCCCAAAACTGCACCATCCCTCTAGCGTTCTTTTAAAAAGCTTTACAGAATTCCTCCCTTCTTCAAAGTCTTACCCTAATAATCAAATTTTCATCCAACTTTTAAAAATACATGTACATACATACAAGCCATCATGCTATCTCCTTTCAAGATAAGCAATGTTTGGCAAAGCACAGAAAAGTAAGAAGAAAATATTATTTTTATCTGTAGCTGACAAAGTGGAGGCAGTGACAGACTTTGTATTTCTAGGCGCAAAGATTACTGCAGACGCTGACTGCAGCCAGGAAATCAGAAGACGTCTACTTCTTGGGAGGAGAGCAATGGCAAATCTTGATAAAATAGTTAAGAGCAGAGACATCACACTGACAACAAAGGTCCGCATAGTTAAAGCAATGGTATTCCCTGTAGTAACCTATGGCTGCGAGAGCTGGACCATAAGGAAGGCTGAGCGAAGGAAGATAGATGCTTTTGAACTGTGGTGTTGGAGGAAAATTCTGAGAGTGCCTTGGACTGCAAGAAGATCAAACCAGTCCATACTCCAGGAAATAAAGCCAGACTGCTCACTTGAGGGAATGATATTAAAGGCAAAACTGAAGTACTTTGGCCACATAATGAGAAGACAGGATACCCTGGAGAAGAAGCTGATGCTAGGGAAAGTGGAAGGCAAAAGGAAGAGGGGCCGACCAAGGGCAAGATGGATGGATGGTATTCTGGAGGTGACGGACTCAACCGTGGGGGAGCTGGGGATGGTGACGGCCGACAGGAAGCTCTGGCGTGGGCTGGTCCATGAAGTCACGAAGAGTCGGAAACGACTGAATGAATAAACAACAACAAGCTGACAAAGAAACAATAGAAAGGGCACAGCATATTTCTTTCTCACTGTATTCCTTGTTGTTTATTCATTCAGTCACTTCCGACTCTTCGTGACTTCATGGACCAGCCCACGCCAGAGCTTCCTGTCAGCCGTTGCCACCCCCAGCTCCCCCACGGTCGAGTCCGTCACCTCCACTGTATTCCTATCTGTGGCAAAAGTTTTGCTAGATCAGGAATAGGTGACACATGGCCCTTATGTGTACTGAATGTAGGCAACAACATGGTAGAATTTCAATGTCATAATTTTTGTTTTTTGGTGTGTCCCCCCCCCCAATAAAGTGGGAATTGTGAATTGCGATTAAGGTGACAAACTGCTCCCATTCTAGTCCGAAACCTAAAAAAAAAAAGGGGGGGGGGGCTAAATTGTCTTCCAGCTTTTAACCATTTGTGAGTAATGATTTAGGAGTGAATTATTTCCATTCCCACTCTTAAAAGCCCAAAGAAAAACAAACAAAGGGGCCAAAATATTTTGTTTTGCTTCTTATGGTGATGCTCACCTGCAGCTCTCTGGAAGATCGAGGGGCTGAGGTTTGGCCCCTAATCCCTCAAATATTGCCTATCTTTGTGTTATTTGTTTTACTAAACTTGTGGAAAATGCAGTTAACATTGTTTTGACATATAGTTTGATTTGGGATTAAGGCAAGACTTCTCTCTCCTAAGGGGCATGGTGGCTCAGCGGGTAAGATGCCAGGCTTGTCGATCGGAAGATCGCAAGTTCGGAGGTTCGAGACCCTAGCCCTGCGTGACGGAGTGAGCTCCCGCACTCGCCCCAGCTCTTGCCAACCTAGCAATTCGAAAGCATGCAAAATGCAGGTAGATAAATAGGTACCACTTCCATGGGGTGGTAACAGCGTTCTGCATGCATCATGCCGGCCACATGACCGCGGAAGCGTCTTCGGACAACGCTGGCTCTTCGGCTAACAAACGGAGATGAACACCGGTCCCTAGAGTCGGACACGACTGCACAAATGTGCGGGGGGAATCTTTAACCTTTACCTCTCTCTCCTAGTGCCAAACATTGCTTGAGCCTCAGTTGTTAATCCCTGCTTTGGACCTATTCCTTAACGGTTTGAAAAACAGAACACATGCTTGATGGGTAGAGGAACATACATACATTCATGCATATATACATACATATATACACCCTGTCCCTGTGTTTGATCTGACAGATTGATGGGTATCAGGATTACTTAAATATTTTTCAGCTTCTCCTCCAAGCTTTGTAAAGTTTTGCTGTTCTTAAACCTGGTGAATAAATAAAATAAAATGAAATAAAATCAGATTGCAGATATAAATGTCTCATTAGAGATGAATGATAGAAAATTGGATTTTTTGGTGGTTTATATTGCTGCGAACATTGCCATCTTGTGTCCAACTTCACTACTGTTAATCAAACACTATACATTGCAGGCTGCTTGTTATTGGTGAAGAAGAACATCTACTCCTTTAGGAAATGCTACTCTGCCAGCCACTGGCTAGAGGTTTTGGCAGCTGGAGGCAGGGATGAGAGAAAGAATTATCTGTCAGTCACAGCCTTTCCTGTCCACATGCTTTCTTGCTTAAAGGTTTTGTGGTTGTTCAACCAATGAACTGCAGTATCCCTCTCTTCCCAACACATTGGGAAGGCTCATGGTAACAACCTTTTAGGAACTAAACAGCTTTGGGTTTAGTCAATGCCTTGGTGGAAAATGTAGTCTTGAATGATAAAAGTCATTCACACACGTCTTTCCTAAATTAGTACTAATCTATTCCAACTTTAATAAATGAAACCCATTCTTGAAACTCAAAGCAAAGTTTTGAATACATTTAATGATGTATTGAATCATTAAATGTATTCAAATGTATTCATGTGTCAGAGGGTGGGCTGCTCACTGCAGGATAGGAGAAGAAATCAGAATAAACACAAAATGAGAACCCAAAGGGAACGGGATAAATCACCCACAGGCTACTCCTGAGCCTCCCTTATTGTGACCCCCTGAGTCCCCTGTAGTCACACTATCAAAAATGGAAATGTGAGTTTTCATAGATTGTGTTGGGAAATGAAATATAATCCAGATTATGGTGATACTGTATGATTTTGATGACATTTCCTCAACTGTGGGGGCCCTTGATGACAAAAGTAGTAAGAGTAATAATTTTAGAAGTGTGGTCCAGCTAGGCTTACCAGATATCTGAACAGGCAAAGGAAGACACAGACAACTGGAAAGGAGGACAAATGGGGGGGGAAGGAGAACACACTATTTAACTTTCTTGCTATCCGTGACAAAAATTACAGCAAAAAAATGGGGAAAAAATGTACTTAGGCCTACAGGCAGTCCTCGCTTAACGACCACAATTGGGACCTGAATTTTGGTTGCTAAATGAAGCGGTCATTAAGCAAATCTGACCCGATTTTACGACCTTTTTTGTGGCCATCGTTAAGTGAATCACCACAGGTGTTAAGCAAACCACGTAGTTGTTAAGCAAGTCACACATTTCCCAAATGATTTTGCTTGCCAGAAGCCCGCCGGGAAGATAGAAAATGGCGATCATGTGACCATGGGACACTGTGACGGTCGTAAATATGAACTGGTTGCCAAGCACCCAAATCATGATCACATGACTGCAGGGATGCTGCGATGGTTGTAAGTGTGAGGACTGGTTGTAAGTCGGTTTTTTCAGCACTGTCTTAAGTCCGAACCATCACTAAACGAATGTTTGTTAAGCAAGGACTACCTGTACATGTAATGAAATTACCTTTTCCAGCATCAGAAATACTGGTTTTTCAATTGCAATATTTTTTCCAACAAATCTTTATTTCCAAGAACATGCTAGTGATAATATAGAGTTGCCTGCCAGGCAGAGGACATGAGGACCGAAAGAAGGGCATGTCCTCATTTTGCCAGATGTCTGGTAACCAAGACTCTTGTATGGCCTCCTTCTGCCTTTTCCAGCTTTCTTTGTGTTCTATAAGAGCACATCTAGATTAACATGGAGAACTGCAAAAGTTCCTCAGCTTCAATCCCTTCTAATATCTTGATTGGGTTTTTTACACATTCCTCATGCCTCTTTCTTTAAAGAACTTGCCAATAATGCAAACAATTTCCCTCATATCCCCAATGGCACATGTTTATCATAGATTTATAATTATGAACTAGCTACATGATCACTGGATTCAAACTAGATGACAGTGAAGCAGACTACATACAGTATATGTAGCCTATCAATATGGTCCCTATCAATATAGTATCCCAAATTTAACAGCACAGAGTTGCTGGGAGTTGGGCGGCATATATTGTTCTAGTTGTTATTGTTATTTCATCATCATCATCTATTTGTATTCATGATGTACAAGAAAATATTACCAACTCAAAACTTAGTTCACTCAGCATACTACACTAATCTAACACGAGGCTGGGAAGTTTATGATTCAGCATATTGTGGGAATCCAGTCATTGTTTTAGCAGGTTGTATGAATTAGGCCATCCTCTTAAGCCATAATACGGTTAATTTATTTGGGCAGAGCATGTTATAAGATCAGAGCAAATCTGAATCTGGATTTAAGGTTTAGATGTTGTGTGAACTGAGGCAGTAACGATGAACCTGGAAATAGCTAAACGTTTTTGAAATGATGTGTGCAAATGTGATAGAACGATAGGGTTGGAAGGCACCTTACAGGTCCATCTCCTACTCAGTGTAGTACCACTAGAGCAGCTTGAGTAGAACTTCAGCATATGACTTCCCTTGTATCTTTTTGTATCTCTTAATGCAGATTTGGACGGAAAACAAGCCTTTTAATTTCTGTCCTGGTAACCGCAATCTCCGGAGTACTTGTAGCCTTCTCACCAAACTACTCATGGTCTGTGATATTTCGTTTCATCCAAGGTCTGTTCAGCAAGGGCAGCTGGATGGCAGGTTACAGTTTGCGTAAGTTGGACACTTCCCCACAGATTGGTATTCTGCGAGAGGACAGAATCTAATGCACCAGTGGAACCCAACTGAGATTCAATCTTTGGCACTTCTTTCCTAAATTAGTACTAATCTATTCCAACTTTAATAAATGAAACCCATTCTTGAAACTCAAACCAAAGTTTTGAATACATTTAATGATTTCAGGAAAAAGATGTCTCTGAAGCTTTAAGAAATAATTTTACATTAGCAGCTTATAAACTGTTGCAGCCTTATTAATTTGTACTACTTTTGCTGTAGTACATATTAACATATTAAAGTTAAAGGCTTCCTCCTTGTGACCAAGTTAAAGGGCTATCCACCATGTCTTGACCCAGCAGGATTCTCTACCAGCGAAGAAGTTGCTCTCCTGCCAAAAGATGGTGCTGTCCATATTGAACGTATACAGGACATATTTAGGGCAAGGATTTATAGATTCCCCAGGTTTGTTTCCCTCCTTTCCCCTCCCACCAAACATTATCATCTGGGGGAGAAACATACACCAATCACCCTTCTTAATAAAGGATGGGGAGGGGGATGAAAAGAGATAAAGTTTGACAACACTTGCTCCGTTTTCTGCAAGTGTTTTGCATGAGCATGTTCAAAAAATGCTAATCCAGAGTTCAAAAAGAGCTGAACACAGATGTAGCACTATTCCAGAAGTGCACAAAACCCATATTCAAAAGGAGCCCAACTACCAGTTGATATCTGGGTGTCTGGGAGAGCACTAAACCTGGGTTCAAAAGCAATGAATTGACAGACATGGGGAAGGTTGTGCAATGAAGGGGTACAGGGAGAGCCACCTCCTTCCCCTCTCCCTACTGCTGGTCAGCTGCTGTTTGGGCTGATCCAGTTCTTCAAGCCAGGGATTGGCTTGGAGACCTGGCAGGCATAGAGGGAGAGCTCATTTTGGAAAAACTGAAACCTCCCACTGTCCAACCTTGAATGACCCTAGAGAACAGTTCCCAGGAACCATAAGGGAGGGTGTGTGCCCGTAGGAGATAGGGCGATCCCAACTCCTGGGAGTAATCTGATCTCATAAAGAACAGAATGGTTGGTAAAGCATGCCAGAATGTATCCACATTAAAAATGGTGTTGGAGAAAAAAGGGAGAAAACCGGACTTCAAAACCAAAATAGCCAAAGATGGCTTAAAGTTACCTCTGATATAGCCAGGGATCAAATGATGGCGGCTTCATGAGGACATGGAACAAGAAAAATGTTGCTGGGTTATATTTATACTGCAAGTAGCTGCAGATGAACAAAGGCTCAAAGAAAATACAAGTACCTTTGATGCATCTCCTGTTGCAACTGTGTGGATTTAACCTAATGAACTGAATTGGTTCGTTTGTATTTTTGACATGCTTTTTAGGCTGCTTTCTTAGCTTTTCTGCCAGGATCTCTAGATGATTTCCTACACTCATTTCATCTAAATGTTGCATATGATTGAATCCAGAGGCACCTCATGAACCAGAGACCATGAGATAAGACAGAAGCTCCAGCAATATTTTTTTGAGACTTCCCTTATAAAGAGCGCTATCCCATTACAGTGCTATGCCTCCTAAGTCTGACCCAGAGAAACAGTCCAGGAGGATGTCATGATTAATGTTATTGAAAGCCACTGACAGGTCAAAGAGATTGTAGGTCTTGGCATAGTATATGTCATTTCTATCCAGTTTCAGAACTGATCTCCCATATTAGAGATTTTCATTGCTTGAAACAAGTATGATCACCACGGTTTCTTTTGCTTGCCAGCATTCTTCCTAATCCAAGCCTATGAATAAGCTATTTCTCAGTTAAGAATTAATATGAAAAGTCCTCATTTTATTTTCCAGTTACAGAAATTGTTGGCCCAAGCTACAGGAGGATCGTGGCCATTCTCTATCAACTGGCATATGGTGTTGGCCTCCTCATCCTCAATGCTTTGGCTTATGCAATTCCCAACTGGAGATGGCTTCAACTTGCTGTTACTCTTCCAATGTTCTTTCTCTTACTCTATTACTGGTAAGAACTTCTTGCTCAGAGTCCGTCTTTTGCCTATAACATCTAAGGAACAGATTCCATTATGGAACAAGGAAAGGCTGGGTCTAGTGCAGTTAGGGTAGGGGTAGAGAATCTCCAGATGACATTAGATTCTAACATCCAGCGGCCCTGTCCACCATGGCAATAGTGAGAAATTGTGGAAGCTGTAATTTAACAACATCCGGAGGCCCATAACGTGCCCATTTCTAATCAATGAGTAAGCTTGATTCTCATAGCTCATCCTCTTCCCTTCTGCATATAAGTGAATAGTTTCCATTTAGCGGCTGTTTTTCACAACCGTCTATCCTAAATCATAGTTGGTTCATTTGTGGCCCATTTGTTATGCAAACCCAGCTAGTGTGATTTATGCTTTAGTACAGTATATTATATACACTCAAGCAATTGTTTTAATCCAGATAATTGTGGATTAAGTATGCTGTATGAATACAATCAATGGGCTGCACTTTGGGAGTCACTGTTTCTGGGCTTCATTCATCCCATCAAGGGGCATATTCCTCTCTAGTCAGTGTTCTGCATCAGACAGTGGGAATACATAAGGGGATTCAACAATTTTTTTTTTGAAGTTAGTGATCAAAGAGATGCCCAGCAAGCAAGTTTTCTTACTCATATAAGACTTATTGCTCTTCTAGAATTCAGTGAAGATACATCCTCCCTGGTGTGTGTATACACAACACTGCCACCAAATATTCTAAGGACTAGATTGACCAAGGAGAGGTTTAGAGATGGGTTTATTATAAGATTGCCTTAAAGGATGATAGTCTGGTATCAATAACCTTCCCTGCAAAGCTTATTTTTATTGCTGTGACCCAATAGAGCCTGGCAATAGGTACTGTCAACAATAAGGGGCCACTCCAACTCCATAGGAAGCTCAGCCTCTGTCCTCAAACAAGCCACCTTTGAGCAAAGGAAAGAAGGAGGCCAAGGGGGTCATCCATGGGGCAGGTAAACATAGGCAAGATGGAAGCCATGATCATGTGGTCACGGCCATCTATTTCTCAAGGAGTAAACAGAAACCAAGGCCCCTTATCATGCTACAATAATACAATAATGTATGTTCTACATCCAGCAGTTGTTTTGTGAATGGCCAGGAACAATAGGCAATTTTCACTGCTTGCTTCTCCTACATTTCCATTTCCTTCTTAATTCTGTTATTGCAATCTAACCTGCCCCCATAACCATAGATATGGATATATTCCTTTTATGGAGTAATGCTGTTTGTATCACATGACAGTTTACACCTGAATAAATTGGTTATGCCTTTAAAGTGCAACAAGACGCTGTTAATTAATGCATGCAGAAGGAGGTAGATGTCTGGGGGGGAGGCTCTGTTTTTTGCCATGAGCATTTTTGGAGCAGACCAATGATTCCAGTTCTTTTGTAGGTGCCTCCCTGAGTCACCGAGGTGGCTGATCACTCAAGGACAGAATGCCCGAGCTATGAAAGTTGTGGATGAAATTGCTAAAAAAAATGGGAAACTCTTACCTGCCATTTTTGAGGTGAGTCTTAAGCACCACATGTGCCTATTTATCATTCCTCAGTAGGCTGTTGTCATATGGATGGTGTAACTGTCTGTCCACTAACCTGCTGCTGGTCTTTTTTCACCTCTGCCTCATCAGATACATTTGAATCTTTCAGTGGTGGGTTTGAGCAAAGAGATGGATGGTGGGCAGTGTGTACTACACATTTGCACTACACCTCTCTCCATCCTTCTGCTGCTGCCCATATCTCCTGATATGAAAAGGTCCCAGGACAGAACTTACCACATGATTTCTTGCCCTGGCTTTAATTGAAAGATAGAAAGCTGAGCAGAATGCAGGCTGCCGGAAAGATGCATACAGTATACCATGAATGATAGGACATTTCTGTTGGAGTTTCTGGCAAATCCAGCATGCCTCATCAGCATATGGATGGCTGCTCTAGGATGCAAGCTCTTCATGCTTTTGAGGTAGCTGTTTGTGGCCACTCCCACTTCCTCTTTCTCTCTCTCTCTCCTCCTTGGACCGAGAGCAAGCACATGGCTGTGTGCTGCTCCATTCTAGGCCATGGATGGGCATAGGAGATTTTTTTCCCTTTCTACACGCATCACTTGCAGCAAGCAGGGCAAGAGGTATTAAGTTTAGGGAGATGAAGAAGAAATGGAACATCATTTATCTACCAAAAATGCTGTACCTGCAATGAAAAAACGTAAGGACTCTTTTGTACTTACTTTTCATACCTGCCATGTCTAAGTGCATGTTTCTTTATGCTTGGGTGGGCTAAAGGTGTAAGATTAACTTGGATCTCTCTAATATGCTCATGGGCTCTGTTTTTTAAACAATATTCTTTTTCTGTACACGAACTTTGCAGCTCTGCTCCATTTCAGTAGTTCTAACAGACTGCTGAATGGGCTTCAATTTCATAGGCATACTGTATATTACCTCCTCCTAACCATGGTAAGCAGAAATAATCCAATGGTTATGATAACGTCAGTGAAGTGGGAGAATGGAGATGGTAATTACTGTGTTTGTAACTGCTGCAAAGAAGATTGGAAGTCGCTTCTTTAGATATCTCTTTTTCTTTCTTTTTTTGTTATCTTTCGCTTTTTCTTTTACTCTTTTATATTTTCTTTCTTTTCCTACTTTTTCTTTTATGTTTCTGTAGTTTTTTAAAGCTATGTAAAATCTTCTTATAATAAAAATTACTTGCAGAGAGAGAGTGAGAGTCAGTGAATTGTTCAGTTCAGTTCAGTTCAGTTCCGTTCCATTCTTTAGGGATTCCACCACTGTTGCCACCACAATCAAATTGCATGAGAATAGTTAGAAGCAACAGAGACTAATTTTTAGATGTCACATATCTATTGGAATTTAAGAATGACTCTTAGTAGTGTTTTTCAGTGTGACATACTTGCACAGGAACTTCCCTGAGTTGCTTGTGCATAGGCAGGAAGAAGGGACAGAGCTGATTTATAGATTATAGCTGGTTTATAGAACAAAAATGTATGTGATTAAATGTTAGTTCAGATCCATACATAGTGCTGTTAGTGACTAAAATACTGTATAAAATCTTATTATGGAACATGAATAGGCCATCTACTGTAGCTATTTTGTCTGTAGTGTGTGAATTTCCCAGATAAATTGATTTTGCAGAGATAATTTATGTGTTTGGAGCTAAAAAAGCCAGAAAGAAAGGTTTAATACAAGTGGGCTTGTTTATAAGATGCTTGCAGATGCATTGTACCAATAAATTATCTACTGAGAAATAGTATCTTCATTAGCATCAACCAAAGAGTTATGAAATCATTATCAGGAAATCTTCTTCAGGTCAAATGTTATATTAAACAAAAAATTTAAAGGGGAGCTTTTTCTGTGATAGAGTGGAAGAACCCCAATGTGGGCCATGGCATAATTTTAGAAACCTAGAAAATGTAGAACTAAAATAGGATTTCAAAAAAGTAATAATATATGAGTTTATATATCTGAGGTGACAATTCCCCAACCCCCCAAATGTCCAGGTGTGTTACAGAGTGCCACAGAAGTGTGTGGAATTACGTTAATGGGAATTATGTAAATAAAAAAGGTTGGTGCAATGAAACTATGGATGAGGGGAAAAATGCAGATGAGAGAGTTATTGCTGCAAAAAAAATGAGAATAAGATGAGAGGGAAGATATGGTATAATGTGAACAACATACAGGTAGTCCTCGCTTAACAACTGCCCTGTTTAGCAACTGTTCTAAGTTACAATGGTGCTGAAAAAGTAACTTTAAGACTGGTCCTCGCATTTATGACCCTTGCAGTGTCCCGTGGTCACATGATTGCTTTTACTTGCTTTACAGCCGGCTTCTGACAAGCAAAGTCAATGGAGAAGCTGGCAGTAAAATTGCAAGTCACGGTCATGTGATGTCTTGCTTAACAACCCACAGTGACTTCCTTAACAATGGAAGTGGAAGTGACACTGTAAGTCCAGCGTGGTCACATGATGTTTCACTTAACAACTGTATCGCGTAGCAATGGAGTTGCTGGTCCCAATTGTGGTCGTTAAGCAAGGACTACCTATAGTTACAACCAATGTAGTAAAAGATTACAAGAAATGGTTAAGATTAAAAGAGACCATGAAAATGCAGAGCAATTTTGATGGAAATTAAAATTGGTTTGGAAGTGAGTGAAGAGGACTAAACAAGGAGCTTCTGGCAGAATAAACTGAATTTTTAGAAATGATTAGGGATGAAGTTGAAGTGAAGGCATATGAGTATATTCTAGAGATTTGTATGGGGATGATAGTGGTATGTCGAAGAATAGAATTGAAATGAATGCTATAAATAAATGGCTTCTGTAAGGTGGCTGTGCTACTTGTTTAACATATATGTGGTGACAATTGGAGGAATGGCATTATCTTTCCTTAATGCAAATAGAAAGGCAGCAGGAGCGAATGCAAAAGCTACAGGGGAATGAGTTTATTAAGCATGCCCGGCAAGGTATTTAGCAGAATACTGATCGAAAGAGTATGAAAAGTGATAATGAGCCAACTTTGGGAATTGCACTGTGACTTCATGCCCAGCAGGGGATGTACAGACCAGATTTTTGCTCACTGAAAAGTATATGAATGTGAGAAGGAGAGTTTATTGCATGATAGTTTATTTAAAGTATATAATAAAGTAAACAGGTTTAAATTATAGAATGTTTTTGTGAATATGGTTGGTTGCAGAATGTGATAAGAGTGGCATATGATGGAAATAAAGCATTGAGTACAACTAAATTGAATGCTTAGTGAATGGAATAAGGCAAGGTTATTTGATGTGTCTTTGGTTATTTAATGTATTTATGGATAATTGTATAAAGCAGTGTTTCTTAAACTTTTTTCTCTTAGGATCCCTTCCCACTTTTAAAAATTATGGAGGATCCCAAAAAAGCTTTTGTTTGTATGGGTTATATTTATCAACATTTCCTGTATTAAAAACTAAAATTGACAGATTTGCTGCCACTACCACTTCTCACAATGGTTTGATGGGATTTTAATATTGTATTATTTTTCATTGGGAGACTTGAAAGAACAGGTTATTTTTTTAATAAGAATTTTATTAACTTTGAAAGAAAGATAAAAACTACAAAAAAGGAAAAAACTACAAAAAGGAAAAAAAAGGAAAAACTAAAAAGGTGTGAAACACAAGAAAGAATTTATTTATTTATTTGTTTAAATTTGTATTACTGCCCATCTCCCTGATCGGAGGAATTTGAAGATTACATATAGAAATTACTTCCAACTTTCAACAAGAATATACAGCAATTTCCATATTCAATCCCTTGCTCTATATCAAACCAAGATCACATTATTTCTATAAATCCTTCTGTTAACACATATACAAATCACTAATACAAATGCTCCTTTCCCATATATATATATATATATATATATATATATATATATATACATACATACTTCCCTCCCCCAAAAGACAACATTTATTTAATTATTTCCTTCCTACCACTATTCTATATACTTCTATCCACTATAATAAAAATTGAATTATAAGAACATATAAATTGTCTGCTTTTATAATTAGTAATACTACAACAGTCTTAATTAATTAATTGGATTTATCCCCGCCCATCTCTACCGTGGCAGACTCTGGGCGGTTTATAACCTTATTTAACCTAAAAAAACCAAGCAATTATTATTATACCTTATAGATACCTTACTTGGGGCGTGGTGGCTCAGCGGGTAAGACGCCAGGCTTGTGGATCGGAAGATCGCAAGTTCGGAGGTTCGAATCCCTAGCCCTGCGTGACGGAGTGAGCTCCCGCACTAGCTCCAGCTCTTGCCAACCTAGCAATTCGAAAGCATGCAAATGCAAGTAGATGAATAGGTACCACTTCGGTGGGTAGGTAACAGCGTTCCACGCGTGTCATGCGGCCACATGACCGTGGAAGCGTCTTCGGACAACGCTGGCTCTTCGGCTAACAAACGGAGATGAGCACCGGCCCCTAGAGTCGGACACGACTGCACAAATGTGCGGGGGGAACCTTTACCTTTTTATAGATACCTTATAAATCTTACAAATCAAACAAACCTTTAAAAAAATCCAACAAATCTTATTCAATCTTAATCCAAATAATTAAAAAGAAATAAAACCATAAAAGCCTCCTTATCAATCCAATTAGACATTCTTAATGTTTTACCCCACTTCGAAATAAACCAAGTCATTTACATATCTCTCTATTACACACAGGGCATTTTTCTTGCAAAAATCAAACAGCCCAACTGCCCCCCTTAAAAACTCAGACCTCTTAGCAAAAAAACTCCCACAGAACAGATTCTCTTCTCTCCCAAAACATGTTCTCAGAAAGCCATAACATTCCCTCAGATAAACAGCTCTCCTTGTAATCTGCAGCTCAGGCTGTCGCTTTAACCCCTTCGGCACCAAATTATAATTTTCATCTGGCATTGCTTCAGTCTCACTGTCAGTAGAAAGATCTCCATCCTTGTCAAAATCTTCTTCCATCGCATCTTCAGCCAGATGACACACTTTCGAAATAATATCTTCCCCAATGTCCCTTGACAGGTATCATAAAGGATCTGTTTAAAGTCAGGGCAGAGCTCACCACGGAACTCTGAGAGAATCTCCTTGAAATCTTCCATGCTTCAGGCAGTAGATTATGGCACCCCCTAGATACTTGACTTGCACAGATAGGAGTTAATGAGTTAATAAAAGACTTCCAAGTGAAATTGAAACAGGAGAAGGTATGCTAACAAGCAGCTCTTAGAGAAAGTGAACAGAGGGCTAGAGATTCAAAATAGCAAATTCAACGTGTAGGGAAATATTAAATCCTTCAAATTCAGTACAAAAATAACAGCAGGGAGGCAATTATTTGATCTCAGTTCTCCTTAGTCTTCAAATGGGAAAACAAGCCAAAACTTAAAAATAAAATAAAAAAAAAACGATAAGCACCAAGAGAGTCAGTTTCTTCTTGCTGTAGAAAGCCTCTCTTGGGGTACATAAACTTAAAAAAATATACATCGGGTGATTTAGAAATGGGGTGGCTTGACCTAATGTCCCTTTAAGGCTACAGCACGGTGTGGAAATGGTGATATCCCTGCCTCCCGTTGTCTCTTACTGGGTCGTCGTGAACATTGTTTGCGATTCTCTTGATGCAAGACAGCATTTTGGAGAGCAAATGGGGTAATTCCAAGCTTTTTCTTCATTCATGAAAAAGCTCTGGGCTTCAGGAAAAAGCCTGTCCGAGCCCGAAAAGAAGCCTCCGCTGTCAGTTCTGTCTGCGGAGCTTGCGGACAGCTGTTCAGTCGGCCATGTCCCCACCGGAAGTTGAAAGAACAGGTTAGAGATAGATCATCATGGAGAAAATCTATCTATGTAGTTCCTGGGAGTCGAAAACAACTTGATGGCACATAATCAATCAATCAATCAATCAATCAATCAATCAATCAATCAATCATTTTTCAACATAGGCTGACAAATAATGTTGATTTCACAGACCCCTGAAAGAGGTCCTCGGACCACACTTTGAGAAACACAGGTATAAGGAATGCTTGTGATGACATTAGAGGTGTATTGGTTGGGAACATGAATGTATACTGTATGTATTTTTGTATGCAAAAAATGCTGTGTTGTTAGCCAAAAACTCAAATGATTTATGGCACAGAATCATTATCTTGGATATGCAGCAAGGTAAATGGATCTGAAAATTAAAGTATCAGAAACTAAAGTGGTTGTCTTTGACAGGGAAAATGAACTGAATGTTTGCAATTTGTACATTACTGACAAAAACTAGAGAAAGTAGATGAATTTATGTATCTTGTTAAAATGTTTACTAAAAATGGAAAAATGAATGGAGGTATTTTAAGACATGCAAATGCTGGTAGAAAGTCATGTTGTCTGTTCTGAGGAATGAATGTTGAAAGATGCAAAAAAGCTGCATACAAGAGCTTGCTTCCATCCACTGTGTTATACAGAAGTGAGAGTTTAGTAGAGCTCTTTGAGTGAGATGGGCGGTGATGAAATTTGAAATATAAATAAATAAATAAATTTACATTTCTAAAGTCACCCAACTTCTTGACCTCTCTGAGCAGCATACAAAATTAAAAGCAAAGGTATAGAACAACATTAGGCAACTGAAAAGGGAGACAGTCATTTGATGGAACAGACATGAAAGTACAGTATGTCAGGTGAAAGATGAAAGTAAGTTGACTATAGTGGGAATGAGCATCAACCTCTCTTATAGTTATCCAGAATGGAAATGGTTAATCCAAAGAACAAGTCTCTCAAAGCTCTGATTAGTAATATTCATTAGAAGCAGGGTGTGGTAAGAATAAGAATTCCAGCAAGTACTCTACTTTCCAATAGGAAAACTATATTTAGGCAATCTAAGCAGGAAGATTCTAATTCATTTTCTCAGGCTTTTTTTGGAGTAAAAAGGCGGAGGCTTTGTGTTTGCATCTACTGAGAGTCTTGGAAACAAGCTATAAGCCTTTTTATCTATGTGAAAACAAGCTCTCATAATGGGATACTTAAGAAGTGTGCATGGTAAGAGAAAAAGCTATAGGGTCAAGGATGTAAAAGTCATGAATAAATGTAGATTGAGTAGGAAAGTGAGTGAACAGTTTGAATGAAGTAGGGTTGGTCATATAGAAAGAATGAAAGATTAACTTGCAAAAAAAAATGAAGACGATTCAGGTGCATCCGCAGAGGCTGTCATTGACATCAAAATGGTGGGTGTGGAAGCCCCACTCCTTTTACATGTGATCCATGTTAGAAAGGGGCTTTGATTGCCTGGTCACACCTGCAATTTTGATGTCATAGTTAGTCCCTGCAGGCTGCCTGGGAAGAGTGAATGGATTGAGAGATGGGAAGTCCAAGAAACATGTGGTTGAATGGAATGAATGTAGTCCTCAGTGAGAGAGAGAAGAGGTTAGTCTTGGTGTTCACTAGCTTTAATTTTTTCTTTCAGCTTTTCAGATTAACTTTTTCTTATCTCATGCTTTAAATTTCTTACTCCATTTCTGTTTTCAGCATAATGTTTATCCTGATAGACGTGCGTGTATTTATGTCCTTTGCCTTTTTATTTATTTTGCAATTGTTATCTAATAGAATATCAATCTTGAAGAAGAACATGTAGAAAACACAAAGTTTAGCCCTTCACCTCTGGACCTTGTGAGGACACCCCAGATCAGGAAATACACATTAATTTTGATGTATAACTGGTAAGAGTCCATTTATTTTAAGCATTTCATTGAAGCCTTGCTTGCCTTAGTTATGCCAGCCATGCTGGCTCCATTGGTAAACACACAACCGCGATGTGTTAAAATTTTATGTGGAACTGAGGGCCAGGTAAACCCTTGGTTAGAGTTCATATTTTGCATGAAGCTCAGGCTCCCTTGCCCATTACAAATTGGGTCCACATTCCTATAATATTAAACCCTCCTCAGACAGCCCTTTTTCATAGTGAGTGCTTCTGAATACATTGGAATTGTATTGGCTTGAACACATTCGGGCTTGAGATGAGTATGGTCATGCTTTTTTTTTTTTTTTTTTTGGTGCTTTCAAGTCAGTATTGGCTCCTGTCCACAAACCCTCCTGGACAAGTCCTTGCAGTTTACTTGGCAAGATTTCAGAAGTGGTTTGCTCTTGCCTCCTTCCTAGGGCTAAGAGAGAGTGACTGGCCCAAAGTCACCCAGCTGGCTTCATGCCTTAGGTGGGACTAGAACTCATGGTCTCCCTGTTTCTAGCCTGATGCCTTAATCAACCACTACACCAAACTGGGTGCCTTTTGTGCCTGCCGGCTGCAATGGTATGTAGGAATGACCTTGGGAGACGGAGAAGAAACACAGCCAAGGGAACGGTCAGAGAAAAGGCAACTGAGCCCACAGCAGGAATGTGGGTGGGACAAGTAGCTCAGAAGGGACCCTCCCTAGTTTCTTGAGCTGTAAAGGGGACGGGGGGAGAAATGTACTTTCAGACTACTTTCAAGATTCTGTTAATGTAACCTTACAATGAAGTAAAAATAGCTCATCTGGCCGTGCTTCCTGTCTGGTCTACCTTGCAAGGCTGACACTGGCCCATCCTGCCTCTTGCTTTTCTCAACTTCATTGCACTGAGCAAGCCCAAAGAAATTTTTTTACTCATATTCATGCAAATGCAAATACAGCTCTCTCTGTAATCTGGGATCCTAATAAAGCAGGGTCCAGCAAGATCACATGGAGAGCTGTGCTCACATCCTAGTGAATCTAATTATTCTTTCCTTTCAGATCTACCTGCTGAGTGCATGGAGATTGAGGAGAGGGCAAACAGGATATAAGAATGTTGGATTCCTGCAGACAGCCCAATTCTCTACTCAGTTTCCAACTCTCATACAGTATTGTTCAGAGCTAGCATGGTGAAGGTGTTGGCTTAGGACTGGGGAAACCCAATGCTAGCCCAGATTAGATGGGCTTTAAAATGACAGATTCAGCATAAGTGGTAGGATATCTGAGAAGATATTGCAGACCTCTCTAGTGTTCGTTCGTTCCTTCCCCCCCCCCCCCTAGACAAGTAAAGGAAAAGAGCTAAAGGGGAGATGGGAGTAGTGCATCCCTCATCCATACCAGTTGTGGAGAGCTTAGGGTTGTGGCGTTGCAGTATTTAATAGCAAAAGAACTGCCTTTTTTCCAGCAAGCTCCTATTGCCTAATTACTTTTTTTTTAATCCATTCATGCTGCTAGTCATCAGTTTATGGCAGGAAATTCCAGAAGGAGAAAAGAAACATGGATGTATGACAAGGAACATACATATACACATGGAGAACTGAACTCTTAAATAGCTTCCTGTGCTACTCTTTTTAGAAGTCAAACTCCCAGAAGACCAAAAAATAGGCTTCTACTAACAAAACTTGATCACGCATCAGCTTGCTTATATTAGTAATATAATCTGGGACTGACATGTCAAATCTGGAGCATTGATTCCTTGAAGAATTGTTAGCCAATAAATCTAGCCATAATTAACTGTAGTTCCTCCTCTTTTCTTAGGTTCACAAGTGCCATAATGTACCAAGGGCTTATTATGCACATAGGAGTTGCTGGTGGAAATGTTTACCTGGATTTTTTCTATGCCACCCTTGTTGAATTCCCAGCTGCCTTCATCCTCATCGTCACCATAGAGCGTGTGGGCCGTCGTTATCCCTGGGCAGCATCTAATCTGGTGGCTGGAATCGCTTGCCTTGTTACAGCTTTCAGCCCAGATGGCAAGTGGATAATGTCTGCCCATCTTTTTTAATTGCCCTGACCAAGTGCAGTCAGGAGGAAAATTCTGCAAGAATCTACTTTAGCAGAATGATGGTCACAAACAGCCTTTCTGCAGGGATATAAAGAAGAACCACCCAAGAGGTTTGAGGGTCATGGCACATTTGCTTCATAATAGACAGAACTATGCAAAATATGGATGGAGATGGTGGTGGTGGTGGTGGTGGTGGTGGTGGTGGGAGAGGTTTGAGGGATTCAGGCTTTCTGAACTCCAATAGGAATTGACCTGATCCACACCACCAGAGCTAATATGTTGGTCAGAATGAAGATACTTGGTGGATTTCACACTTACTTTCAGTGCAAAATACTGTAGTATCAGATGGTTTTTTAAAATGTATTTTGAACAGACACACCCACACATACTGTTAGAGAATCTATTTAAGTATGCACTTAAGTACAGTGTTGTGTTAATTATTTAAGTAGTTGAATTCAGAGGTGGCTAGTTTCTTTGAACATGTGCAAAAGGACATGATCAGAAATGGGCCATTTACTCCATCCCTACTGTATTGATTGCTGACGTGTTATCAATATAGCTCTTTGGGTAGCCACTTTTCCCCACAGTGGCTTGTCCTGAGTTCTGAAAACTGCTTTGATGGGAAATTTCCTGTTATCCCAAGAGTGTCTATTCTAATTTCTGCCTAAATCCCCTTCTACCCAACTTGCTGCGGGAGACTCTAAGGGGCACCACCTCTCCAAGGCTCAAGACACTTCTAGTTATGAACAGGCAGCAGACCTTTACTTCCCTTGTTTTCAGAACCAAAGGCTGAGAACAGCTCTATTTTACTAATTGCATTAAACCAGTGTTTCCCACCCTTGGCCATTTCCAGGTGTGTAGACTTCAACCCCCAGAGTTCCACAGCCAGCACGGCCACTGATGAGAATTCTGGGAGTTGAAGTCCACAGACCTGGAAGTGGCCAAGGGTGGGAAACACTGCATTAGACAATGACCTCTTTTCTTCCTTGCTCTCAAGTAATCTTTGTGCCTCACTTTGAAACGGTCTCCTTTTTATTTCTTTAGTTTGCTTTGCTAAGCTAGCCAGTTTGTTTGTTTTCCCCCCCTAGCTATTACTCGCAGGCTTGGTCTCTCTCTGAGCCAAACCTGGCTTGCAGCAAGCAGCATCCCTAGAACTGCATGCGTTGGATTTTGCATCCATGACCAAACACTTTTAATAGAAGTTTTGTTTCTTCCCCTCAACTCTTAGAGGGTGACACTGATTTCCTTACAGACTCCCCTTTGTCTCCTAAGAAGCTGCTTATTTCATCTTATGATTTAATTACCTTATTTCCCCTCATTTAACTTTGCATGCTCTCTCCTACTTATAAGTCATGGGCACCCAGATTCTAGATTCAAGTTTTTTCATTGCTTCTCATGGCTAATCCCTACTACTTTGCACCAGCTTTACTGAGTTCCCCAACTTTACAGCAACCCCCTGGGTTACATAGAGGGGGTTCCTGGATGTTTACTTAATGCTTCAGTTGAGCTAACTTGCTCCTGATTACTGGCTTTTGAATGAGATAATCATCCGGGTTTGGAGGGAAGCAGAATCGCAGCTAAAAGCATGTTACAGATGTAGCACCTTGGAGAGCAAGAAGCATGTCAGATGGATTTGTTGCTGGCTGAAAGAGCGCATCCAGTGCTCTGCTTCTACTGTATCAGTAGATGAAGCCAATATTATAAAGAAATCAAATGTGTCTGTTGTGCTCTCATACAATCAAAATATAATACCATCCAATCAAAGCATTAATTTTGCCTTAGAGTTTTACATTACTCAGAAAAGGGGCTTATCCTTACCACTAGTTTCCTGGAAAATTGTACAGGTAGTCCTCGTTTAGCAACTGCCTTGCACAGTAACTGTCCGCAGTTACGATGGTGATGAAAAAGTAACTTTGCCACCAATGCCCACATTACTTTGCAGCGTCTCTCTCTCAGTCACATGTTCGCCATTACAGTCAGTCAGTCAGTCAGTACGTGTTGTCCGTTTTCTCTCCTCCCCCCCTTGCAGAGCAGAGAGATTGCCTAAACAAGCTCTCTCTTCCTGAGCTGCTTTTCTCTGCAGCGCGGTGCATCCCTAAAAAATGGTAACCGCAAGTTAACAAGCTCAGCTCTGTGACCTTAACTAGTTGATTAGAACCCTCAGGCTTGCACTGCTGCATGACACTGACAAGTCCCTAATCAGTTTCACACTAAAGGCTTTTGTTTGCCTCCCAGGCAGCTCACTGCTAGCACATTCCTTTCCATATATATTCCCCATTGTGCCTTGTGTGCCTGCTTACTCTCTTGTAATCCCTTCCTCTCCAATGAATGTAAATACAAACATTAATTCTCTTCTTGCTAATTATCCCAGTGGGGGGGGGTGAGCATTCCAAAGGGCAGGGGAGTGGGGAAAAAGGGCTATATGATTTTCCTTTTTACCCGGCTTCCTTGTGAGTCGAGTTCCGGGACCCTTCCCCACTGTTTGGGCTCACCCGGCTGTTTGGAGTTGTATCCTTCTGACACTGTAAAGCAAAGGAAAGCTGAAGTAAAATCATAAGCACAGTTGCGGACATGTGATTTTCACTTAGTGACCGCTTCGCTTAACAACTGAGTCTCCAGTCCCAATTGCAGTTGCTAAATGAGGACTAATTCATTATGTCACCAGTATTAATCATCTTCCTCCAATAAATTATTTTGGGTAAACTATGTACTCATATTTCCTTTCCAGATATGCACTGGTTAAAGATAATTGCAGGTTGCTTTGGCAGATTGGGAATCACTATGGCTTTCGAAATGGTCTGCTTTGTCAATGCTGAACTGTATCCAACATTTCTCAGGTAGGTGTTGCTACAAGGAACATGATTTTTCAAATGGCTTAATCTAGAAACTCGGTAACTTTGATGACTGTTATCACAGATTTTGTGGCGCTATCTCTCTGAAGAGAGCGGTAACAATGTTTATTCAGAGAGATAGCACCTCAAAATAGAATTAGCTTGGCAATGCCAGCCTGGAGAAACTTTGGAGATAAGGCAGGGCAAGACCAAGGGCACCTCCTTCTTTTCCATGGGCAAAAGCCAACTAAGGGAATCTTAGCTCAATACAGAAGATGACACGGTGGCCTCACCAAAAGGGAGGAAAACAAGGTGATGGTTAGAAATAGTGGCAGTTTTGAACTGGGATGCTAAAGAAGAGTGAAACAGATTTTAGCTCTGTATGGAGAAGTGGTTCCGTGTGATGGCCTGGAGAACCTGAAGCAGCGTCAGCTCTTTCCTCCCTGCTTTGTATCCATATTTCTAAGTGGGCCTAGGACATCAGGTCTGCAATTGTCCTGGATGCTCCTATACAAAAGAAACAAAAAATCTGCATAAAGCTAAAGCTGGAGCAGTCTGCCGCTTTTGCTTTCTCTCACAGCTGATTTTTAATGTCAATTCTTTCCATCATGTTCAGGAAGAAATTAAGTTCTTATAAAAAAAAAATCAAGCAAGATTTTAACTTTTATGCACTAGCCAGATTTAATCAGTTACAGCTGTTTCCAGCATGGAGGTGATCACTCGGAAATAGCTTGTCACATACCTGCGAAAGACTTGATTTCAGCACTACAAACGGGCATTCAACTTCAGGCGTTTAAGGGTTAGGCACCCAAAGTCTTAAGATTAAACAAATCTGTTAGTTTTCCTTTCTCCCACATTCAGTTCCTTTAAATTTAAACCTCTTTACTCTTGAAGAAAGAAAAAAAATGAAAACATTGCTAAGGTCTTAATTTTTAAAAATGAAAAGAATTTCTCATGCATTTCCATGGTGGACTTCTCATTATTCAGAGAATCAGGTGGCCTTAAGGCCAGAAGGCTGCAAATCTCCCCCAAACTTTTTGCTGGACATATGAATTCAGTGGGAGACCTTGTTAGAAGAAGTTCCCCTGAACATAAGTAGAGAGCTGCAAGAATGTAGACTATTTATTTATTTATTTATTTATTTATTTATTTATTTATTTATTTATTTTCTATCCCGCCTTTATTATTTTTTTTATAAATAACTCAAGGTGGCGAAAATACCCAATACTCCTTCCTCCTCCTATTTTCCCCACAACAGCAACCCTGTGAGGTGAATTGGGCTGAGAGAGAGTGACTGGCCCAAGGTCACCCAGCCGGCTTTCATGCCTAAGGCGGGACTAGAACTCTCAGTCTCCTGGTTTCCTATTGGCTCCTTCCTAGGGCTGAAAGAGAGTGACTGGCCCAAGGTCACCCAATCGGCTTTCATGCCTAAGGCGGGACTAGAACTCTCAGTCTCCTGGTTTCTAGCCCATTGCCTTAACCACTAGACCAAACTTGGTCTCTAATTCAATAATAAAACATTCCCTAAAAAGAATAAAATATGCTCATGAAATGGTTGTCTTGGATGCAGAGTTTGGGTTTAGTCCAGCCATCAATGACTGCTAATAGGTTTTTCATCATATTTGAAAAAAAAGAGTACATTTATTAAGAAATACGTGAGGGTAGGAAAGCTTCACCCTATGTAAACTACTACTTGAAGAGAGGGGGGAAGAAGAAGAGAGAAAAACAGGAAATTCCCTTTGTGTCTTAAATACAGAGAATTTGTTTAACTAACAATAGGGCAGATGAGAAACAGACTTAGGGGCAAGGTGTGAAGACCCTTTCCCTTATCTTCCCCTTGTTGTTGGCCCTAGAGGTCAAAACAGCTCCTAGGTGCAGAGAAATGATGCAGTCGCCCACACCTTAAATCTAAGAACAGACCAGTCGCACCTTGGGAATTCTGAGAGCACGTCTTGAACACTTTCATGTAATGGCTTCCTTTGTGAATGAGGTCAGTCACAATAAAACATTTATCAGGAAACAAGTTGATGGGATTGTTCCCTCTCTTGCTTCCCTAGCATATTCTCTTTCCCAATGGTTCTTAAACTGTTGGGCCCAATTACCCCTTGAATAATGTCATTACCCCCCCTCAACAAAAATCAGACTGTGTTGCTTTACACAAGTGTCTCAGCAGCAGCAGTCCCAAACTGGATCCTTGACTCAAAAAGAAGCAATTACAAATTGCTCCATTACCTCCAGAATATGCCCAAATTACGCCCCCACCCCCGTTTAAGAACTACTGCTCTATCACCTAAGCTTACCTTGTCTTTTCTTCTAAAGGTAGGGCTTAATCCTGCTCTGTTTTTGCATGATTCTTTACTTTGTAATAAAAGAGGCTCTTTTTTCTGCCTACTTCACAGAGAGTAAAAAATAATGCAAAAAAAAAAAAAAATCCAGGCAGAGAGGAATGGGAAAGGAAGGTCACTTTGCCTTTTTGAGGGAGTCAGTTGGGTTTTTTTCCCCCCCTCCTTTTAAGACTTTTAAAACTCAAACTTGCTCAGGTGTGTAATGGGAAGAAGGAATAACCTTGAGGAACAGGAGGAAGAGCTGCTACCAAGAAATGGTCAGATAAAAGAAATCTGAGTCCGGGGCAAAAATGTAATCTGAGAAAGCATCTCAGACAGGACCCTCCCTAGTTCTCATGAAGATAAAAGGAGGGAGGGGGGAAGCTGATTCAGACTCCCAAGATTCTGTTACTGTAACCTTATAATGAAAGTACTATTAGCATTCATGCCTTTGGTTTCTTAGTCTGGTCTACCTTGAAAGGCTGAGATAATCTTGCAAGTCTGAATGCACTTCCCTCCTCCCTTTATCTTTCTCAGATGACAGTTCTGCCCCAGACTCAGATTTCTTTTATCTAACTGTGGTTCTGGTAGTGGCTCTTCCTCAAGGTTATTCCTTCTGCCCATTACGGATGCAGCCGCAAAGGGACTCAGATTCTTCCAGTATTTCCTTGCAAAAAAAAAAAGTTCAACAGACCTTTATGTGGACTAGTGATGATTCTCTGCAGGAAAATCCTGGATGGAAAACAACTCCTGTAAACTGGCTTGTTGAGGGGTGCTATTTTTAAAGCACCTGAAAGAAGGTAAGGCAACCTCCCCTTTCCTCCTTGTGAATTCTGGGAGGAATTTGCATCTGTCCAGCTTGCAGTCATTCCTCTTTAATCCGTCTGTCCCCTCCCCTGTCCCTTTTACGAAGGATGTGCATTAAAGGAGAATCTGAAGGGCTCCGTAAGTGTCTTTCCAGACTAACCACTGGGCTGCAACCACCCACCAAACCCATAGGCTTATCTGGGGCTCAGAGGTGTTCCAGGGACTGAGAATGATACTGAAGTTTGGCACTTCGCTTTCTATTAAGACAATTTCTCATTTATTCATTTCTTTTATTAAGCTCTGTATATATATATTGTATGGAAGTGTTTCAATCTGATCTTTCTTTCTTTCTTTCTTTCTTTCTTTCTTTCTTTCTTTCTTTCTTTCTTTCTTTCTTTCTAGAAACCTTGGCTTGATGGCATGTTCTTCCATGTGCGATTTTGGGGGGATCATATCCCCATTTATCGTCTACAGGTTGGCAGAAGTCTGGAGTGAGCTACCGCTTCTAGTCTTCAGTAAGTAATATTCTATATGTGGCAGCTGCAGCTCATTAATGTCCAATCATGCACTTTTGTACTCATCCAAGGATTCAGTCCCACCAAACTTAATTGGACTTAGGTCTGTGTAGATCTGTATCCTAGAATAAATTGACATAACATCCAGGCAAGATGTGCTGCTTGTGATTGGAGACTGGAATGCCAAAGTTGGAAACACGAAAGAGGAAAATGTAGTTGGATTGCATGGCTTAGAAAACCAAAATGAAGCAGAAGACCGACTTATCAGTTTCTCTCATGCCAATGATTTCTTCATAGCTAACACTGCCTTCAAACAATCAGAATGACGCCTCTACGCATGGACATAACCAGATGGAATATATAGAAATCAAATTGACTATACTGTATTATAACTAAAAGGAAATGGAGGAGCTCAATTATAGCATCAAAGACTTGGCCAGGTGCTGACTTTGGAGCAGATCACAAACTGCTCCTGTGCAAATTCCAAGTTAAGCTGAAGAAGAAGAAGAAAGCCAGTCAGTTTCCACAGTATGATCTTGAACATATACCCACCATTTTCAAGGAGAACATCAGGAATCACTTTGAAGTCCTGAACCTCATTGATAGAGAACCAGGGGAATTATGGAATGAACTTAAAGAATTTGTTAAGGATGGACATGAAAAGACATTGCCAAAAATGAAGAAAGAGAAGAAAGCAAACTGGATGTCAGAACAAGCTGTGGAAATTGCCAAGAAGAAAAGAGAAGCTAAATCCAAGAAAGAGAAAAATCTCAGAAAGGAACTTAACAAAGTGTTTCAGAGAGCTGTTAGAAGAGACAAGAAGCAGTATTACAACAACATCTGTAAAGACATTGAAGCTGGAGCCTTGTGTGGTAGTCCAGACAGAAAGCATGCTGAAATCAACTAATTTTACTTTATAGTAAGGTTACATTAAAAGAATCTTGCAAGTCTGAAAGTACATTTCTCCTCCCTCACCTTTACAGTCCAAGAAACTAGGGAGGGTCCCTTCTGAGACATTTTCCCCACCCACATTCTCCCTGCATGGTAAGCTGCCTCTTATCCAACCGTTCCCCTAGCTGCAACTCTTCCCTCATTCATTCCCACATACCATTACAGAGACAGACATGGAAAAACAAGGGAAGTCTTTCAAAAGATCTCTGAACTCAGAAGGAGATTCCAACCTTGAATTGGTATGCTAAAGCAGGGGTCCCCAACCCCCGGGCAGCAGACCAGTACCGGTCCATGGCCTGTTAGGAACCAGGCCGCCATGCCGGTCTCCAAACTCCACCTCCCAGTCCATGCGATTGGCTCCCGCCTGCAAACCCTGCCCCTGGTCCACGTGATTGGCTCCCACCTGCAAACCCCGCCCCCGGTCTGCATGATTGGTTCCCGCCTGCAAACCCTGCCCCCCAGTTTGCGCGATTCGCTCCCACCTGCAAACCTCCCCGGTCCGTGCGATTGGCTCCCGCCTGCAAACCCCACCCCCCGGTCCATGGAAAAATTGTCTTCCATGAAACCAGTCCCTCATGCCAAAAAGGTTGGGTACCCATGTGCTAAAGGATGCCAATGGACAGATAGTAACCATTTCAAAGGAAATCAAAGGAAGATGGAAGGAGTATACTGAGACACTGTACAGTAGAGATGTCAACATACAAGATACCTTAGAAGATATTACCTACTTACAAGAACCTCAAGTACTGGAAGGTGATGTTAGATCAGCACTCCGGTCATTACCAAGTTGGAAGGCTACAGGAACTGATGGAATACCCACTGAAATATGGCAAGCAAGAGAAGAAGAATCAGTAAAGGTTCTAATCAAGCTATGCCAGCAAATCTGCAGAACGACACAGTGGCCAACAGACTGGAAGAGGTCAATTAACATTCCAGTACCCCAAAAAGGAGACTTAATAGAGTGTGCAAACTACGTACAATATCCTTAATTTCACATGCTAGCAAAATAATGCTAGGGCCATTCAACACAGATTAGAGCCCTACATGGAAAAGGAGATGTCAGATGTTCAAGCTGGCCTTAGAAAAGGCCGAGGAACAAGCAACATTATTGCTGATGCACCCTGAATAATTGAGCAACCCAAGAATATCAAAAAGGAGTCACTCTGTACTTAATTGATTATAGAAAGTCCTTCGATTTTGTCGATCATGTCAAGTTGTGGAAAATGCTCAGTAAAATGGGAATCCCAGAACATCTCATTGTCCTCATAAGAAACTTATATACTGTACAGGTCAGGAAGCCACAGTACAAACAGAACATGGTGAAATAAACTAGCTTCAGGTTGGCAAAGGAGTGAGACAAGGCTGCATACTCTCCCCTTATTTATTCAACCTATATACTGAGTATATATTAAGGGAAGTTGGATTGGAAGAAGATGAACGTGCTTTTAAAATTGGAGGAAAAGACATCAATAACCTATGCTATGCTTATGACATACCTTGACAGCCAAAAATACAAAGAATCTGCAAGCTTTAGTAATAAAAGTTAAGGAGCAAAGTGAAAATATGGGACTAAAATTAAATATAAAGAAGACCAAACTAATGACAACAGGTAGAAAAACCAGCCTTAGAATTGGCAATGAAGGTATTGAAGTGGTGGATAGTTTCTGCCTTTTAGGATCAACCATCAACAGTAAAGGAACAAGCAGTCAAGAAATACGCCACAGACTAGCACTTGGTAGAGCAGCCATGAAAAGATATTCAAATGCCATGATGTCTCTATACCTACAAAGACCAGAATCGTGCAAATCATGGTATTCCCTATGACACTCTATAGAAGAGAAAGTCGGACTTTGAAGAAGCAAGATAGGAAGAGTATTGACGCCTTTGAACTTTGGTGTTGGAGAAGACTCCTGAGAATACTGTGGACAACCAAGAAAACAAACAAATGCATCATCAAATAAATCAATCCAGAGTTCTCACTCGAGGCACAAATGACCAGGCTTAAATTATCCTACTTTGGACACATTATGCAAAGACCAGCTCTCTGGAGAAGGCTCTAATGCTGGGAAACATGGAAGGAAAGAGAAGAGGACAACCAGCAGCAAGGTGGATGGACTCAGTTACAGTGGCAATGAGTTCACCATTGGAAGACCTGAAAGACCAGGTTAGGGATAGATTTGTAATGGAGAAAATCTATCTATGTGGTCACTAGAAGTCAAAAATGACTTGATGCCACACAATCAGTCCTGGAATAAAGAACCCCATGGCACCTCAGAGGTTACTAACCTGTAGTAGTTCTAGAGTAACAAGCAGCATCACTTTTTGGAATTACTGAGGGTTTATTTTCCATATTTCTGTATTTGTTTCATACATTTATAAGCCACTTCACTTCATTGTAATTTTGGAGCCGTTTACCATAAAAGCAGCAGTAAAATACATAATAATCATACTTCAAACAATGTAAAAGATATTTGATAATGCAAGCTGATTAAAAAGTTGGGGGGAAAGAGAAAAAAACCAAAACAAAGCCAAAGCATTCCTCCAACTTTCATACCAGGGAGTTCTGGGTGAAGCAGTAAGTTTTCGGTTGGGCCTAAAAGTTAATACAGCAGCTACTGCCCAATTGCATTTCAGAGTGATGAAAGCAACATCGTGGCATCAGGTCTGCCCCTTTCATATGTGTATGTAACATCACAATACTTGTACAAAAGGGGCAGGGTTTGTGGGACCATGCCATAAAGCTGCCTTTATCATTCTGCTCTCCCTCTCTGTGGAGACCAATGGTAACAATTTTTGATCAGTAACATCTCACGTGCTATGTATAGGGATGTATAGGTATCCCGTAGGTATGTATTATATGTTGAATATATATTGAGGGAGGCTGGGTTGGAAGATGAGAGTGGTTTAAAATTAGAGGAAGAAACATTAAAAATCTGCACTATGCTGATGACAGTACTCTTATAGCTGAAAATGCAGATTAGATGGGACTGATATTGGGAGTCACTGAGAAATAAGATTTTTCAAAAAAATAGTTACTTTAACCATGTTCCTCTTCCTAAAAATAATTTAAAATTATGTTGCCAAGTTTTTAATTCCATTGTAATATTTTTTGTAATAAAACATAATAATTGTATTACAAAAATTTAAATAGTGTTTAAATGGTTGACAGTCCTTTGCAATAATAATAATTTCTAAATATTTGAATCCACCAGGGCTAATGAACTCCAATAGTTTACAGTATTCCAGTTCTTTTCTGGGGTTGCTCCTGCAATGTTCTATTGTTGTTAATCAATATAACATATGATTTTAAAAAAATATTTTCCTCCAAGCCTGCAATTTCATAAAATTTATTAATCCAGCCTGAAATTGGAATATTTGGTTCTTATGAAAATAAGTATATTAACTGCATACAAATTAATTACGTGATGATCTGTTGCTGTCTTCAGACCATGAAAGTAAAATAAGATATCTTTGTTTTCTGCCCATATTAATTTGAAAAGAATTATCACTGCCTGCACAGGGAAGTAGAATTGCTCAATCACAAAAATAAAATTGCATCCAAATCCCATTTCCAATAATGGTTTTTTGAAACAATTATTTTCCCATCCTATCAGATGCTTTAAAAACATCTAAGCAAGGCAAAGCTACTGGAGATGTAGGATGTTTTAATGGATATTTAATATTGTTCAACTACATTTCTATTAGAGTCAAATCCATATCCATGTTGTTTTCTTGGCAGGAATGCATCAGTAATTCACCTTTACTGTCTTTGCAAAGATTATTTCAACTTCCCAGTCTGGCCCACATTTCTGGGTTTTCTTGATGCTCTCCTATCCAAGTGCTAATCAATTCTGACCTTGCTATGACTTTTTGAGATCAGTAAAGATTGGCAAACTGCTACCACCTATTTAGGCAATTTACAAAACTTTTAATAATTACAATCTATGAACATTTAAACTGAAAATAGCAGTGGAAATACATAACACGTAAAACACGTAAAGCAGGATTTCTTAACCTGGGGTTCAAGGACCCCTTGGAAGTCTGTGGATAGATTTCAGGGGTCGGTGAAAGTGGATGGGAAAAAAAATCACAACTTTATTTTCCCTAAGCCCTACCTGAAATTTAGCTTGTCTTGGTATTGATTTAATGGATTAATAAAGAACAGATATTACTACATTACATATTTGCTATTTTTAATGTTATTTGAGCATTATACAATTTATTTATTTATTTATCATTTATTAACAATGTATTGTATTTTATATATGTAAACACATTTTCTGAGATGGAGTCTGTAGGTTTCACCAGACTTTCAAAGGGGTCCATGGCATGAAAAGGTTAAGAACCCCGATATAAACACGGATAATTTTGATGCAGCGAAAGTAAAACAACAGAAATAAAATGACTGTGTGTCCATCTTGACAATATGTCATAGCTTGGTTTCTGATGTAGTTTTTTGTATGTTTCATTGGCAGCTGTCGTAGGGTTAATAGCTGCTGGATCAGTGCTGCTTTTGCCAGAGACCAAGGGGAGTACTTTGCCTGAGACCATCGATGACATAGAAAACTTCCGCCATGCTGGATTAAACAGTCAATCTTGAAGCAAATTCAAATTTTAATATTTTTGAAATATGTATGTTCAGCTGTGGTCCATAAAAAGTCCAGATCTAATCACTAGCTAATAAAAATATTAAATTGTAAAGTCTTTCATTGAGACAGGTACTTTACACACACACACACACACACACACACACACACACAACTTACTTGTTCCATGTGTACCTGTGTTAAACTGATAAATATGCTCAATACAACATGCACAGCATGTGAATGGTGAAAATAAGCAGAGGGCAGTGAAAATAATACTTTTTAACCTGATGTTTAAAGATTGTAATATGACTGGAAGTTCTAGGTCTGTTAAAACACTATCCCTTCTTTTTATTTTAGGGTCTTAGATTTAACTTTTGCCACTTCATTTTACTTTTCTATGCATGTATGTGTAAATCTTTTTTAGGTTCTTTGTAGTGCCCTGAACCAATATAAACATCCTTTTGCAAGTAAAATAAATCAATACCTAAATAAATTGAAATGTCTATATCACCCTGTTGGTTACAGCAGTTGAGAAATAGGTAAAGGGGTTAAAATTGGTCCAAATTGGCAAGAGTTTGCCAGAAGAAGTAAGGGAGTTAATATAGGTGCTTTGGTTCTGGTTGCACAGGCCTACAACTGGTAGGAGTCAGAAGCAGAGGAACGATAACCCTTGGAAATGCTACATAGAGACTAAGGGAAGCAATAAAAGGCTTCTCATTAGATACCTTGGAGTCAGGAAATCAACACTTGTGGTGTCTAGAAGGAAATGGGGATTTGTCCCAAAGAATGGAGAGAAAGAAACAAAATTCAGAAGAGTTAGGGAAAGCATAAAGAGCTGCAGGTGCACAAACAGACACAGATTCACAAAAACACATCAATGGTGGAAAAAGAAAGAAAGAAAGAAAGAGAGAATACAACAGCCAAAGAGAGAATTAGTTAAGGAAAAAGGAGAAAAGGTAACATAAACAGCTACAGGGAATATGAGCAAAGTTTTAAGTTAAGGGAGGAAAAAAGACTATGCCTGAGTAGATCAGAGTTAAAGGAGAGGGGGCAAGACTTTTCTCCCTGTAATTTTTTGTTTAGCAGGGATTCCACTCATGCCGCCAACAAGGGGAGAGGTGCAAAGATTCAGAAGTACAGTATCAGCTTGGCCAATGCAGATAGACTGAGGCAGCTGACTGTTTCATAGTTGGGGAAACTGCACAGTGGACCAGCTGTGGGAGGACAGAAGCTTGAAGGTCCAAGAAGAGGAAAAGCAGTCTGGATTCAGATGGGCCAGGCAGGAAGAGATCTGGCCCAGAAGGAGGGATTAAGGAGGCCAGAAGAGGGGGGGAGAACTGCTCCATGATATTTTTGCAGAGATAAATAACTCTTGCTTTGGGCACTTTATGAGGGAGGAGGGCGAGTTAGATTGTTTAAATATGCACTGTGCCTTGGACAAGTGCTGCATGTTGAAGGCAACTGCTCAGTATATGTACTGTACGTATGTAGGAACTGCTAGCTCTGAAGAAGCTCCTCTGCTGGACATATGGAAAATCACCCCATTGAGTTCAATGGATTATTTAAAATTAGTCCTGTGCCTGTATGATATTGTCTGTATATCTGTATATCTGTATGATTATTGCTTTTCTAATGCCAATAGTAAAGTTTTCTTGTCTGTTCAAGAGGTTGGATATTTTTTTCGTATTGGATGGCCCAGGAGGAAGGGGGGAAATCTCCCCTTAGAATCTCCTTACTGGTAGGAGATTCAGCAGCAGGTTTTGATGAAGGGGAACTGCATTGGAGCTAGTAGGATCCCTGCTGTTAGGTTGCATGGGGAATCAACTCCTCGGATTCAAGACCCGCTATTGTGTGTTAAAACAGGAACTAGACCCACTTCATGAGCTCAGAAATCTGGTTTTAATAGTCTTTTATTTATCCCCTCAATACATTTGAGTTCTGGACTGCATATTCACTCCCCCTCCCCACCTTCACAGGAACATTCATCTCCTATTTGGTCCTTTCTGGTGATCCGGCAAATTTTATGAACTTCAGGTGGTGATCTTCACTTTTAATATGAGGTGACCAAGAGATTTCTGCTTTTTTTTTTTTTAACATTCATTCTTTGCCCCTGCAGTTGTCTGCTTCCAAGCTTAGAATAGCAAGGTGCTATTCTCAGGGGTATTTGGGAAAGGGAGAAGAGGACTTTGGCCATAAACTGATTTCTTCACACACATAAGCATGCCTATGTTTACAGATGTTCCCAGTAGGAGAAAGCGGTTGGATGCCTATCAGTGCATATCCACCAGCATCTCATTTATGCAACACTTCTATCCTAGTGCCTAATTTTGCTGAGAGAAAAGAAACCCCCAAATCAACCCCAGAATTGGGAAGAAAGAATGGAAGACTGTGCATGTACAAGTGCATGTGGGCAGGGTGTATGCGTATCTGTGGATATGAAATTAGGCTCTAGGCAGATATTTTATGTGTGTGCATTTTTGCATAGTCTTCAGGATTCTCAATTTTGTCCAGGTTGCACCCAAAGTTAGGAAGAGAAGGACGAATCAATACATTTTCTAAAGCAGAGGTGCCTGAAACCTGCACTTAACACTTGGGGGAGGAAAATTAAGGGCCACAGTAGGTTGGACAGTGAGGCAAATTGGTCAAAGCCGCCTTATTTACATGAACAGGGATAGGCCTTCTGCTATTTTTCTAAGTTTTTTTCTTGTTTTCTTTCTGCAACAATACTAAGCATATTTTAGAATTTATGCTACATTGTCATCTCTGCCTCAAAAGTGTCTGGACACTAAACAGTCAGTTTTTCCAGTCATGGTCAGAAAGGGCTCTGGGTTGCAAAACCTTGTTCACAGGATATACTCAAGTTGAGGACCCTGGGCCTCAGATGGCTCCTGAAATCTTAAGTACAGCCCTTCTCTGGAGGCTTCCAAAAGCTGTTATCAAATGATAATGTTTAATGGGACAGGAGGATCACATGATTAACTACAGGTAGTCCTTGTATAGCAACTGCCTTGTTTAGCAACCGTTTGCAGTTATGACAGTGATGAAAAACTAACTTTTATCATTACTCCTCACATTTATGACATTTGCAAGTCTGTAAAGCAAAAGAAAGCTGAAGTAAGGTCATAAGCACAGTCATGGTTTCACTTAGTGACCAAGTTGCCAGTCCAAATTGTGGTCACTAAACGAGGACTACCTGTACATCAGCAGAATAAAATGAAACTCTGGTGGGGTTTTTGAGCCTATGCACTACTATTTGGAGTGTGTCCCCTGGCACATCTTTCCGAAGCCAAGTGAGGACTCTGGCCCAGAATGCTGGTTCCTTCTGAAAAGTTCTTATAAAAATCTTTGTATTAGGAACACTGTTAACAGCATTGTGTATTAGAAAATATGTTCATGAAAATGCATGTACATTTTTGTGTGGAAAACAGAAAACCTCACAGTTGATAAATGAAACAGAACGAAACTTAAGGAAAAATGAGGAACAGAGTGAAGTCGAGCTTTCTGACAATGTCAATTTTTCTATCGTATTTTACGTTATGTTACACAAAAGTATCTCCCGTTCATTTGAATGAGGTGTATCTCCACGTATGGATCCTTAAGTCTACAGTTTTATCAACAAAGTCATATGGATTATTAGACTCAATGGGGCTTATATATGAAGGCCATAATTTGCATGTGGCATTTTAGGCTACTAGGAGGCACTGTCTATAGCACGGCTACTTCCAACCTGAGAAACTCACTACAACTTACAGAATTTCCAGCCAGATTATATAGCTGGAGGGACCACGCTGGGGAAGGCTTTAAAATGTTTGCCAGGACCACAGAATTCTATGGAGCCTATCACAGTCATGACTGGAAGCAAAGAAGCAGAGGATACTGAAGGTTCAAAGAATTCAGAGTCCTTATGAAGAGTTACGCTTGTATCCACCCTTTTGGTTTTCAGTCCTTACTCATCAATGGAAAACTGTGGGGAACACAGCTATCTTCAGTAAGTTGACACATCTGAGTTTTGCACAGGAAGATAAATCATTTTTTCTTTGGGCCTTCCTGGCCTATGGAAAGAAACCAAGAGATTAATGTGAACAGATAAAATAAATCAAACTGATGACCACAGCCATTTCATCCAAATTCTTAAGTATGTTATCATGACCTATTTGGCCAACTGACATTTGAAAGAAAAAGTATTGGGACTCTGCATTTGTTGGAGATGATGTGGGAGAAGTGCTTTAGACCCTGCGTGACTTGCATGACCTCAACTTTTTTCAGGCTTTCACACCAATGACCGCAAAAGGAGGACTATTTAAAATTTATCAAGCTGTCCCAAGGTCAGCCAGATCATAGAACACCGCAGGAAATATGAATAGGTTTGTGGCTTCTCAGCCATTGCTGTAAGCTGTCAAAATGGACAGATGTAGACCTCAGACTCAGTAGGAGTGGGGCCCTGATAGGGCATCTGCCACAAGGAAGCTGCCTGAGAGTCCCTCGTGCTGCTTCATTTCGGTGTGGATGTCTTAGGGTGCTGAAGAAAACACTGTTATGGACATGCAATATTATCTGCTAGGACAGTCAGGCAGTATGAAGGCTCTAGATTGGCTCAGGGGCCTGGATGAGGGACAATAAGTACAGTTATTTCTATGCAAGGCTGAAAGTTTTTCAGAGGTGGGAGAAATATGCCCTTTGAAGCATAAAGCTCCATCTTGGGGTGTAGATTTTTAAGTGTAGATTTTTAAGTTTTGAGGAGAACTGTGATGTTCACAGATATTCTGGGAAATGGTTGGCAGAAGGTTTCCCTGATTAATTGAAGCTCTTTGCAGTCGGGCCCCCTCTGGGGAGCAAATGGTCCAGGAAATGGTTTTAAAATGACTAGAACGTTCTATCCTAGGAAGATGGCCAGTTTTCTAAGAACAGCCAAACCACTGATTGAGCCTCTGAAAAAAAAAGGAGGGAAAAATCTCAACCCTCTATATTCATAGACAAGATGCCCCACAGTTCATAAACTCTGTCTCCTGAGACACTGTTTTTCGAGAGGTTAGGGATGTTGGGTGGAGAGGAATGTTCAGCCTGCATTTACTATGCAGTCTTGTTTCCTAACTCTGAAGAGGAAATATTCCACGATGCCTCTTTATCTAAGGAGCGTCACATGGCCATACCTGTGCAGATTTTCGGCATCGTCAATAGTCTCAGGTAAAGTTTTCCCTTTGGTTTCAGGTAAGAGCAGAACCAAAGCACCACCCACGAGGCCAATGACAGCTTCAGGCAGAGAGAAGAAACAAAAGGAATTCAGTAAAAAATGCATGCCTGAAATGCATTAAAGTAAATGCATGTTTTAATTTTTTTCTCTCCACCGTTTAGGAATACTAGAATAAGAATAAAAATGAGAATATGGACCAAACATGTCCTTTAAATTATATGAAGGAAAGAATTTCCGGGCAAGTGCCAAAAAGCAGGAGCATGGGTAGGCTGGTATCCACAGTCTGGCTTTTTTGCACTGCAAAAAGCTTAGAAAGGCAGCTTTCTTTTTAAAATGAACCTTCAGGGAGCTCTAGGTTTGGCCTCTGATGGGGTGTCTCAAACCATGGCACCAAGAGCGTTCTAAGATTAACCAGGGGCTGCCCTGCTCATTTTCCAGATTGTCTGATCCACAAGGGGTCACACAAGGGCACGGGAGAAATTGGTTTTAAATCTTCACTGTTGTGGCTTGTCATCCTGCCAGAATTCAGGACTGTGGGGCGATAGGTCATTCCTACCCCATTCCTTGCCTTTTCTCGTAATTCCTGTCAGTGCAATTCTGCCTCCCTAGATATCTCTAATGCCACACAGTGTCTTTCCTCTGCTTGGCACTGTCTGCCTTTTTGCAGATGAACAGGAACAAGTCCTTTTTGCAGCCAAGAGTAACATCATGTAAATCAATGATTAAACTGAATTGTTTAATAGAACAAGATACAAATTCCACCACCCACCCTGACCCTGACCCTGAGATTTAGAGATTTTTTTCCCAAGAGCTTGACCAGAAGTTGTTCAAGCTGTACTGTTCTGCCAAGATACTTCTGAGATACGGGAAGAAATCTGAGACTTGCTATCACAAGCAAAAATGGTGCCCTTATCCTCAATCACTCAAAAGAACAAAAGATCCTTCTTACCGAAGACAATAAGTGGAAGCTCGTGCCAAATATTTGCCAGCCTATAGACAATGAATGGAGTTATGATCCCCCCAATATCACTCATGGAAGAGCAGGCAAGAACCCCCATATTCCTTTAAAAAAGAAAAAAAAACACAGAAAAAACCCTCATCTTTATCAGTAGTATGTTTAAAGGATCCTGAAACAATATGATGGGTGTATTTTTTTTAAAAAATGATCCTGTTAAATGGTCAGCCATGTTTCCCAGGCCAGCTCCTTCATTTTGCCTGGAGAACCAGTCAGACTTTCTTTTGGGTAGCTCCACTCCCTTTAGCTATTGAAACCAAAAGGATTTAGAAACACTTTCATGAGCTTGATATGACCTGATAGAAATGGGCATGCAGCAGAAGTAGGATCTGAACATCAAAGGCTACTTGAGCAAGAAAGTCCAGCCCAGCTCAACCCAGGATAGCAGAAGAGGATTCACTCACCTGAGGAACGTTGGGTATAGTTCGGCATTGACTAAGCAAACCATTTCATAGCACATTGTAATACCCAGCCTGCCCAAGCAAGCAGCAGTCATTTTAAGCCAATAGAGATCTGAAAAGATATTGAATGATATTCTCAGCTTAATGTTGTTTTTTAACTTCTTGGGTTTTTTGTTTTTTGCTTTTTTTTTTTAAAGAGTGAGGGATACAAAAGTGGTACAGGAAGTCATACCTAATTAGGAATTCTACTTTATTGGATAAGTGATGCTACTCATATAACATCTGATATTTATCAGGGAATAAGGGATTAAGGGATAATATATATGTAGACTCAAAACCTCCAAACTGCATAGAAATAAGTTGCTCTGTATTCTAGATTTGGTCTGTTTTAGATGACCAAGTGGCTGCTGTTTTCTCTGTATTTCTTTAAAAATTATATGTAATTTATTTACTTTATTTATTTTCGTGTCCAGATCAAACTTTACTCTGCCAAAATGTAGCCACCGCCACAGTATGTGTATGTCTGTGTGTGTGTCTGTGTGTGTGTGTGTATGTGTATGTATGTATGTATGTGTGTGTGTATGTACACACATACACACATACACACACACACACACACACACACACACAGAGTACATACACATACATACATACATATTATTATATGTAATAAAATACTTATATAATGAATATATATTATATAAGTACTTAGATAATAAAAGCTTACAGTACTGTATGTATTCAGTGGTGTCTACTTGTCCTGTTAGATCTGGCAGGAGAGGTATCCTCCAGGTCCCGTCTGCGAGAGAGTGTTGTCTGTCCCAGGAGGAGAGCCTTTTCTGCTGTGGCGCCTGCCCTCTGGAACATCATCCCCCCAGAAATTAGATTTGACCTGACCCTGCTGGCCTTTCGCAGGGCACTAAAAACCTTTGTCATCAAGCCTGGGGCCCTGATAGCATGAGTGAGCCCGTGTCATGGCTTGTTTGAATGTTTGTGAGTCTCCTTGGCTCCTATTTTTATGTCATTTTTGTTGTTTTTTACTTTGGTTGGGTTTCCCCCCCTGTTTTTTCCTGTTTTAATTGTGAGCTGCCCAGAGTTATGTGTATGAGATGGGCAGCCTATAAATTCACCAAATAAATCAATCCAGAGCATGCATAGCATTTCTTTATTTATTTATCAAATTTTGCCACCGCCCATTTCCCCTCGGAAGATTTATACATATGTCCATGCTTCAAAAGTCAAGTTTACCCAATAGACATTGTGCAAACCCCATGCGGGGGGCGGGGGGGGGCATCAATTTTGTATGTGTATGGTACAAATGGATGGATTTTACTGCTTATGAAGCAATAAGGATGAAGGAATGGTGGGCAAAGAAATGTCTTCTTAACCCTTTCCTTACTGGACCACTTTATTTTCAAAATTATCTTCTAATTCTATCTCCCCCTGCCCATGGGAGGGAGGGGAATAATACAAGCTCTATACATTATGTTTTGGTAGAAAAAAGGGTGAAGAATAGCATTGGATTAGGGAAGAAACCTGACATACTGAACTCCTTCAACATGTTTCAGTTAGGAGTAGACAATTTGAGCACATCCAGGTGTCACTGGACTGTTTCTCCCTTCATCCCTCACCACTAGCCATGCTGGCTGGGGCTCATGGGTGTCAGAACTCAACCCAAATGGACGGCCACAGTTGCTCACCCCTGGATTAGAGGCAAAGGGGGCGCATCCAACATTTCACTATAGCATTCACCTTCAGGAACCAAGGCAGTAATGAGACATGCGATTCCTGTCATAAAATTTGCCACAGCCCAGGGAAAGCGGCGGCCTATGCGGTCAACCGTGAGTATGAGTATGATGGCAGCAGGGAATTCCACAAGAGCGGAATAAAAAAAGTCCAGGTAAATGTTGCCTCCGCTGATTCCCAGATGCATGATGAGGCCCTGATACACTGCAGCACTGGTAAACCTAGGCAAAGAAGTAGAAGCTAGGTGAAGCCAGTTTTTTCTGCAAAGTGTTATTCACCCAGAAAACCCTGTATTGCTTCAGGCCATTTTCCAAAACTGGAAAACAGCTTAAAATTAAACGTGAGTATGGTTAGAACCTAAAAGCTTAGAGCAGTGTTTTTCA
Source organism: Charina bottae (assembly GCA_023362775.1). Taxonomy (NCBI): domain Eukaryota; kingdom Metazoa; phylum Chordata; class Lepidosauria; order Squamata; family Charinaidae; genus Charina; species Charina bottae. The sequence continues at coordinate 24,140,763 of JALMGJ010000001.1, forward strand.
TCCTTAGCAGCTTTAATATGTGTGGACTTCAACTCCCAGAATTCCCCAGCCAGCCATGCTGGGGAATTGTGGGAGTTGAGGTCCATACATCTTAAAGTTGCTAAGGTTGAGAAACACTGGCTTAGAGGATCGATGCATATAAAGTGCACTTGGGCTACCCATTGACAGTAATGCCCAGACACATTATAAAAGCAGGCCTGCTTCACACCTGTTTAGCCATAGTGTGGTTTGTTTCATTTTGGCTTAGCATGTTGTTGGGTGAACCTAACCACTGTGATTTGCAAAGCACCTTTTATGGCCTAGGATGTTACATTTGGCTAACTGAGATGAACCACTGAACTGTGGCTAATCAAACAATGGCTTATCACAATGTGTAAATCCAGTCAAGCAACTAAAGAGCTGCGCTAAGTGTAGAGATTCCTCTCAAAAGTTGCAGATGTGAGAGAAAACGGATTGTTTCCATGAAGACAGGGTTGAGCCAAGACATTCTGCTCAACTGGCAGACAAGGCTAGCCTTTTCCATTCCACAGGCAAAAGCTAAATAACTAGCAGTTTAATTAGAAGAAAAACCACTGACAATGCTGACACGTCAGGCTTGATTCCAATGGCACCCTGCTGTCTCTTCCAGACTCCTGTTGCCATTCTTATTAACTATTTCTGCAGGCCTCCCCCTGATTTGAGTCTACCTTGGTAGAGATGGGCGGGGATAAATTCAAATAATAAATAATAAATAAATAAATTGGCCAGATGGTAAAGCTGGACCTACATGGAGATGTCTTTGGACTTTTTTAAAAAATGAACTTTTCTTACCAAGTGTACATTAAGATTAATGTATGTTTCCTTATCTGTGGCGTTCTCACCAGGTCTAAAAAGGAAGGGGTAGGCTTATCACGTTTTCCTTCTTCGGGCTGAAGTTTCTAGGACAAACAAAACATTTTTCAGTGTTGGGGGTGGTTGAAACCATGATATCAGGGATTGAGGTGGGAGGACTTAGCTTGTCAATTTTTAAAATAAAAAAACGTATGGAATTTCAAATTTTTCACTTCTGCAGGAGCACAGTAGTCAGCTATCAAAAAGGAGATGTGTCCCTACCTTGTAACACAAATGTTTGTCTGCTGTCCATGTTCATTTCACGACTGAGAGAAAGCACGGTGGAGTGGACTCAGAAGTGCCAATAAAAGAGGTGACTTCCCCATCCTGTCCTCACCACAACAGCCCAATCTGCCCAAATATGCCTTTCCCAACAGTTGTTGGACCCTTCTGAATGGAGTTGTGTTGCCTAGATCTGAGTAGGAATGGAATCTCTGGAAATCAGAGACATCTTCTACACTTAGGGAGGAAAATCATCTTCCACCAGCCTCCTTCTACAGTCACTTCTCTGTGCTCAAGCCTTATTTAAGAAGGATTTCCTTCTTTCTTCCAAGGAGTTAATGGTGATGTCCACATTTTTATTTTATTTATTTATTAAACAGATTTATAAGGCCACCCAACTCACACATGGTGACTCTGGGCAGCTTACAGAATTAAAAACCATAAAAACACAATAGACACCCCCCCGGCGGCAGCAAACACATTCATACCAGCCACTTGATTGGCTTCAAAGCAGCCTGGGGTCCCCAGGCCCATTGACAAAACCACGTCTTCAGGGCCTTCTGGAACAGGAGCAAGGAGGGGGGCAATCTTATATATGGGGGGATGATGTTCCAAGGGGAGGGAGCCACTACGGAGAAGACCCTTTTCCTTGGTCCCACATGGAAGCAACTCTGCTGGGGTAGCCTTTGCTTTGGAGTTACTAACGTGTTGAGCTTCTTATTTATTTACTATTATATTTATACCGCATTCGTCATTCGAGAAGCTCAAAATAATGTACAGCAATATGCTCACAAGCCACTGTAGGCTGAACTGAGGCCATAAGTCTGCAAAGTGTGCTTTGAAAATTACAAGTTCTGTCATGCTTCCAGTATTATTATTATTATTATTATTATTATTATTATTATTATTATTATTCTATCCCGCCTTTATTATCTTTATAAATAACTCAAGGTGGCGAACATACCCAATACTCCTTCCTCCTCCTATTTTCCCCACAACAGCAACCCTGTGAGGTGAGTTGGGCTGAGAGAGTGTCACTGGCCCAAGGTCACCCATCCGGCTTTCATGACTAAGGCGGGACTAGAACTCTCAGTCTCCTGGTTTGCTATTGGCTCCTTCCTAGGGCTGAGAGAGAGAGACTGGCCCAAGGTCACCCAGCCGGCTTTCATGCCTAAGGCGGGACTAGAACTCTCAGTCTCCTGGTTTGCTATTGGCTCCTTCCTAGGGCTGAGAGAGAGAGACTGGCCCAAGGTCACCCATCCGGCTTTCATGCCTAAGGCGGGACTAGAACTCTCAGTCTCCTGGTTTGCTATTGGCTCCTTCCTAGGGCTGAGAGAGAGTGACTGGCCCAAGGTCACCCAGCCGGCTTTCATGCCTAAGGCGAGACTAGAACTCTCAGTCTCCTGGTTTGCTATTGGCTCCTTCCTAGGGCTGAGAGAGAGAGACTGGCCCAAGGTCACCCAGCCGGCTTTCATGCCTAAGGCGGGACTAGAACTCTCAGTCTCCTTGTTTGCTATTGGCTCCTTCCTAGGGCTGAGAGAGAGTGACTGGCCCAAGGTCACCCAGCCGGCTTTCATGCCTAAGGCGGGACTAGAACTCTCAGTCTCCTGGTTTCTAGCCCGCTGCCTTAACCACTAGACCAAACTGGCTCTCTCTTTAGCAGGGTGCTAAATCCAGATTTCCGAATATTATCTGCACAGCATACCCATGCCTGGGGTAGGTTTGCAGAGAAATAGGTCTTATTACCTCCATGGATGGTGGCAGCTCCTTTTGGTTCCCCTTGGCTATACATTTAATAATTTTCAGGGCTTTGTCATTTTCCTGTTGGGCTATCAACCATCTTGGGGATTCTGGAAGACACCTGTAAAGCAATGTATCTGTGTAACATTGATGGTAACAGAATGTCAGGATGACATAGGACTTGTCTTGAGCTGACTGAGACATTATTTTGGAAACAAGATTCAGCTTTCCTATGGCCAGTATGCAGTATCCGGTCCAGGTTCTCTTTTGCACGGCAACATGATGGAACTTGTAATGGTAAAGAATATATGTAGTTCAGGGTTGGAGTGTCAGGAGTTGTCTGAGTTTGACCCACCTAGGTCATATCTCAGTGCTATGACCTTGGAGAACTGAGGTTTGTTGGTTCGCTGGGGAATATATAGTTGTCTGTCCTACCAGCATTGTATCTGACTGGCTGTGCTGTGCTGTCGAGTGTTCCTGTTTTCTATGTGATTGACGTACTATTTAGTATCATCTGTTGCTTATCTGGGTATTTTTAATAGTTACATGAGATGGCACTACAATAGATGGCACCACATTAGGATAACAAAAATGGCATGACAATCACATAGAAAACAACAAAATGCAGCAGCACAGGCTATGCTTGTGTGTGAGATGGGCGGCTATATAAATTTGGAAAATAGATAGGATAGATAGATAGATAGATAGATAGATAGATAGATAGATAGATAGATAGATGATAGATAGATGATAGATAGAAGATAGATAGATGATAGATAGATAGATAGATAGATAGATAGATAGATAGATAGATAGATAGATAGATAGATAGATAGATATCCAATCCCATAAAAGCAATTTCCACAATAAGCAACATACCTCACTTCCCCAGGATCATAGCACTGAAGATGTTACCTAGGTGGGACATGAAACTTCCACAAATGAAAACCAAACTCAGACAACTCTTACAACACAACAGTTTTTTTCTAAGATCTTAGCATGGATTAATATTGTCCAATCTTCAATGACCTTTCATAATTAAAGTATACTAACTTGGAAATAATTGACAAAATATACTTTGGAGTGCACCAAACCATGAACATAGCACCTATCTGCCACACTTTAAAGCAGCATGGCTTTTCCCAGGATCATGCAGCTGCCCTCTGCAGCTATCAAGTGACTGCAAGAAAAGACACCGCTGTTTTAAAGACAAATGCTACATTCATTGCCCTTCAAGTTACAAAATTCCAAATCCAAAGTATTACACATCCCTAATATTAACATCTTGGAATGTTAAATTTGAGTGGTACAGCTGAAGCAAAGCTGGCTACAAGTGCATTTTTTTTCCTGGAAAAATAAAATATCTAGTTAGGCCCCAATCTAAGAACCCCAAAAGGTTCTTCCTGGTAACAATATTTTATCTGCATTCTTGTGTTTCTTCTGTTTTGATTACAATGGCAGCCTTACTTACCAGTAATAGAGCAAGAAGAAGAAATTTGGCAATGTGACAGCAAGTTGAAGCCATCTCCAGTTGGGAATTGCATAAGCAATAGCAGCAAGTACGAGGAGTCCAACACTAAAGGCCACTTGATAAACAATACCAACCATTCTTCTATAGTTCATGCCAACAAACTCTGCAACTTTGAAAGGGCAGAGGAAATTAAATAAATAGTAACCAAATCATCATCATCATCATCATCATCATCATCATCATCATCATCTGAAGGGAGCTACATTTTAGACTTCTACATGTACTTCTACATGTTCTTCTCAATTAGGAAAGTTTTCATTTTTTTTTAATGTAAAAGTAATGTATAGAATAATAATGTATTCATCATTCAAACTTAAACTTCTATGAAATAGTGAAGTATATCTTTCTATGACGCCATCAAAAGTATCCATTATATTCCTGGAATTTTATGAACTTCCCAACTCAGAGAGATTAAAATTCCCCTAAACATGCCATCCCATCAAGGCTGTCCACAAGGGAATCAAAACATTCAAGATGGTGGCCACAATCATGCGATCCGAGCCCCACCCCTTTTTAATGTATGTCATGACACACTTAAAAAAGGGCAGGGGTAGGATCACACAGTTGTGGCCACCATCTTGAACGTTTTGACCTCTCTCTGCAAATATTCCTACTTCTCACATATACTTTATTGATTGTACAAAGCATCCTTTACGAACACAGTGAATAAGCTGCTTTGCATCTTAGCAAAAATGACTATTGGTACATTCTGAAATAACAAAAAAAGTTATAAGGCAACTTTTAATTGAATAAACAAAAAGTTACCCAATGTTGTTAGATGGAAATATTAATTTTTTATTTTAATTGACTATTTCTGTAGAAGAGCAGGGTCAGAATCATGCTTAAATATACAGTAGTTTATTGTACAGTATTAACTGAACGTTTAAACTATAAACAGTCTTACTCAAGATATATCCTGTTAACCAGCCTCCTTTGCTGACTGATCCTTGTATCAAGCGAAAAACCACCACCCATGTGTAACTAGGGACAACAGCCACAAGAACACCAGAGATGGAATTTATTAGGATGGTAATTAATAAGCACCGTTTTCGGCCAAACCTAGAGAGAGAAAAATCCCAGTCATTATTTATTTATTTATTTTATTTATTTATTAGACTTTTATCACCGCGCCATCTCCCCCACAGGGGACTCTGGGCGGTTTACAGACATAAAAATTAAAATTCTACTAAAAATATACAATCCAATATATAATTACTTATTATTATAAATTAAATAGAAAATCCAAGCGGGCGATCTCAACCAACCTAGGACCCACATGATCTTAAAAGGGCTCTAAGACACCAACCATACCCATGAAGAGCTATTCCTATTCCCGTCCCACGCGAGGCGGCACAACCAGGTCTTTAAATTCTTCCGGAAGGATAGGAGTGATGGGGCCTGCCTCACCTCCGGGGGCAGAATGTTCCAAAGGGCAGGTGCCACTGCCGAGAAGGCACGCCTTCTGGACCCCGTCAACCGAAACTCCCTTACCGACGGGGTCCGAAGCATGCCCTCTCTACATAATCGAGTGGGACGGTTTGAAGTTATGGGGATGAGGCGGTCCCTCAGGTATCCTGGTCCCATGCCATGTAGGGCTTTAAAGGTCAAAACCAACACCTTGAATTGCACCCGGAAGCATACTGGTATCCAGTGCAGCTGGCGTAGCAGAGGTGTCACATGGGCCGATCTAGGGGCACCAATAACTGCACGCGCTGCCGCATTCTGGACCAGTTGGAGCTTCCGAATACTCTTCAAGGGTAGCCCCATGTAGAGCGCATTGCAGTAGTCTATATGGGAGATGACCAGGGCATGAGTGACTGTACGGAGGGACTCCTGATCCAGGAAAGGGCGTAACTGGCGCACAACACGAAGTTGCGCAAAGCCCCTTCTGGCCACGGCTGCCACCTGCTCCTTGAGCAGGAGCCGTGAGTCCAGTAGGACCCCCAGGTTCCGCACTGGTTCTGAATGGGGAAGCGCAACCCCATCCAGAACCAAAGATGATAATTTCCCAGATCCAGAAGAACCATCAATCCACAGCCACTCCGTCTTACCAGGGTTCAGCTGAAGCCTGTTGTTCCCCATCCAGACCCCCACAGCCTCCAGGCACTGAGAGAGGGCGGCCACTGCATCACTTACTTCCCCAGGGATGGAGATGTACAACTGTGTATCATCAGCATATTGATGATATCTCATCCCATGGCGACGGATGATCTCACCCAGCGGTTTCATATAGATATTAAATAGGAGAGGTGAGAGAACCGAACCCTGCGGCACCCCGCAAACGAGGGGTCGAGAGTTGGATCTCTCATCTCCTATTACTACCGATTGGGACCGACCCCCGAGGAAGGAGGCGAACCAGCGCAAAACTACGCCAGCCACCCCCAACTCCTTGAGTCGTCCCAAAAGGATACCATGGTCGATGGTATCGAAAGCTGCTGAGAGGTCAAGGAGAGCCAGGATGGACGCACTTCCTCCATCCCGCTCCCGCCAGAGATCATCCATAAGCGCGACCAATGCACTTATAAGCATAAGCGCACATAAGCGCGACCAATGCACTTATTATACACTTATTATACACTTAAAAAGCAGAAGGGAAATGCACAATATTAATGTTATTGAAGATACTGAATTATTTGCCAATAAAACCCAAGAAAAATTTCTCGTAACTCATTCCTTAACGTAGAGCAGTCCTCTTGCTCCAGAGTGCTCTGATGTGGAAGCAGGTTGAAAAGCCTGGGAGAACAAATGCCAAGTGTTTTCAGATCTGAGGCAGTGCAATACAGCGTGTTACTGCTGATGGCATTCCCATGACTCTTCCTAAGGTCTGTTCATAGGTCTTGCAAAATCCTGCACAGGCAGTTCAGTTCCAAAATCTTACAAAAGTTGCTTAATTCAGAGGATAGGGTATGACTGTATTGCTTGCTTTTGCTGTGTTAATACAATTTAATATTTTTATTGTTGTTTATTGTGGACTTTTAAATTTATACTGTATGATTGTTATGGTACTGTATTGCTGCTAACCTCCAACTACCCTTGGAGATTTTGGTGGCATGCAAATAAAAAAAAATTTTTTTTGGTGCCTTTAAGTCAGTCCTCGCTCCTGGCGACTGCCTGGACAAGTTTCTGCAGTTTTCTTGGCAAGATTTCAGAAGTGGTTTGCCATTGCCTCCTTCCTAGGGCTGAGAGAGAGGGACTGGCCCAAGGTCACCCAGCTGGCTTTGTGCCTAAGGCGGGACTAGAACTCATGGTCTCCTGGTTTCTAGCCTGATGCCTTAACCAGTACACCAAACTGGCTAAATGAAATGTATTAGCCAAACTGGCTAATCAAGTCTAATCAGTCATAAACCAGGGAAGGATGCCACAGGAAACGATACTTCAAACCACTTTATTTCCTGTTGGCTGAATGGATCTTCCCTTAACAAAGTAATATTGAGATTGCATAGAACCTAATTTGACCAAATGAAAGGACAGCTAAGGCCCAACTGCGAGAGCAAATATCCTCACCTTCTGAATACATAATATAATATTCAGTTCCAAGTGTTAATTATCTAACAAAGGCAACTCCATTCTAAGGAGTATCTCTGCGGCTCCCTCTTGTCTTCATAATAGAGAAACAGTAAACACTACAACTCAACCTGGAAAATCTCACCCACCTGTCTGCCAGGTATCCGATGCTTATGCAACCAAGAAAAAAGCCCACATTCACACATGACTGAAATAGATCCAGTTTCCAGGCATCTTTGCACACCAGGTTAAACTGAAAAAGAGAAAGTACATCAAAATGTATCCCAGTATTTCTATTATCTTACCCAAAGGTAACTTTATTTTTAAGTTTAAGATATAATAGCAAAAATAGTTTAGGATTGGGAAAGGAGTATGGCAGGGTTGTATACTCTCACCCTACCTATTCGACCTATACACAAAACACATCATGCGACGTGCTGGGGTTGATGAATCCAAGGCTGGAGTTAAAATTGCTGGAAGAAACATTAACAATCTCAGATATGCAGATGATACCACTTTGATGGCTGAAAGCGAGGAGGAGCTGAGGAGCCTTATGATGAAGGTGAAAGAAGAAAGTGCAAAAGCTGGGTTGCAGTTAAACCTCAAAAAACCCAAGATTATGGCAACCAGCTTGATTGATAACTGGCAAATAGAGGGAGAAAACGTGGGGGCAGTGACAGACTTTGTATTTCTAGGCGCAAAGATTACTGCAGACGCTGACTGCAGCCAGGAAATCAGAAGACGTCTACTTCTTGGGAGGAGAGCAATGACAAATCTCGATAAAATAGTTAAGAGCAGAGACATCACACTGACAACAAAGATCCGCATTGTTAAAGCAATGGTATTCCCCGTAGTAACCTATGGCTGCGAGAGCTGGACCATAAGGAAGGCTGAGCGAAGGAAGATAGATGCTTTTGAACTGTGGTGTTGGAGGAAAATTCTGAGAGTGCCTTGGACTGCAAGAAGATCAAACCAGTCCATACTCCAGGAAATAAAGCCAAACTGCTCACTTGAGGGAATGATATTAAAGGCAAAACTGAAGTACTTTGGCCACATAATGAGAAGACAGGATACCCTGGAGAAGATGCTGGTGCTTGAGAAAGTGGAAGGCCAAAGGAAGAGGGGCCGACCAAGGGCAAGATGGATGGATGATATTCTGGAGGTAACAGACTCAACCGTGGGGGAGCTGGAGATGGCGACGGCCAACAGGAAGCTCTGGCGTGGGCTGGTCCGTGAAGTCACAAAAAGTCGGAAGCGACTGAACGAATAAACAACAAAAAAAGCAAAAATACCTTTCCTTTTTCCTTGTTGGGCTCAGAAGGAGGTCAAGATATTGTGTTTATTCATGATTCAATTAAAAATCTGCCCCACCTTTTTTGCTGAAAATAGCATTCAGAGCATTTAACAATAAAATATAGACATTAAAATCGAGACATTAAATCTCATCAATTAAAAATACATCAGCATGCCTAAGTTGTTCCATTATTATCAGTGAGTCTCCTCTAAACATAACAAAGTCTGGATCTCTGTGATGTAATCCCAAATTCTTTCAAGGCAATTGTTCAGTATTATTGTCTTATGTCTCATTATTTAATATTTGTCCTCTCTGAATACATTTAAACAATATCATCCATATTTCCTGTTTGAAGTTTGAGGGCTTTTTTAAAATATCTATTTAAAACATTTATACAGGGTGCACAAAAAAATCAGGCCCTATAGGCCAATCACAATATGTTTTATTAATTAATAACCTTTTCAGAGTAAATGTTACTGTACTTAGGAATGTCCAAAGGTCACTTGTCAAACAAGTAAGGAAGTGCTTAGAAGAAAATAGCAACCAATTTGAATATTTAATATAATTTATATAATAAATTATCTATGGGGCCTGACTTTTGGTACATCCTGCATATGAATTTACACAGCTGTTGATGTCTAACTAGTGAATAGTATTTAGAAAGGATTATTAAAACAGTTAAAGAAGAGCATATATCATAATAGTCACACCAACAGTAGCAATTAAAAACAGCCAGTTGGGTCTTAGACTATGTTAATTGAACTTAGTTCCTATTTAAATCAATGGGTCAAATAAAGCCATGCTTAACTTTTTGCATTTATTTCAGTTCAAATACATTAATTTGGATCCAATTCAATTTAATAAAGAGCTGAGAAGAGAATAAGGGTGGGGAACAACACACAGCAAATAAAATGAAAGTATCCCCTCAAACTCAGGTGAAAAGGACAGACTTTGCTTGATGTCTAACAGATGATGTGGAAGAAGTCACTAGATCTACCTTGGGAGAGAGCTTGTCAATAAGCATACAATTTAGAGAAGCCTTTCCCTCCAGTAGCCATCTGTCTAACCTCAAGAGGCAGTAACATCTGGAGAAGAGCAGAGCCCATGGTGTCTACCTCAGTTGCATTGGTCAAAGTGGCTTAGCAGAGGTTTAGCTCTTTACATTAGTTTTATCACCTAGCAAGCAATTTATGATTATTGAAGGGATCTTACCTCACTCACAATGGATGAACCTTGGAAATCATAAAGCCAACCATCTTGGCATGCAACAACAGGAATGTTGCTGATGTTGCTGTGAACAGTGAAAAAATTAATTGGATTTGTGCAGTTGAGCCCAGATACATTCCAGTCCACATTGTATCTCTGGCACTGACTAATGAAAGCATCTCCGTCAGTTTCTTTCTTTGGAAGGGTATAATTCAGCTCCTCTTCAAGGCTCCAGCCACATCTGGCTCTTAATTCAGGGAGCCCAGGAGTCTGGCAACGGTGCTCAGGAATAAAACCTAAGAAAACGATACCAACATAGATGGGTGTGAAGGCAGCAGAGAGCAAACACAGGACAAAAAATGCCCTTTTCTGGTACAAATCAAACTCTCCAATGTGCTCTAGAATATCATCTAAGGTTGGCATTCTTGCACTGGGAGCAGGTCACTAAAAGTGACAGCCTCACATGCACCTCTCAACATTTTGTTGGCAGCGGAACTGCTTAAATTAACAAAGTGTGATCAGACCAAAAGTCACAGGGAAGCCATTAATTGACTTCGTAAATTGACAAACCAAGCATTGCAGACTTCATTTCTAATCAGCTATTTCACATCACACTTGAAGTTTCACGTCCCACACATTCTATTGGGTGGTTCTTACTGTTAAATTCAGCACTCCAATATTAACTGTCTGATATAGCCTTTCCTCCAAGCATCAGCATACAGTATGTAGTACAAAGATCTGCAGGAATGAAGCAGACATCTGTGGGAGGGGTTACATTAGATGTACAAGATGAGGGTGAAACCTCACGCTCCAAGTTCAACACTAAACATTTTGTATTTTGGGTCACCTAAATGGACCTTGATTCTTCCATGGTTACTGCTCATGGTTCAAGTCCATTCACGATTAATGGGATCTAGAACAAATGCGATACTGAGTCTTTGCCACAAGGACTCACTGGTACAGGATGAGCAATGATGCTACAGTGAAGAAGAGCCAATAGTATGCATAGAAAGTGGAGTCTTGTGCTTTGCTCCAATTCCATGAACCAGAGTAGACAACCCTGCCTGGAATATCATGGACTGTAGAATTTGACTAACTAAGATGCTGTTCCTAAATAGTCAAATTCCATAGCTCGTGATACAGCCTAAACTGTGAAGGTCATAAATGCGAGGACTGGTCGCAAAGTTACTTTTTCACCACTGTTGTAACTGTGAATGGTTGCTAAATGAGGCAGTTGCTAAACGATGACTACCTGTATCACACAATGCAATGCAAACTCTACCACTTTTGTACGTGTAAATACCTCTGCCGAGAAAGACAGCTGCCTGAAATTCTGAAAAGCTATGGCAGTCAGTGTAAGCAATACAGACTGGCTTCACACATCACATTAACCAATGGTATATTGAACTATCATTTGCTGAATAAGCAACATTTAGCTGGATTCACACAACATGCTAAGTAAAAACAAACCCCATTATGGTTTAGCATAAACCAAATAATAGAATGAGACTAACCATTATTCTGATGATAGAAGATAGCCTTCTCTGCTTAGAAGCAGGCAATGCTGAAGATCAACGTGTTCCACACTGAAGGCATGTTGATCTTCACCCAAGAAAGAGGATGAAAGAATAGGAACTGTATGGGGCATAAGGCAGAATCCTTTTCTGGTACAAGTCAATCCCCATAGCCCCTGAATCTCTATCCATAAACTCTGATCCTGAAAGAAGCAGCAAAAGCATCTTTACCTTAGAGGGAACAGAGAATAGGATGAATACCAGGTTGCCAGGAAGAACATCTTGGGAGTGAAGATGTACTTAGAAATAGGGCATTGCTTCTGAAGAGGCCAGTTTCTCCAAGGGGAGTAGTGCTGGCTATCGTGGAAGTTGGGGGTCTGTGGAGTCCTTGGTGCTCTCTGAGCCTTGTTGTTTTCTTGCAGACGTTTCATTGCCAGGCTAGGCAACATCTTCAGTGTGAAGTTGGGGGTCTCTCACTGAAAATGGTAAAGTGCTGCAATCCTTTCCACAACAGCTGCCTAACAGCAAACTGCCTTCTGCCTGAACCAAGGATGCCTTATTATACTATCATTTAAAATATGACCACTAATGGACTTCTGGGGAAGAAATGGTGAACTGAAGACAGCTCCACCAAAAGCGGAGCTGACAACCACGGCAGAATGAATGTATCGCTTGAACTTGAGACTAGATTGCCTAAAGAGTACTTATAGTAATACTGCCCAACTCATATACCTTCAGGACAGAAAGGTATCCTAGGGTTAGGCTGTGTGGAAAGTACACTGTTTTCCAACATTCCCCCTTTCTTGCCCCTCATCATGGCCCCACTGAGGACACACCTTCCATGAAAGTTTTATCTCTTCATGCATGTGTGAAAAACCTGGGGAAGCCTTCGGAACCACTGCCTGAAGGTTTTAAGGAGAGGGCTTCATTTCTGTGCCAATGTGTTCTACAAAGCGCTCCTTAAACTGCTTTTCACAGCCCTAATATTGTGCATAATAGTAGAACATTAAGGTTAAGGAATAAGGGTCATGGTGAAACAAATGTCATGTCTTATTTTAGGATTAAACTTTGGGGGGATAACCTCAGAGGAAGAGAGAGATGGGATAAAACATATTTTAAATGAACATGCAAATCTTTTTTCTCCTGTCAGAACAGGGATGCATCCCACTGCACTTTTCCAATCTTACTACCAGATTTCCTTTGGCAAAGCCAAAGACTATACCTAAAACCACTTTATTTATTTATTTATTTATTTATTTATTTGTTTATTTGTTTATTTTCTTTTGTTGTTGTTGTTTATTTGTTCAGTCACTTCCGACTCTTCGTGACTTCATGGACCAGCCCACGCCAGAGCTTCCTGTCGGCCGTCACCATCCCCAGCTCCCCCATGGTTGAGTCCGTCACCTCCAGAATATCATCCATCCATCTTGCCCTTGGTCGGCCCCTCTTCCTTTTGCCTTCCACTTTCCCTAGCATCAGCTTCTTCTCCAGGGTATCCTGTCTTCTCATTATGTGGCCAAAGTACTTCAGTTTTGCCTTTAATATCATTCCCTCAAGTGAGCAGTCTGGCTTTATTTCCTGGAGTATGGACTGGTTTGATCTTCTTGCAGTCCAAGGCACTCTCAGAATTTTCCTCCAACACCACAGTTCAAAAGCATCTATCTTCCTTCGCTCAGCCTTCCTTATTATGGTCCAGCTCTCACAGCCATAGGTTACTAAAGGGAATACCATTGCTTTAATTATGCGGACCTTTGTTGTCAGTGTGATGTCTCTGCTCTTAACTATTTTTTCAAGGTTTGCCATTGCTCTCCTCCCAAGAAGTAGACGTCTTCTGATTTCCTGGCTGCAGTCAGCATCTGCAGTAATCTTTGCGCCTAGAAATACAAAGTCTGTCACTGCCTCCACTTTTTCTCCCTCTATCTGCCAGTTATCAATCAAGCTGGTTGCCATAATCTTGGTTTTTTTGAGGTTTAACTGCAACCCAGCTTTTGCACTTTCTTCTTTCACCTTCGTCATAAGGCTCCTCAACTCCTCCTCGCTTTCAGCCATCAAAGTGGTATCATCTGCATATCTAAGATTGTTAATGTTTCTTCCAGCGATTTTAACTCCAGCCTTGGATTCCTCAAGCCCAGCGTGTTCTGCGTACAGGTTGAATAGGTAGGGTGAGAGTATACAGCCCTGCCGTACTCCTTTCCCAATCTTAAACCAGTCGGTTGTTCCGTGCTCTGTTCTTACCGTTGCTACTTGGTCGTTATACAGATTCCTCAGGAGGCAGACAAGATGACTTGGTATCCCCATACCACCAAGAACTTGCCACAATTTGTTATGATCCACACAGTCAAAGGCATTAGAATAGTCAATATTTATTTTCTATCCCACCTTTATTATTTTTTTAATAAATAACTCAAGGCGGCGAACATACCTAATACTTCTGTGGCTTGAATCATGTCAACTGGATTTCTATTTTCTCAGTAGAAACGTTTCAGTCCTTATCCAAGGAGCTTCTTCAGTCTGAAGAAGCTCCTTGGATAAGGAGTGAAACGTTTCTACTGAGAAAATAGAAATCCAGTTGACATGATTCAAGCCACAGACTGTTCCACCTGGATGACTGAGAACCTTCATCGACATACCTAATACTTCCTCTTCCTATTTTCCCCACAACAACCACCCTGTGAGGCGAGTTGGGCTGAGAGAGAGTGACTGGCCCAAGGTCACCCAACTGGCTTTCATGCCTAAGGCAGGACTAGAACTCACAGACTCCTGGTTTCTAGCCCAGCACCTTAACCACTGGACCAAACTGGCTCTTATATATACTTTATACAGTATGTGCAAAACGTGTTCCACCTAAGCTACTCAACTATGACTTCTTATACAGATAGATCATTAATAATACACATTTCTAAAGTTCAGAATCTAAAAATGTTCAGATTGACCAAGGAGTTCCTATATGCTAAGTGCATAATGAAAAGGCATCGTTAAGCAACTCAATTTTTCCTCCTTTTCTTTGACAAGGAAAAAGAAAGTTCCAGATAGAAGACGACACCTGACCACTATAAAAACCATTGACTAAATATGGTAATAGCACCAGAAAAGTTTTACCTGGAAGGCTCTCTGGGAACCACAACCGTTATTAGAAAAAATTCTTCTGACCTTGCAAGACTTCAATGCAGAGATTTTCATTTCCTGCCCCCCAACCCTCCTTTGGCCACTTCCCATGGCTAGAACTTTTAGACATGGAAGCTGTCTTATGGACCATTTCTGCTTAATGTCATAGATGCTACCTGGCAACATCTATTCTATAAAGTCTTACTTACCTTATAATGTTACCTAAGGCAGGGATCCCCAACCCCCGGGCCGCTGACCGGTACCGGTCCGTGACCTGTTAGGAACCAGGCCGCACACTTCCACCCGCGCCATCCTGAAACCATCTCCCCCCCGGTCTGAGGAAAAATTGTCTTCCACGAAACCGGTCCCTGGTGCCAAAAAGGTTGGGGACCGCTGACCTAAGGGACCATCTCATCCCCGTTACACGGGGTCACGGAAGCGGGCCTTCTCTGCGGTAGCCCCTGCCCTTTGGAACATTCTTCCCCCCGGAGGTAAGACAGGCCCCCTCACTCCTGGACTTCCGAAAAAAACTAAAGGTCTGGTTTTCTCAACATGCCTGGGGTGGGAAGGAGAGTGGACACTCCTGGGGATGGCTAGCTCCATAGAATGGCCCTAGAGTGGCCCTTTTCTACTCATGGACTAAAGAAAAACTTTCCCATCTGGATTTTATTACATTCTATCACATTTTATAATGTCACTATTTCTATATCTATTTTATTGTATTTATAACTGTATTTTAATGAATCATGTTTTATTGTAAACCGCCCAGAGTCTCCCTTCTGGGGGAGATGGGCGATGATAAATTTGACAAATATATAAATAAATAAAATGTACATGGAGGTTTGATTCATGTATGATTCCATGTACTTATGACAGAATGAGGTGGTCTTAGCCAAAAGGCCAAAAAGCTGAGAATGAGATGAAAAATAAGCGCACTATCAAATTTGTTGAAAATTTCACATTGAAGGTCCCTTATAAATTTTGTAACTGTGACTACATCTACCTGGCTTTACTGTTTTCCTCTTTTCAATGCAATGTTATTTCCACTGTTATTTTTTTTCTTTTTCTTTAATCTGCTTTTGGAGCCTTTTATGTTAAAGAGCAAGGTTTCAACAACATTCTATTCAGGTGTATCTAGATGTGTCCCTTTAAGAGAATGATCTATGATGACCCTTGGAGTTATTTTCCTGGTGAGAAAGAATGCCTAGCAAATGGAAAGTATGTGGGCTGATCATGTATTCCAATAAAAACAAAGTTTGTGTTATTTGTTGTTCTATTCTGTAGGGATGTCAACTTCTCACAAAATGTTATGAGGACATTTCCCCCCATCATTTTGATAAAAATGCAGCTACAAACGATACAAACAAGTGAAGAAAGACAGAATAGCAACAATTCACATATTTCTTCACTTTTTTTAAAAAAAAATATAGTCTCTGAATCCAAAGAGCACCATTGCAGTGATTGCTTTCCATTAGATCTGCTTTCTCGGGAGCTCTTCTGCTTCAATAATGAGTAACCCATTAGTCTGTAAAAGAGCATAATCTCACGCTTTTGGCAGGGTGTGTTAACACGCCTGAAGAGCACACATGTACTCTTGTACTCAGCACTGTTAGCATGAAACAAGACAAAAAGAAGTTGCTCCATTTCAAAGTATAAGAATTGCTGGACTTGTAAGATGGATTGGAATAGAATAAGGGGGCATTAGCGGCTGGTGGGTTTTACACAGCCAAACTTTATTGTGGGCTTCACTTATAACCCAAACTGGAAAAGGTGCAAAACTTGGCAAATCAAAATAATCAAGGGTGTAGGTAGAGTTCTGTGATGAAGAGTTACAATAAATGGACTTTTTCCCTTAGAAAAAAATTGAATAGGGAGGATATGACAGATGATAAAATATTGCATGGTGTGGAAAAAGTGGGATAGAGTTAAAATGGTAATTCCCAGGATCATCCAATAAAGCTGGATGGAGGGATATTCAGAATAAATAAAAGGAAGTATTCCTTCTTAATTAAAGTCTGGAGTTATCCCACAATGTAAAGATGGTTTTCAACCTGGACAAAGAGGATTTGATAACTTCATGAGGGCAGAAGGCTGTCGGTGGCTACTGTCATTATGATTATTTATCTTCAGTATTAGAGGAAGTGTGCTCCTCTGTACGAGTTGCTGGGATCACCTGTGGGAGGTGCTTCTGTTTTGACAGGTTGCAGAGTGGCCTCTGGATGCAGGACTATGTAGGCCTTTTGTCCAATCCAGAGTGGTTTTCCATCAGCTGCAGTGCTATTGGTCCTCCTAATACGTGGCCTTTCCAAACCCTCCTACTTTTCCTTTAAATACATGGGATGTGCTCTGTACAATAGATATTATGATGCTTGGTTTGTCTTGGCCTACTGAATAGCTACTGCATCTTAGACAACAACCACTGTGGCGCCTCACAGATCCTGCCCATGTCTCATTCATTACAGTCACAAGTGACTTACATCCAGTTCTGATTTCACTATGCCTGAAATCAGACCACATTCTACCAGCCCTGGAGCATAATATTTTTCTCCCACGCTTCCTTTTTTAATATAATTTTTCTTAAAAGTTTTAAAAACAATAATAAGAACTACAGCAAACTAAATTAGAACAGAAAAAGTGAAAGGAAAAGAAAGAAATAACACAAAAAGCTAAAAGTGCAATAAGATGTGAATATCTAAATTTATGGATTTTTTGTGTAAAAATGAAAAAAATGAACGTGAGTTATGGTTTTGATGATTAGACAGGATAGACTATAGAAAGAAGAGAGCCATGATGTAACTTTAGAGAGAGAGCTTAAAATATAATTGTACTTATAACTGCTGTGAAGAATATCGGAAGCCAATTCTTTATGTCTTTATATCTTTCTTTGTATCTTGCTCTTTTTTCTTTTCTATTTTCTTCTATTTTTGCTTCTCCCTCCCCTTCTTAATTAACACAGCTCTAAAACTAGACAGCAGAAAATCCAAACCCTTGGTGTAAAGATCAAACTTGCCCCATCTCTGAAGGAACTTTGAACTTCCTGAAAAATACTAAATCTTGTACTGAATATTTAGGCCTGAAGTAAGTCCTAAAAATCTAAATTGTAAGCTTTCTCTCTTTCTTTAAATGATCTTTTCTTCCTTCTTTCTTTCTTTCTTTCTTTCTTTCTTTCTTTCTTTCTTTCTTTCTTTCTTTCTTTCTTTCTTTCTTTCTTTCTTTCTTTGGTATTCACAGTCCCTTCTCCTTTTTTTAAAAAAATTACACTTAGCACAGTCTTCAATCTTTACCACACTTCATTCTAGTTCTGTGGCCCGTGAATTCATCGCTACCAATTAGTCTCTTGAACTCTCATCCAACATGTTATGCAAAAGCATCTGTGAACTTCTTGGGAGACTTCTGTCCTAGCAGCTAAGAGTCAGGCACACTCGCCAAGAAGGATTGTTTGCAGCTACCTGAATTTAATTAGAATGTTCTCTTCTCAAGTTATCTTAATTGGAAAGCAAGCATTAAGCCAAACACTTTCAGAAAGAGCTTTGTTGTAAAGCAGTGGCATGAGAAGGGGAAGACTTTTTGGCATTACCTTTGAATATTTTGCTTGTACTGTACTTGTTGCTGTTTGCTGTTTCATAATGTTGCCTCTTATTTTCAGAGAATTGGTTAAAAGTTTTTATCATCCAGCTTTTGTCTAGATTTAGAAATGGGGCTTACAATTTTAAACTATTTTTTAGCCCCAGTATACTGTAGGAATCTCATATGCTTAGGCTGACCATACGTCCCGTTTTGAACGGGACAGTCCCGTTTTTTAAGCACTTTTCAACCGTCCCTTTGTTTTCATAAAAATCTCAATTTTGTCCCGTTTTTCAAACTCGGCGGGAATGGCGCGGAAGGAGGATCCAAGCCGGAGTGCGGACCGGGGAGCGGGGTTTGCAGGCGGGAGCCAATCGCGTGGACTGGGGGACGGGGTTTGCAGGCAGGAGCCAATCACGTGGACCGGGGGTGGGGTTTGCAGGTGGGAGCCAATCACGTGGACCAGGGGGTGGGGACCCCTGTCTTTTTCATGAATACGGAATATTACATAAGACCCCATCCCGTTTTGCCATCCTGAAATATGGTCAGTGGGTAAAACACCAGGCTTGTCGATCGGAAGATCGCAAGTTCGGAGGTTCAAATCCCTAGCCCTGCGTGCGGGGTGAGCTCCCGCACTAGCTCCAGCTCTTGCCAACCTAGCAATTTGAAAGCATGCAAATGCAAGTAGATTAATAGGTACCACTTCAGTGGGTAGGTAACAGCGTTCCACGCGCGTCATACCAGCCACATGACCGTGGAAGCGTCTTCGGACAACGCTGGCTCTTTGGCTAACAAACGGAGATGAGCACCGGCCCCTAGAGTCAGACACAACTGCACAAATATGCAGGGGGAACCTTTTACATATACTGTATTGACTCAGTTGATTGTATTTATCAAAGTGCATGAATGAAATAAGATTAAATAATAAAATGGAGTTCTAAAACATCCTTAAAAGGTAAGGAAAAATATATACCAAGCTGTGTCCAAGTGAAAATATGCAAGAAAATAGAAAGGGGTTGACTGGGATTCCTTGTGATTGCAAGTTGATTTTGGACAGAAAAATTATCTTCCACAGGTCTGCAATCTTTTCTCTTAACTTCTTCCATCTTTTTTTCCTCCTTACTGTAGAAAATATACAGTATTCAAGAACGAAAGACAGAATCAGGGGACAATTGCTCCTACAAGCCCTGTTTTTGGAAGGAAGTTCCAATAATTAGACCTCTGCATAAATAGAAGCATGAATACAGCTAAGAAAGTTCAAGAGGCACAACAGAGATTGATAGTCTTTTATAGGATTTTTGCTGAAGTTCCTAATTTGGCATCCTTTTTCAATCTGATCTTAGAAACAGGTACGTTGCCATTGCTTGTGTCTTGACTTTTCTCTAAAGTAATGGCCATATTTAAAAAAACCCAAAATGGTATCTCATTATTTCATTTAGATCCACCATTTTGCTAAATAAAGATGCAAAAATCTTCACTGCATTTCTTGCTATTTTTTTTAGTATAAGCTCATAGGTCAAATGTATTTAGGGGCAATGGTGAAATATTCCTGGTAGAAGGCTGTTGGATTTTGCCAGATAGAGTCTCAGCGTAATCTATACCATGAAACAAAGGTCGGCCTTCTTTCTTCCTTTTCTTTTTCTAATAGCATATGCTAACAAAACCTTTGAGCTGAAAATTGATTTTTCTTCCTGAAGTCTGTAATGATGCATGATCATAAGGGAGAGAATAAAGAAATCTTTATAATCCAATTGTACTGCAATTACTAACAGTGATAGTTATTAACTTTTTGAAAAAACAAGGCACTTATTAGGGCAATCTCCTTTGCCCCATTTGTTGCCTTAATTATGAGACTGAAAGTTTATACATCTGCTACTCAAAACAATCAGATCTTGTTATATATCCACATATAGATAATGTAGTCTAACCAGCATGTTGGCTGGGGAATTCTGGGAGTTGAAGTCCACACATCTTAAAGTCGCCAAGTTTGAAAAACACTGATCTAAAGAGACAGTAAAATTGCAACATAGGCATTAATTCTGGTCTTCAAATAAGGAAAACAAACTCAATGAAAACATGAAGAGCAAGCAAAAATTTAACTCTGACAAGCTGGAAGTTGGGAAAGTCTGCTAAACTGGATAACCATTCATGGATGAGATTATATTCCCTGAAGAATATGGTGTGGATGGGGAGATATTCTAGGCTCACCTATGGAAAGAAGGCTGGTAACTGACAGTGTCCTGGAGAGCTTCTGATGGCCTCAGGCTAATTTGCCACTATGGGAGCAGAATGTTGGATCAGAGATCTCTTTAGTTAGATACACTTAAAAAAGAAGAAGAAGTATAAATAATTATACTATTCAAATGTTTCCGGATCCTGTCTTTCTTGTTTCCAGGTATTTATAGTACTGGAACACAAACATCCGTAAATACAGGGTTTAAATTGATGATTTAAGATACAGAAGGATTTAAATTGAAGATCTTGGCATGTGATGGCAACAGGCACACACAAAATAACTATTATGCTTAAAGAGATAATGAATTTTGGTTTAGAGAACATTGAACAAATGTTTTGAAGAAATATGAAAAAAGCTATATGGTTCATTTTTAAAATTAAAAAAAAAAACCTCTTCAAAACATTAATGGTTTTGAACATAAACCCAGAAAAAGTGCAGCTGCTTACAAAAGAAGAAATCAGTGTTGCTGCAGATGCAGCTCAAAGCTAGTTTACCCATTGGGTCAAAGTATTTTGGGCAGAGATCCTAATGGGCACTGTGGCTTTGACTTTCGTAGCCTAGTCTGTTGGGAAAGCTAATACATGAGTGGCCTGAACATTGTCCAAGCTGTTCAGAGGCTCGACTTAGCCACTCATGCCTCATAATGATAACAATGCCCATAACTGAGAAAAAAGGGGGATGTATGTATGTATGTATGTATGTATGTATGTATGTATGTATATATGGGATGTCTGTCTGTCTGTCTGTCTGTCTGTCTGTCTGTCTGTCTGTCTGTCTGTCTATCTATCTATCTATCTGCAGAGAGCCCCCACAGTTCCTTGGGAAGGACACTGTTGGAAGGAAATCTTACCAGATCCGTTCCGAGCCGGGAATGAAAGTTCTTAGGCAATTGCTTTAACAGATATAATTTTATTTTCCAAG
The DNA here is from genome assembly GCA_023362775.1 of Charina bottae. Classification (NCBI taxonomy): domain Eukaryota; kingdom Metazoa; phylum Chordata; class Lepidosauria; order Squamata; family Charinaidae; genus Charina; species Charina bottae. Next base: position 24,162,470 of record JALMGJ010000001.1, read on the forward strand.
AGCATGTACAGAGTCTGCTGGTTGGAGGTGGCCACACTTGTATTTCCCGCACAAACTCTTTATATAAGAGAGCTTGGCTGTTGTTATGTAAAAGTGTTCCCGCCCTCTAGGAACTTCTGAGGAAAGTGCAGTTTACTGGAGTTCCGAGAGGAGGCGCTCTGTGGTCAGGCCCCCTGCTGTTTGTGTTTCCTGTTCTGATAGTCCAGGTTCCCTTCTGGGTTGTGGCTTTGTCTACTAGCCTGGACTGTTCACCTTGAAAGGGATCTTTTGTGATTTGATTATGGAGATCTGTTTGGCTATTCACCTGAATGGGCTCTGCTAAATTTTGTGAATGAGCAACCTTTTGTGTTCTAAGGTTTCTGATTAAATCTGAAGGGAATCCTTTGTCTAAACAGTTGGGCTTCCTTTTACCTTTTAATCCCTGGCATCCCCTTTTGTACTGAACCCATTCTATTTTGTAACTTTTAACCTTTTACCTTGCTCAAGGAGAAGGCAATATTGGGGGAAGCAGTGTTTCGAAAATGGCGGTCTGAGAGAGAAGGGGGGGGGTGCCTCGAACCCTTCCAACAACACCGTCATCCCAGACCTGGTCCTCATTCTTCCTCAGAATCCTTTAGCTGCTGTACCTAAATGAATAAACAGGGAAAAGAGCAGCAGAGAGAAGAAGCCACTCCCCCAATGTGTCTTCTCTTTTCCTCGTTAATGCTTGTTTGGATTGCTCCTTCCCTGAATGAAATCAGTAGATCTTGGCAACTGCAGCAAGGAGAAGGTGGGGCTTGGCTCAGAGAAGGGAGCAGCTTCCCAAACACCCTCTAGAGCTTGGAATTGACATAGGCAGCAGGGAAAATTGGGAAAGGATCAATAGTTGTCTAAGTCATACCACTGGCAAATCTGAACTAGATATTGTAAGATGAAGGCTGGAACTCAACAGGAGTCTGCTAGTTGGAGGGCAGATCTTTTTCAGTCTAGTTCCAAGGTTAACTTTTGTGTGTATGTGTGACCCAAGAAGAAGTGCTGACTTGCCCTCCTTAGTCATAGGGCAGATCTGCACTTTCTGCTTGGCCTATCTCCAGTTAGGCCACTCACCATTTCCTGACTGCGAAACTGATGACGTTATCTTCCTCCCACTCGCAGCCCATTGCAAATGAACCCCACACCCATGTTTTGATGCAGAACTGCTGTTTTCCAACCTGAGCTGTCTTAAGCTCCCTCACTTTATCTTTGTGTGAATTAGAGAGGGGCTTGTCTGAGATGTTTTCTCAAATTAGTTTCTTGAAGGGACTCCAGCCCCACTTGTCTGATCATTGTCTTGGTAGTGGCTCTTCCTCCTGCCCTCCTAGGCCACTCCCTCTGCCCTCCACACCTCCCGTCACCTTCATTCAGCCTCTCTGTTTGCCAGGATGTCTGGGAATGATGGAGTTTTAATCCAATACATCTGGAGGACGTCAGCTTGAGGAACGCTATCTTAGGTACACAATTTGAGCCAGTTTGGTCTAGTGGTTAAGGTGCTGGGCTAGAAACCAGGAGTCTGTGAGTTCTAGTCCCGCCTTAGGCATGAAAGCCGGCTGGGTGACCTTGGCCCAGTCACTCTCTCTCAGCCCAACTCACCTCACAGGGTTGTTGTTATGGGGAAAATAGGAGGAGGGAGTATTAGGTATGTTCACTGCCTTGAGTAATTTATAAAAATAATAAAGGTGGGATAGAAAATAAAATAAATAAATAAATTTTATTTATTTATTTGATTTATCACCACCCAACTCCCTCAAGAGGGACTCTGGGTGGTTTACAATCAAGCATAATTAATTATACTACAAATATAAATAAAATTAAATAAAACGTTAAAATAACAATTCAAGAATATAATAAATATAATAAAATCCAGATGGCAGTATCTTCTTTAAAACCATGGAAAGGGTATTCTAGGGCCACCCTAAGGCATTAGCCATCCCCAAGAGTGTACACTCTTCTTCCCACCCCAGGCCTGTTGACAGAACCAGGTCTTGAGTTTTTATTTTTAATTAATGATCACAGATCCCTGCATTAAATAGCCAATATTGGGAGCCAATTCATTACATCATAACTGTTATCTTCAGGATTTCTCTACAGGACTTTAAACCAATATCTTTTTGAGAATTGACACTCACAGAAGGAACAACAGGAAGAGAACATCTGGTAACAGCAACAGTAAGGGAATAAAAACATTTTTCTTCTGGAAGGATAGAAACTACTAAAAAAATTATCTGTGACCATATATGGTCCCTTTTCTCACAGTTACTACCCAAACAGTGCCTCATTTTAATGTTTAATGTTCAGCATATGGTATCCAGCTGGCCAATTTAAGTCCAGTGTTTTAAACACAAAGCTAAATAAAATCAATCATTTAAGCTCAAAGAAAATATTGTCCTTTTCCAGAATGATAAATTGTGAACTTATCAGAAATGTATTTATTTATTTATTTTATTTATTATTCGAATTTATCACCGCCCATCTCTACAACAGTAGACTCTGGGCGGTTTACAACAATATCATAAAAACAATTAAAACAATTAAAACTTATACAGCTAAAATCCACTAAAATAATAAATAGAAAAATCCAAAGATGGTAAGTTCTTAAAAGGAGGATATTACTAAGCCAACCACCCCCAGGAGGAAATTAATGTCACAATTATTTATGCACTGCAGGTAATTAGAAGAAATTAACATGCTGGGAAACGTGAGGTCAGTTTAACTTGACAGGGCAATTTCAGAGAGGCTAATGTAACCTTTTAGTCTACAAAGGAACATTCATGCTAATGTGTCTGATTAGTAAACACACACAAATAAATAAATATGATTCAAAACACATTATAGAACAGCAAGAACAATTCACAAGCAGTATCTGATCACCATAAGCCCCCAAATCCTCATGCTAAAGACACCACTACTGAAAAACCACAGAGAATTAAGTAACAGATATTACACATTAATACAGGTAGTCCTCAGGACCACAATAGGGACCAGAAAATTCATCATTAAGTGGTGCAGTCATTAAGCAAGGCATCATGTGACCACACCCAATTTAACAAATTTTTTGCGGCGGTCATTAAGTAAATCACTGTGGTTGTTAAGTGAATCACGTGGTTGTTAAGCAAATCATGCAGTCGTTAAGTGAATCATGTGGTTCCCAATTGATTTTGCTTGTTGGAAGCTGGCTGGAAGGTTGCAAATGGTGATCACGTGACCCCAGGATGCTGCAACTGTTGTAAATACATGCCAGTTGCCAAGTGCCCGAATTTTGATCACGTTACTGTGGGGACACTGTGACAGTCATAAGTGCGAGAACTGCTCGTAAGTCACTTTTTTCAGCACCATCGTAATTTCAAACAGTCGCTAAACAAATGGTCGTAAGTCAAGGACTACCTGTACTGCTTATAATGGTAGATTTTAAAAAATGCATTCTGATGCAATCAGTGACATGGTTGCACAGATAAGTATTGAGAAAGAAGTGAATGGACAAGTCCAAAATGTGCATTCAGAACATTATATGAAAATTGTAAAAGATCACTTCCCCAGAAGAGTCCAAAAGTGAAATGCAAGATTCTTACTGGGAAGAATGCGTTTGGAAGACATCTCGCTCGGGTCATCCAAAGGGCTTTAAACTAAACCTGGAGGGGGAAGGAGGCCAATTTCTAGGACCAAACCCAAAGCCCCAAGACAGTGAATGTGACAACAAATTTGACAACGAGGAAGGAAGTGTTGAGAAGGAAGGGGCGCTCAGATATAAAACAGGAGATGCAGCAAGCAAATGCAAGGTCAGCCACAAAGGGCTCAGATGCCTGTACACCAATGCTCAAAGTATGGGGAACAAACAGGGAGAACTTGAAGTCCTACTACATGAGGGCAGGTATGATATTGTTGGTATAACCAAAACTTGGTGAGATGGAACCAATGACTGGAATATACGTACTACTAGACGGGTATAATTTGTCCAAAAGAAACAGACCCAACAAAAGAAGAGGAGGAGTTGCACTGTATGTAAAGAATTACTACACCTGTACAGAGATACATGATACCAAGGATGAAAGCCTTCTAGAAAGCATTTGGGTGAATATTAGGGGGAAAAGAAATGACATTGCCATAGGTGTGTACTACAAGCCACCCAACTAAGCAGAGGAAATAGATGAACTTTTTGCAAATCAGTTACCTGAGGTGTCCAGGAAACACACCACTGTAGTAATGGGGGACTTTAATTACCCTGACATCAACAGGGAAACAAACTCTGCAGCAAGTGGGAGATCGAACAGATTCCTGACGTACCTAGCTGACAACTTTATCATCCAAAAGGTGGAAGAGGGAACTAGAGGGTCAGCTATACTGGACTTAATACTTACTAATAGGGATAAAATGGTTGAGGGAGTGGAAGTTGTAGGAACTTTGGGAGAGAGTGGCCATGTCATACTAGGATTCACCATAATGCAGGCAAGGGTAACTGAACAAAGTCAGACTAATGTTCTAGATTTTAAGAGACCTGACTTCAACAAACTAAGAGGAAGAAGAGGAAGAAGAGGGGGAAACAGTTAAGGATGCTTGGGAAACTCTAAAAACGAGATAATAAAGGCCCAAACAAAAACAATACCACAGAGAAAGAAAAACAAGAGATACCTGACGAGACCAGCGTAGTTGCACAAAGAGCTCTCAGACAAGCTGAGGGACAAAAAGGACAAGTATAAAAAAATGGAAAGAGGGGCTTATAACTAGAGCAGAATACCAACAAATAGCCTGAATCTGCAAGGGTGGAGTCCGGAAGGCTAAGGCTCAGAATGAGCTAAGCCTTACAACAAATGCCAAAAATAACAAAAAAACTTTCTTTCGATATGTAAGAAGCAAGAGGAAAGTCAAGGAAAGGGTTGGTCCACTAGTGGTAGAAGATGGCAAGAAGGTGATGGGCAGCAGGGAGAAGGCGGAACTGCTTAATTCCTTTTTTGAATCTGTCTTTACGCAAAAGGAAAAAATAGCCCAACCTGTCAAAAGCAGCACCGTGGGAGACACAAGGATAATGCAGGTCAAAGTAGGTAAGGAATTGGTAAGAGAGCACCTAGCTGCTTTGAATGAGTTCAAGTCTCCTGGAGCGGATGGTTTACATCCCAGGGTACTGAAGGAGCTGGTGGATGTGATCTCGGAACCACTGAAGGAAATCTTTGAGAGCTCCTGGAGCATGGGGGAGCTGCCAGAGGACTGGAAAAGAGCTGATGTGGTTCCGATCTTTAAAAGGGGGAAAAAGTGGATCCAGGAAACTGCAGACCAGTCAGCTTGACCTCAATACCTGGGAAAATCCTGGAAAAGGTAATCAAGCAGCGGGTTTGTGAGCACTAGAAATGAACGAAGGGATTACTAGAAGCCAGCATGGGTTTGTTAAGAACAGGTCATGCCAAACAAATCTTATTGCCTTCTTTGATAAAGTGATTAAATTAGTGGACCAAGGAAATGCTGTGGATATAGTATACTTAGATTTCAGTAAGGCATTTGATAAAGTAGACCACAGCCTACTTCTTGGTAAGATAGAACAATGTGGGATAGATAGTACCACTACCAGATGAATTCGCAGTTGGCTGGCCAACTGCATTCAGCGTGTGGTCCTTAGTGGAACTACATCTATGTGTAGAGAAGTATGCAGTGTGGTACCTCAAGGTTTTGTCTAGGGTCCAGTGCTCCAACATCTTCATAAATGACCTTGATGAGGGGATTGAATGGGCGCTCATCAAATTTGTGGATGACACAAAGCTGGGGGGAATTGTCTCAGAAGAGAGACTCAAGATTCAGAAGGATCTTGACAGACTTGAGCAATGGGCCCTATCCAACAAGATGAAGTTCAATGGCGAGAAATGTACGGTCCTGCACTTAGGCAGGAAAAACCAGATGCACGGGTACAAAAGAGGCAGTACCTGGCTCAACAGTAAGACCTATGAGATGGATCTAGGTGTCCTGGTGGACCACCGCTTAAGTATGAGTCAGCAGTGTGCTGCATCTGCCAAAAAAGCCAATGCAGTCCTGGGCTGTATCAACAGAGGGATAGTATCAAGATTATGGAAAGTGATAGTACCACTCTATACCACACTGGTGAGGCCACAATTGGAATACTGCATCCAGTTCTGGTCACCACAATACAAAAAAGATGCTGAGGCTCTAGAAAGAGTGCAGAGAAGAGCAACAAAGATGATAAGGGGTCTAGAGCAGAGCTTTCCAAACTGTGTGTCGGGACACGTTAGTGTGTCGGCTGCAGTGTCTGGGTGTGTCGCGGCTGCTGCTGCCTCTGAGCCCTGCCAGGATTCCACGCAGGTCCTAGTGCCTGCCTTGTGCCTTGCTGCCTCCAAATCTGCTGTGATTCTGCACAGGTCCTAGTGCCTGCCTTGTGCCCTGCTGTAAGAGTGTGTCGCGAAATGATGCATGTCTAAAAAGTGTGTCACCAACATGAAAAGTTTGGAAAGCTCTGGTCTAGAGGCTAAATCCTATGAAGAATGGCTAAAGGAACTAGGTATGTTCAGCTTAACGAAGAAAAGCCTGAGGGGAGACATGAAAGCAGTCTTCCAATACTTGAAGGGCTGCCACAGGGAAGAGGGCATCAATTTATTCTCCATAGCACCTGAGGGTAGGACAAGAAGCAATGGGTGGAAGGAAGCTCATCAGAGGGAGATCCAACCTGGAAATAAGGAGGAATTTCCTAACAGTGAGAACTATTAAGCAGTGGAACAGCTTGCCTCCCGGAGTTGTGGGTGCTTCATTGCTGGAGGTTTTCAAGAAAAGATTGGACAACCATTTGTCCGAGATGGTATGAGGATTCCTGCTTTGGGCTTAGGCAGGGGGTTGGACTAGAAGACCTCCAAGGTCCTTTCCAACCCTATGATTCTATGATTCTGTGATTCTATCGGAAATCCAAAGAAATTTAAACCAGAAAACATCTGTCCAAGTGGCGCAAGGAAATGTGGTGCCAATTTCATGGTTGGGACTCACACAATCAGACTGCCCCCAGCCCAGCAGAGACTCCTTCTCCTACTAACTCCTGAAATGGAACAAGACAGGTGGAGGCTGCTTTCAAAGTAAGCTGGGGCAGGTTGAGGATGACACTGAGCATTGATGTCCTCAACAAGCCATTAACGTGGCATCTTCATGCATGGACAAAAGGGCATGAAGATGAGCCCCCAGCACATCCCGCTAGCAGCAAACAAAGACTGCCATTTTTAAATGGATGATGCTCTTGATGGAAATAATCAATAACACTGGCTCAGACGTCCACTGTTCCTTTCTGATATTCTGTTCAGGAATCTCTAACCTCTCTCCATATCAATAGAGAAGAGGGCTTTTAAAATGCAAAGCTAAGCAAGAGAGCACTGAATTTCTTCAGAAGCAAAATAGCATGACACTCTGCCAACAAATGTAACTTCTGTGCTTTTGAACAACTTGGCTCCAACCTATCCCTGAATGTCTTCATTCCTAGGGCAAAAGTACTGGAAATGTTGTAGGATACCATGACAACCCAACCAAACAATGTGAAACTCTTGACTCCCCAGTATTTGGGAATGTGGGAGATTTCAGTGAAAAGAATGAAGCAAAAGTAGCCAGCTTGTCTAGGGGATTACCAAAATGTTTCAAACCATTTTTATAAGCACTGTGATAAGAAGCTTCCAAAACACGATAATACATCTGATAATTCTCTGGGAATCAACAGGCATATCTTCAGAAACAGAAAGCCAAAGGTTTACTTAATTTAAGAGTGAAACCTTACACAGATTCACTGAAAAATAAATCCCACTGAATGTAGTGGGATGTCCTTTAGAATAAGTCAGCATAGGATTGCAGTCTTATTTAACTAGATTTAGATGCCACATCCTAAGCCAAAGTTTCTCAACCAGGGTTCCGTGGACCCCTAGGGTTCTGTGAGAGGTCACTAGGGGTTCCCTGGGTGATCACGATTTATTAAAAAAAAATTATTTCAATTTCGGGCAACTTCACATTAAAGAGGTAAGTTTCATTCTTTATTTTTAGTTTAAGAGCACTGTTAATGCATATCTACAGGCCTACACATGAAACGAATATAATAATTTTGTAACTTCTAGCCCAGAGCTTTCCAAACTGTGTGTCGCGACACATTAGTGTGTTGGCTGCAGTGTCTGGTTGTGTTGTGGCTGCTGCTGCCTCCAAACCTGCCCTGCCAGGATTCCGCGCAGGTCCTAGTGCCTGCCTCGTGCCTTGCTGCCTCCAAACCTGCTGTGATTCCACGCAGGTCCTAGTGCCTGCCTTGTGCCCTGCTGTAAGAGTGTGTCACGAAATGATGCATGTCTAAAAAGTGTGTCACCAACATGAAAAGTTTGGAAAGCTCTGTTCTAGCCTATATTTAAGCCTGAATGTGCAGGGGTTCCCCGAGGCCTGAAAAATATTTCAAGGGTTCCTCCAGGTCAAAAGGTTGAGAAAGGCTGTCTAAGCACTGAAGCCTTGATCAATGGCTAAAATCACTGGTAAGTACTCTTGCCTCAGGAGGATACTGGCACCACACATCCTGGCTTTGCTCCTGCCATTTTATCCCTGGTGACGGTGTTCTGCCTGCATGGAGTCCCTTGCAAGGGAGATGGGCGGGGAATAAATTGAAATAATAAATAAATAAAATAAATAATGGAAGTTTGAGGGTCTGCATTGGGCAGTCCACCCCTCAGCTGGTGGATCAGGCCTGATCAGCACTTGAATGGAGATATCCAGGGAAGATCAGGATTGTAGCTAGACTCAGAATTTTTTTTTATAAAAGTTCCAGAAGTCAGTAGTAAACAATTTCTATATTGTTGCCAAGGACAAAACACGTTGGTTCTGTTGGAAATGTAGCATCAAAAGTGGATCCTTTTACCATATTTGGTGGTCTTGTGTGAAAGCAAAAAAATATTGGTCTAAAATACATAAATATATATGTGAAATACTAGGTAACAATATAGAGATGAAACCAGAATATTACCTGATAGGCAAAATTGATGACAATATGAATAAAAGACAAAAGATTTTGTTTCTATATTTAAGTACTGCTGCTAGAATAAAATATGCCCAATATTGGAAAAAAGAAAATACACCAACTAAAGAAGAATGGATTATAAAAATAATGGAATTGATGCAAGTTGATAAACTGACAAATTTAATAAAAGAGAAAGAAAAAGGGAAGTATAGGGAAGTATGGGACCCCTTTACAGAATATATTCAAAAAGAATATAACATAAAATAGTGAAACAAAAAATATAAATAGAATATTAAGTATAGTAAGGGGGGGAATACAAATAATAAAATAGAAGAAGTAAGAGAGAAAATGTATACTAGATAGTTACATTTAAATTCTTTGTTAAGAAAGCCGGGAGTAATTTTAAAGATGTATATATATGTAGGTAATGTATGTTAAAGTTGTATAAATTTAGAGAGATAGGTATGTACTAGAATAGTAAAACAATTATAAGGAAGGGTAGAAAATAGTTAATGTACTAGAAAAAGATAAAAAGGATGAGGAATGGACTTTAGGAGGAAAGACGGAAAGTAGGAATTGGATATAAGATCAGAGAAGGATTAAGAAGAAAAAGGAAAGTAGGAAAAGGTGTAAAAATAAGGATTAGATATTAAGAAATGAATAGAAATGTTTGAAAAATGTGTATATACAACTTGTTATAATGTGACTAAATGTTATGTGTTATGTAATGTTTTTTTTATGTTGAATGTAAATAAAATCTTTATAATTAAAAAAAAAGTTCCAGAAGTCAGTAGTAAACAATTTCTATATTGTTGCCAAGAACAAAACACGGATGTGCCCTTTCAGTCTTTAGGAGTCCTGCTCAGGTCAAAAGAGACTTCTTTATTGAGGAGGCTACTTGATCCAAGTTCTACTGTACATCTCAGAGAGCCTAGACAAATACAGTAGCCTTATTCTCCATCAACATGGAGGCTATGAGCCAGATAGGTGGCAGGGATGTGACTATTGGGGTGAGGCTAGTAAGCATGGTCCATCATTCTCCTGATGGAAAAGTAAATATGTGAGAATTTATGACAGAACAAAGATTCTTCAAGGCCTTGGATAGCCATTTCTCTCTTTAAGGTACCCTAAATCCACCTCCAGAAGCCCAAAATCAAATTTGTGTCAATCTTGCCCACAAAAGTGTGCTTGCAGGCTCTGCTTCTTTGCTCCCTTGATACAAGGAACAGGATAATCAGGCTTTGTATTATCTGTTAATGCAAACATGCATAAAAATAATGCTTCTATTTATTAAGCTTTCTCTTCTTACTTTTGCTAAGTAGGAAAAAATTAGGGTGGGGGCCATCACCAAAAAGCAGAGAAATAAGTAGAGATGAGGACCCCTCAGAAAAGCAGCCTCTTGCATCAGGAGAATGCTGGAACCATGCATACAGACTCTGCTCCTCACATATTTATAAGGAGATCAGATCAACTGATGGAGAATACACATAGTTGTGGTTTCTAGATTTGAGGGCTATGTATCACCTCCAGAACCAGAATTGCATGTCTCTAAGTATCAGTTGTTCTGGAACTTGTGTAGGAGAGTCTACTTTTTGCTTGGGGACTTCTTATAACTGTTGGGTTGTCCACTGTAGTAATAAAATATTGGACTAGATAGGTCTTTAGTCTAATCCAGCAAGCCTTTTCTTATGAGAAAATTATCTGGAATCTTATATAACTTTTATTGTAAAAACTTATTTTAAACTGGAATAGCACTATTAAACATTGTTCAAAGTTTGGTCTTTATCTAAAAGACCTATTGTCTTTTTGGAAGTCTCTCAAGAAGTGGTTTCTCCAGCAGGCCTGGGGATCCCTTGGAAACAGGGAGTCCATGAGATGGCTTTACAGTATTGTGTTGAGTTCTTTAAACACTCTCCTGTGGTCTTACTTATATGTATGTTTTGTTGTTTTTAATGGTTATGATCTTTTTGTTGTTTTGTCTTATTATACACCGCCCAGAGTCTCATTTGTGAGATGGGTGGCTGTATAAATTTGATAAAGAAATAAAGAAATAGAAAAGAAGTCCAGTGGTCAGCTGATATCAGCTGATTCTCAAGCTCCTTTTGAATACAGTTTGAAAGCTATTTGAGAAGAGCAGGGAGCATTGTGCCATGAAGCAGCAGAAATCCTTCCCATTTTACTGTGTTGCCCCCCACACCCCACTGCTGCTGGTCAGATTGATGCAGGTATCTGAGCTGGCAATTGGTTGGAAACCTGACAGGTACATAAGAGAACCTGTTTCAAATGAAATGGACTGTCCTGCTACACAAATGGTCCTAGAAGACAGTGCCTAGGGGTTGCAGGAGAATGGCTGGGCCTGCACCAGCCTAAAGTGGCCAATAGGTGCTGGGTTAATCCTCCCATTTGCCACAACAAAATAGTCATTGGAGTCCTTGGTGCTCTCTGAGCCTTGTTGTTTTCTTGCAGACGTTTCATTGCCAGGCTAGGCAACATCTTCAGTGCATAAAGGGAGTGGGACTTGCTCTCTGTTTATATACCATGGCTTGTCCTGCTTGTGTTGGTGGAGGTGTTGTTCTTTCCTTAGTAGTTCCTTGATTGGACTGTTGTTTGCTACTTAGTTGATTGACTGAGTTAATAGTTCCTTGATTAGGGTATATTGTGCTGTTTGATCTGGTGCTAATCTTGGTATTAATCTTTGCATATCTAGGTGATGATTGCTGGCAAGGAGGTGTTCTGGTCTTCTGGCTTTTCTATTGTCTCTTTGAATGGTATGTAAATGTTGTTTACCTCTATGTGTCTGTTGATGGCTGCTTTGTCTGAGTGCCAAGCTTCCAGGAATTCTATAGCATTTTTGAACTTGGCTTGGTTTAAGATGCTCACAGTTTCCCAGTTGAAAGTATGGTTAAGTCTGTCCATGTGTTGTGAGATTAAGGAGTTTTCATTGTGTCTTCTGACTGCTAGTTGGTGTTCGTGGATGCGTTCTGCTAGTCTTCTGCCAATCTGTCCTACATAGTGGCTGTTACAGTCCTTACACTGTATGTTGTAGATAACTCCTGTTTTTTCTTCTTGGGTTACTGGGTCTTTTGGTTTACTTACGATGTTCTGAAGGGTTTTGGTTGGTTTGTGTGCTACAGTGATGCCGTGTGGTTGTAACAGTCCATTAGTAGTTTCTGAGATGTTTCCGATGTAGGGCAGTGTAATCCTTTTCATAGCTTCTGTTGGTTTTGCTGTGGTGGGTTGAGTGGTCAGGCACTTTTTGATAAAGTTGCATGGGTATCCATTTTGCTGGAAGATGCTATATAAGTGGTCTGTTTCCTTTTTCTGGTGTTTTGGGTTGCTGCAGTGCTTTTGTGCTCGTCTGAATAGTGTTCTTACACAGCTCCTCTTGTGGGAAGTTAGGTTATTGCTTTGGTAGTGGAGCACTCGGTTAGTGTGGGTAGATTTCCGGTAGACTTGTGTTTCTAGAATGCCATAATTTCCTCTACTGATGAGGATGTCCAAGAAGGGTAGTGTGTTGTTGTTTTCTTCTTCCCTTGTGAATTTTATTCCATTGAAGATGTTGTTGATGGTTTCATGTGTTTCCTCCAGTTGATCCTTTTTTATTATGACGAAGGTGTCATCTACATACCGGATCCATACTTTGGGTTGTATGTGTGGGAGTGCTATCCTTTCTAGACATTGCATTACAATCTCTGCTATGGGTCCTGAGAGTGGTGATCCCATAGGTGTTCCTTTGATTTGTTGGTATATTTGTCCATCAAATAGTCAGTGATGTGCATCAAATTGTATTCATGGCAAAACCTATATTGGGATAAAGGGAAAACATTATTTTAAGCACTACTTTAATACTAGTATGCCTGTGAACTATTTAAGGTAGCCTTGTATATTTCCTGGGGATCAGATGAAGGCATTATTATGAGGATATAACAGGAAGAAAAAAGATGTCAGGCAGGGCATGTTGTGGTCAGCACAGTCCCTAGGGGAGATCAGAATCTGCAAGAAGGTGGGTGCAACATTGCAATACAAAAAGGCCACAGCTTGCATTCTGACAACACGCCCACCATTTTGCAGATTTTGATGCTCCCGCCCCAATAGTTGCTGCTGTTTATGCCACAGTTAGACACGGTTCAACACAATTGATAAGAGTTCAGCTCAGCGAGAGGATGGTATACATTTGGACTGCATATACTAATTTAAATGTTTAATAAGCCAGTTTTTCCTACTGTTAAATAAACAACTTGATTATTAATAATTTAATTGTATAACCTAACATGAAGTTTTAAATATCTGCGTATGTGTATTAATGGTATAATATATGTATATGTATGACATGAAGATATTTGTGCATTGTTATTGACTTTCTTTTGGGGGTTGGTTGCATGCAGTAAAAATAAATTTAACAGAGTCATTGTATCTTTAACTTCAAAAATCCTTTTGCTAATATAAGTTAATTTTGATCCTATTTATCATTTTATATATTTTATCCATCCATCCACTGATTTGTGTCAATTACCCTGTTCTTCTTCAAAACAAGATTTCTTATTACTGCTGTTTGTTATATTTATAGAGCTTGTATTTATAATGAAGAAATGGTTTTAAAAATGTTTTAGATTCATGGAAATCATGTTGCACATCATGTAAAGTTTTCTTCATGTTTCCCAAAGGTGAGAACCCTGTGGATATAGCGGATGGAAAAATGACATTTCCCATGACTCAGGGCTAATCTGCAAGCTGTCAGGTTGACCCTGGAAGCATGGGAAACACTTAAAAAATCTATCAAGTGTTGCCACCTTTTGGAAAAGAAGGGAAAAGAGAAAAGGAAACTGAAGAAAGACAAAGGAAGCAAATATAAATAATATATATCAGCTTAGCTATATATTTTGGGTAGGTTTACTGAAGTTTGTAATATAGTTTGGGATAAAAATAGAGGGAAATGGAATATTTTCTGTGGTAAAACAGGTCATAGACCTTTCTGCTTTAAAAGAAAACAGCCTGGTTCTGCCAAGATGATTGAATTCAAATATTTGAGAAGCATGTAAGGGAATCCCTATGCTTTTCTCAAAGACATGTCTATATCCTTAAATGTTTAACAGCTATTGTGCTATGGGGCTTGAATCAATATTCAAGAATCATGAACTCAAGGAAGTATACATAATACTCCTGCCTCCAGTTTTATCAGTTTTATTTACCTAGCCCTGCGTGACGGAGTGAGCTCCTGCACTAGCCCCAGCTCTTGCCAACCTAGCAATTTGAAAGCATGCAAATGCAAGTAGATATATAGGTACCACTTCTGTGGGAAGGTAACAGCGTTCCGCGTGCCTCATGCTGGCCACATGACCGTGGAAGTGTCTTTGGACAATGCTGGATCTTCGGCTAACAAACGGAGATGAGCACCGGCCCCTAGAGTTAGACACGACTGCACAAATGTGCGGGGGGAACTTTTACCTTTTACCTGTTTTATCCCTTGACAACAACTTTATGAGGAAGTTTAGTTTAAGAAATATTAACTGGCCCAAAGCCACCAAGGGAGTTTCTGTGACTAGAAGTGGACCTGAATCACCGTCTTCCCAGTCCTAGTCCAATACCTTAGTACAGAGCGTTCCAAACTTTTCATGTTGGTGACACACTTTTTAGACTTGCATCATTTTGCGACACACTCTTACAGCAGGGCATCATTTCGCGACACACTCTTACAGCAGGGCATCATTTCGTGACACACTCTTACAGCAGGGCACAAGGCAGGCACTAGGACCTGCGTGGAATCACAGCAGGTTTGGAGGCAGCAAGGCACAAGGCAGGCACTAGGACCTGCGTGGAATCACAGCAGGTTTGGAGGCAGCAAGGCACAAGGCAGGCACTAGGACCTGCGTGGAATCACAGCAGGTTTGGAGGCAGCAAGGCACAAGGCAGGCACTAGGACCTGCGCAGAATCCTGGCAGGGCAGGTTTGGAGGCAGCCAGGCAGGCACTAGGACCTGTGCAGAATCCTGGCAGGGCAGGTTTGGAGGCAGCCAGGCAGGCACTAGGACCTGCGCAGAATCCTGGCAGGGCAGGTTTGGAGGCAGCCAGGCACAAGGCAGGCACTACGACCTGCGTGGAATCCTGGCAGGGCTCGGAGGCAGCAGCAGCCGCAACACACCCAGACACTGCAGCCGACACACTAATGTGTCCCAACACACAGTTTGGAAAGCTCTGCCTTAGTAACTACACCACATTGAAACCCTGCCTGTTCAATTAAATGGGTTGTTCAACCCATAGGCAGGATTTTTCAAGAAATGAGGCCAATATGTATATTTGCCCATCCTGAGTAGCAACAGCAGTCAGAATTGGATTGGCTGAGTGGGTGGCTGAAATGACAAATGCCTTGCTACAAGGAGAGGTAGGTCTTGCATGTTTGCAGAATCTATGATAATATCATTAAAGAACATTCTCCCAGAGAATTCCTGGCCAGTGTCTAATATTCCATTCTTGAGATTCTTGTGCATGGAATAATTTCTCAATTTCAGATTGAAGGAAATGGGCTCTTCACTTTTAAAAGATAAGCTCATAACCCAGGAATTCTTCTGAACGTGACCTAGAAGCCCAGGTGTTGACAGTGGCCAGCAGGCCAGTAGCCAGGAGGGGGTGCCAACTCAGCCTATTCCTAAAACATGCAAATCTAGCCAACATGACATTTATATATTATATAATATCACTACTGGATTTTTGCAGTGCACTTCACTTAGCGTTGCTTTTAAAGATTATTTGGAAACAACAGCTGCCTAAAAACACTGTATAAGCACCCATATGTTAACAGTGACAGATCGTCATGGAGAAGATCTATTTAAGTGGTTGCTAAGAGTTGACACCAATGTGATGGCACATAATCAATCAATCAATCAATCAATCAATCAACCAACCAACCAACCAACCAACCAACCAACCAACCAACGAATCAATCTGTTAACAGGGCTGACTATAGAAAGCAGACTGTCTTATTTGAAACAGCTATCTTTGCTTCCAGGGACAACTCTAACCAACTGGTTATGACCTTTACAGCCCTGAATGATTTAGGACCATGATATTTAAACAACTGGCTTATCTCATATGATCATCTTCAGAAGCTCTCTTGTTACACCCAGCAATCTCTGAGTTTCTTTTTGAACAGGATCACTTTGATGGCTGTGCCTAGGCTTTGGAAGGTCCTTCCCATCTCACTTCCTCGCTAACAACTTTTCAGAAGCGAACAATCCAGCTTTATAGGAAGGCCTTTGTTGCCTATTCCTGCCTGCTATTTTTTTATCAAATTCTGTGTTAAATATTTAAATTACTTTTAATTGTTATTGTTGTGTTCTGGCGTTTTTTGGCTGCTGCTTTGTGTTTTCTATGTTTATGCTCTAAAGTAATTTTAAAATCTTTATTTTTTAAAGAGCTTCCTAGAACTGTGGAGGCTTTGTGGAATATAGAGGAAAAATAAACGAATTAATAAACAAATTGATAAGCTGCAAAAACAAAAGCTTAATATTTGTTATTCATAATCCTTACAAAACTTAAGAGATTTATCTATGACATGAATTAAATCAAATAGTAAAGATTGATTAAACTGCAAGTTTCAGTTGCATTCAATGACTTACTTATTTGACCATAAATTTATTTCTGTAAGTAAATTCTGCTACACCATTTCTGTATCAGATAGCGAGGAAAGTAAAGGGTGGAGGGATGGGTAAAACAAGGATGTTTTATTATTGTTGGGTTCTTAATGTTCCCTGGGCTTGGTTGTTTGGCTGCAAACATTTCATTGCCAGTGGACTGATGATATTATCTAGCCTGGTAACAAAATGTGCAGGAAAACAACCATAAGCAGAGAACACCAAGAGTCCAATTCAACTCTGACCTTCATATATTCTCTACTAATGTTTATATTACCATCCTACTGCTCTTTAATTTAAGTTTAAGATTAAACTATTGATTGAGATATTGGCCAAAGAAAGATTTTATCACAAACACCAAAAGGGGTGATGTGGGGTGTTTGGTCTGTAGTATCCTTCTACAATCCTTCTAGGGGGCGTGGTGGCTCAGCGGGTAAGACGCCAGGCTTGTCGATCAGAAGATTGCAAGTTCGGAGGTTCGAATCCCTAGCCCCGCGTGACAGAGTGAGCTCCCGCACTCGCCCCAGCTCTTGCCAACCTAGCAATTCGAAAGCATGCAAATGCAAGTAGATAAATAGGTACCACTTCGGTGGGTAGGTAACAGCATTCTGCACGCGTCATGCCGGCCACATGACCGTGGAAGCGTCTTCAGACAACGCTGGCTCTTCGGCTAAGAAACGGAGATGAGCACCGGCCCCTAGAGTCAGACACGACTGCACAAATGTGCGGGGGGATCCTTTACCTTTTATCCTTCTACAAGGAACAATATTTACAGATGAACTGTAATAAGGCTACTATTGTGAGCTTAGTAAAAAGGTCTAGAACTTGAACTATCAGTGGGCAGAATTTTGAAATTGAGGACACTGTTTCATTCCTTTGGTAATTATAAAGTCCATTTCATAAATGCTGTCCAGGAAGCATAAAGAAGTATTGTAGGCATTTTATCATTTTTATATCTGAGAAGTGCTGGCTGGGGAATTCTGGGAGTTGAAGTCCAGTCATCTTAAAGTTGCTAAGGTTGAGAAACACTGTTATAGATTGAGGGAACAAATTAATTACAAAGCCCATACAAGAGGTGAACTGCATTCCAAATGCAGAATTCTGATTGGAAGCCTTTTTAGAAATTATTAATTATGGGCTAAAATTGAGCTTCTGCCCACAAGAACCCTAATCTGAATTGATCGTTTCAGGCTTCTTGGGTGTAGGAGGTAAATAAGAAAATGGCACAAATTGGGTTTGTCCCTCAGATGCTTCTGAGGTTGGGATATGAAGAAACTAGAGTAGCGCTCAAAGGATAATTGATAATAACATGGACATAGATCACAATGGAATTCCTACAAATATAATAATTGAAAATAGGATTTTCGGCAGTTGGGCTGTCTGATTTCTTTATGAAAAAAGCTCTGTGTGTATTGTGGGGATATATAAATGCTCTGGTTTATTTTATTATTATTTTTTTTTATAGATTTTATTAAGATTTTAAATATACAAAGTTAAAAGTTGAAAATGAAACAGAAATAGAAATACAAATTAAAGGAATAGGAAAAGAAAAGTGTAGTAAAGCAAAGGAAAGAAAAAGAAAACAAACATAGAAATTGGATAACTTCCGATCTATCCATGGTCATAGGAGTAAAGAAAAATAATTTGTTCTTACATGCTGGCTATTCATATAACATTCATATACATTTCTTGTCTAATATATTCTATTTATATATAATCTAATCATCAAAACCCCATGCAAGCTTTGCTCCTCCTGCTTTTTGCAAATAGTCCATCAAAGGCTTCCACTCTTTAAGAAAATAACGATTTGAGTTTTCTTTTAATAAACATGTCAATTTGTCATTTTCTGCCAAATGCTCTGATTTATTTTGAAGTGGGGTAAGGGCTTAAGAATATTTATCTGGATTGCTTCTAGGGCTGGTTTGACTTCATTCATCTTTAATGATTTGGATTAAGATTAGCAAGGTATAATAATAAATGCTTGGTTTTAGGCTTAATAGGATTAAGATTATTATAATTGTATTATTAATTATAATGGCAGGCAATTTATATGCTTTTTAGTTTGATTTTTATTATAGTAGACAGAAATGTATAGAATAGTAGTAGGAAGGAAATAATTAAATAAATGTTATCCTTGAGGGGAAAGTTGAGTAGGAGGTGTGTGTGTTTGTGTGTGTGTGTGTGTGTGTGTGTATACACATACATACACATACACACACACACACACACACACACACACACATACATACATTTCTTTTTTTTTTAATATAAGGGGATGGAGCAACTGTATTTAGTGATTTTTATAATGTGCCAATGGAACGATTTATAGAGATAATGTGATTTTGGCTTAATATAGAGTAAGGGATTGATTATGGAAAATTTGTTGTATACCCTTGCTGTTAAAAGTCGGAAGTCACCTCTTCTTGTAATCTAAAAATTTTTTTCTCTTGTGTTTTCACTCTTTTTTTAGTCTTTCCTCTTTTTCTTTTTTGTAGTTTTTATCTTTGTTTTAAATCTAATAAAATAAAAATAAAATAAAATAAAATTCTTATTAAAAATAAAATTAAATAGGATTTTCAACTCCAGATGACAAGATAGTTGGAATAGCTCTTTATAGTAAAATGTTGTATGACATTTACTCTTGTACATTTTAATATTGTTCCCTCAGCAATTCTAGAAGACAAATACTAAAAAAAAATCCACTATGAAAGATTTTTGGTATTTTGGAGAGAGCGTAATTAAAACTCTGGCTCATGTTTTTCTATATTTTTCATTTTATAAGGATTTTCACAATACGTTTTGAATCCTATAATTTGCAAAATTCCTGGTGGCTCAGAAGATTTTTATGTTATGTGTGGATTAAGATTCTAAAGCGACATGGCAGGCTGAAAAATCCTGTCTGGCTCTTTAGGGAAGATGAGGTATAATGAAATAGAATAGCAAGTCATATGTTCATTAAGGTTATGTTACCTAACAATATTTGAATTTTATATTGTTGTCTAAGTTGTCTATTGAATATGTGAACTTGAATATTGGTTACTGAACAATACTTTATAGATTCTGGAGCTGTAGCTGGGCAAATTAGTATAAACATTTATACTGGAACTAATTTCCCCTCCCAAAGCCAAGAACATGGTGAATTGGTCCTATACTGTATCAACTCCATAATGGAACTACTGTTAAATAGCAGAAACCATCTGCCAACTCATGAGAACCTGAAACTCTATTCAGGGTGATTCCACATAGTTCTATTAGAATAAGAGTGATAGAGGAATGCTAGATAAATGCATACTGGTAATAACTATTCATATCTGTGTATGTGTGCATATACTGGATGGATGGATAAATATGGCTCTACAAAAGGCTCTGAATTTGGAAGATATTTGACTGGCATTATATGTATCCTCCCAATTGTCCTACAGATATGGGTAGACACAGCCTTGAAGTTCAACTCTTTTGAGGATAAAAAATCTCCCACAATTCTTTTTGCCTGTTGAGGTTACCTGATCCACATTCCATCCATTTCACAGATAAGATTACAGATGTAGGCAGATGATAAGGCAGCATCTCTTCATATTCTAGGAAGGTGAAGTATATTTTAGTAACAATCTTATCTAAATGGGTATATTTGGCATGGTTATCTTTATCTTGCCCACAACGTCCCTGTGATATCTCTGATTCTAAATCCCCAAATCAGTCTTCCTCAATACACTTCAACTGAAATGTAGTAGAAAGCTTTATTAGAGATATACAAATCAAAGCATGGCTAAAGACCCGAATGAAAGTTCCCGCTCAAAGATTCAATTTTCTTTCCGCCCACTGTCGTGCCAGCCCCCACCATCCAATGATGTCAACCTCAGATCTTTCCCACTCAGTTTCAGTTCCCCTCCCATCCGGTGCTTATCTCCAGGACGTTCCCAGGTGGACAACCTTGGCATGCTGCAAAACTATCTCCAACCGTTTCTCCTGGAATGCTCTCCCCACTCTCGCAGACTCCAACTTGGCTGACACGCGTCTTGTCCATTCCCTCCCTTTAGCTTCTAAAGTCCCATGGCAGGATTTGCACTGGTGCAATCCTGACAGTCTAACTCTGAGGAAAAAAGCAGTCAGAGCTAGGTAGACTTGATGGGGTGTTACAAACAAGGAAGGGTGAATAATTTAAAGCATAATTTACAGTAGGCTGCCACCAGTCTGGCTGAACCTCTTGACACACCCTAGTCGGTCCAGATGGAAAGTCCTTCTACTTTCTACCAACAGCTTCTCCCTTCAGCCCAGTTTACAGGAAATAGAAGGGAAGGTACTTTGGAATACAGAAATTAATAAAACTTGTATCTATCCTGAAACTCAGTAGGTATTTGTACAACTGTGCAGACTTGCAGATGTGGAAAGTTTCAGTGAAAAATTTCCTTTTTTAAGCCAATGAAACCAAATCTCTAGATAAAAATAATGTATTGGAAGAAAGGGGAATATAAGAAAAAAGCAAGGCAAGACAACGATCACATGCAGAACACTGAAAATAAAATCAACATAGCCTGCCTATATTACTTACTATCTTCTTGAATGGGTATTTGGGTTTCAGCACGTGTTTAGAGAAGATGCTTCTTCTTTTCTTTCTCCTGAGTACTATCTTCATCTTATAGACTGGAGGATAAGTGAAAGTCAGCCTCACTAGGGGTACTGCCTGCCACCGTGTCCAGTCAAACAAAATGTTCCAACTTTGACATCCTGGATCTAATTAATAAATCAGGAAATTATCAGGCAACTGAATTCATCCTCCTAATAGCCCATTGTTATTAGATAAAGACACTGACTAGTTTTCACCAGGAGAGGCTATTCCATTTGGGGTCATTTTACAAGATGCTTTAGGGAGCATGGTTATACCCATAGGGGTTTGACAAACTAGGGTTTGTCACATGGGGTCTCCCGAGTGTTACAATAGGGCCAAGGTAGTGTTAGAATTTTTTTTATTTCCTTACCAGGTTCGTTTCTGAGCCGGGACCAAAGAAATAGGCAGTTGCATGAAATTAAGTTCTTTATTTTTCACCCAAGAGCAAAAGCAATGACAGCAAGCTGTTAGGTGGGTGGCCACGCAGGACCCCCTCCTTACAGCACATTATACACATTCCATTCAGCTCCTCCTTTAGAATCCCGCCTCTTACTGAGTTACCCATACTCCACCTTAACATCATTCCATATTAGGAACTTCCTTCCATCCTTGCTAGGGCCCCTTGAGCATTATTAAACAATACTTTTCCTCTGGAGAAGCTATCTTTGGAATGTACACCTTATCTTGTTTCTATGGGCATAGCTATCTATCAAGGTCTGTTAGAAAGGAAGAGTAAGAAAGGCAACAAAACTCTTCAAGGACATAAAACATGATTTCAGAGCCATCGTAAGAGTGCAAATGTTTCTAATATATTAATACTAAATATAAAATATATGAATATGAAATATATGTGTATATACTGTAAGTACTGTATATGTAAAATCTTCTATCAGTAGCTCACCAGAGTTCCCAGATTTACACTGCTCTGAAGAGTCTCCTCAGACAGCTGCCTCGGACAGCTAAATGTTCTTGAGGGAGGTAGCTGCCTGCCCCAAGTCCATTCCTCTGATGTGTCCTCAGAATGTTGCATTATGGTGAGTTCTGCAGCTGTGGGATGGGGGAATAACCCTGTCCCCTATCTGCTATCCTTCCTTAGACTCTGCCTGAGGGTCTGCTCCAGCTCTAGAGAGCTACAGTATGTCCTTGGTTCCTGTTATGGAGATCGCAGGTGAGGAAGGAGGGGGCGCTTTCCAGGGAGAGAAGCACGTTCACAGTGTCGAAGACCTCGGGCGCCCGGTCAAGAAAGTCAGGCCGGATCCGCCTTAGGGCGCCTGGGGTTTTTCCCCAGAGAACTGGTTAGTGTAGCTTAGTTTGGCAAGATTCCGTTTAAGGTAGAACAATAAAGATCTAGAGCTTCATTTCCTGGCTCAGCGTTGTTTCTTTGCCTATCCCACAACAGTTCCTGAGAATATAAATTGTCCTCAGTGGGTTATTTTAAAAGGGGTAATGTACTGCATTGACTCTTATAAATGTCCGAGTCAGGGCAGATCAGACTAGGATGCCAGAGTTATGAATGCTAATATGACTTTTATTATAAGGTAACAGTAACAGATTATTGCAAGTCTGAATACACTTTCCCCCTTCCTTCCCTTTATCTTCGTGAGAACTACGGAGGGTCATGTCTGAGATGCTTTCTCAAATTACATTTCTGCCCTGGACTCGGATGTCTTTTATCTGACCATTGCCTTGGTTGCAGCTCTTCCTCTCTCAGCCCTTCTTCAGGGTTATTCCTACTGCCCATTACAAACCTGGAGATGCAAACCCTTCAGTTCTTTCACTGCTTAAAATATAGAAGTTGGAATATCAATTAAATACCTGTTTGAAAACAGAAAGAAAAGCCTACAATTTAGGTATGGCACAGGGTCCTCAAGTGAAGATGAGAAAAGACCAACTGGCCTTGAATAGTTTGGTCAATTGTTGCTTGAGAATTGCCTAGAACACGATTTTTGAGAATTTCATTGAAACATGTTTATTAAAAATATTTTTATTTATTTATTTATTTAATTTATTTATTTTCTATCCCGCCTTTATTATTTTTACAAATAACTCAAGGCGGCGAACATACCTAATACTCCTTCCTCCTCCTATTTTCCCCACAACAACAACCCTGTGAGGTGAGTTGGGTTGAGAGAGTGACTGGCCCAAAGTCAGTCACTTTCATGCCTCAGGCGGGACTAGAACTCACAGACTCCTGGTTTCTAGCCATGTCCAAGCCATTTGTTATCAGTCACTGTCTTGGAGGAAAGTTGCAAAATAATGGAAATTCATCTCATTCCATTAGCCCAGGGGTCGGCAAACTTTTTATGCCGGGAGCCATTTTGACATGCTCGTGCACATTTTGAAATGCTCGAGAGCCAGGGGGCGGGGTTTGCGGGCGGGGGCCAATCACGTGGAAGGGGGCGGGGTTTGCGGGGTTTCCTGGAGAAGAAACAGAGACGCTGATTGGTGGAAGCTCAGAAGGAAGAACGCCTCCACCAATCAGCGTCTCTGTTTCTTCTCCAGGAGAAGAACCCTGGAGAAGAAACAGAGACGCTGATTGGTGGAGGCGTTCTTCCTTCTGAGCTTCCACCAATCAGCGTCTCTGTTTCTTCTCCAGGGTTCTTCTCCTGGAGAAGAAACAGAGACGCTGATTGGTGGAGGCGTCCTTCCTTCTGAGCCTCCACCAATCAGCGCACGCCAAAGGAGAGCAGAGAGGCGGGCTGAAGCCTGCTGCTTCCGGAGACCGGCTTTCCGGATGTCGGGCGGCAGAGAGAGAGAGAGAGCCAGAGTCAAGGGGCCAAAGAGCCAGATGGCGAGCCGCCATTTCCGACCCTTGCATTAGCCTATGATGATTTATGCCTTTTTTGCCCCTTTTTTTCCTAAAGCGTTCTCCCTGTATCTTTTCTCAATTTCTTTTTCTTATCCTCCCTTTTTTATTACCTCAATTGCTTCATCTGTCAGGAAGGAATATTATCCTGGGAATCTCTCCTCCCCTGTAAACCATCACCCCTCCATCGTTCTCATTGCTATAGCTAGATATCCTTAATCTCTATAGATACCTATTTAATATTTCAATTACTTAATGTCATTACCTTAATCCTTGAATGCAGGGAGGGAGAACAATGTTGATTTTTATAGAGTTAATCCTTTTCATAATTTCTCTTTTACCATATGACATGTTGGGATTGCCTTTTAGGCATATCGGCTGAATCTTCAGTTCTGCTTTGAATCCTCCTGTTTACTAATTGTTGGTCACTAAAGCGTTAAGAGTTTTTATTGCATAATCTCTTGGGGGGGAATAAATAGAAAATATACACCTCTTTGGGACTGTAGGCGTGCCGATTTCATCATGAAATCCTAAATTGTTTCGTGTACACATTGTGCCAAACTAACATAATAACTGTGTGTGCACATGTGTGGATGTGTGTGAGTCGTTCAGAACGAAAGAAAAAGAGGAGGGAGTGAAACTTTGATCTGTCCCAGCTTTGCTTATATTACTTCGTGACATTTGTGAGGAAGGCAGAATGAGAGAGAGGGAGGAAGGGAGGGAGAGAGAGAGAGAAAGAGAATGTATGAGTTATAGGAAATACTGTTTATAGACACAAAATTGGAAGAAAGTTACCACTGCTATCACTTGGATTCATCCAATTTAGTGCTGGGGGGGGAAGACAACTACTGCTTACAATGCCGTCTTTTGATGAGGTTTTAAAAGAGGCTGGAGAATTTGGAAGGTTTCAAAAGAAGGTCTTCTTCCTCCTCTGCCAAACTGGCATTACCTTTTCCTTTTTATTTGTTGGAATTGTATTTCTGGGACGAGATCCCGAGCAATATTGGTGCAGGATCCCCTGTGTATCTGAACTGAGGAAGCAGTGTGAATGGACGTTTGAAGAGGAATACAACATTACCATTCAAGCCTCAAGCCTGCTGAATTCTTCGCAATGTGAGAGGCGTGACATAAAGTGGAATAACACCAGGCATAACTGTACGTATCCACTGGCTCATCTTACCAACAGCAACTTTGCCGGTGTGTCATTTAGTGCATGCCAGGATGGCTGGCTATTCAAAAAGCCTCACTCAAGTATTGCCAGTGAGGTAAGTAATATGTTTAATTGCATAAAGAAAATTAAATATTTATTAATAACGCAGGTCAATGAATTATATATACATAGAAGGGATATATTGTACAGTATAAGAATAGATTTGATATTTGGATTAAATTGTGTTCATTTCCTATTTTCCACACAATGTAAAAATGTCATAGATAGTATCCAGAGATGCCTTTCATGTTTCACTGCCTCTTTGAAATAGGATATATCTGGAGAGAGAGAAGAGGGGAGGGACAGAGGGATGGTATTATAGATATTGGTTCAAATATGGGAATGGGAACAACCTTGAAAATTGAACATATTTGCACTGAAGGACACAGTACTGTCTCAGTTACAGAGTGTTGGCTTGGTCCTCCAGATGAACTAGCTGTAATTTCTCATTTGATAACAAATTAAAAAAGAATTGTATCTCATTGGTGGAGCAGGTCAAAGGTAACAGACTCTCTTCCCAGCACCTCCCTTTCAGGAGGATTCTGTAGGGCACTGTTTCTCAACCTTGGCAACTTTAAGATGTCTGGACTTCAACTCCCAGAATTCTCCACCCAGCATGTCGCCAAGGCTGAGAAACACTGCTGTGGGGCATGATGGGTGAGATCTCTTTCCCTTAGACCTGGAAGAGGGCATTCACAGGAGGAAATACTGGTTGGGCTAAATGGGTAGCTAGCCTTAGCTGGTCTAAAGCCGTCTTCTTTTGGTTTTTATATTCTCGCCAAATTTCAGGGCAGCCCAGTGCCATTGGTTTCAGCTGCCAACCTTGGCAAAAATGGGAGGTGTGGGGGGGGGGAAGGGGAAGGGGAAGCAATAATCAGACACAGACAATTTTCAAGACACGGACATTAGTGTGAATATCATAAATCATCACTTAAAACTAATATCAAAACCAATTTTACAGCAGCAGCTCAGTTGTTTGGCATGGACTGAAAGTCGAGAAATCTTGAAATAGCTTTTGAGTGTCAGGAAACACATGATCAGGTATTAAGTGGGGGGAGGGGGAGAAGAGAAAAGAAGGGCTGCTCATACGGGTTGTGATGGAAGCTCATTTGCTGTTTAAAGATCATAGTTAATTCAGGGGATTCACCGAATATTAAAATTGCAGTGCTGTGTTCAATTATCTGGGGAAGAACCTTCAGATCCTATTATAAGGCTGCAACCCAGTGACCTCAAAAGTAAGTCTAAATGAACGCATCAGGGCTTACTTTTAAGCCGGCTTGTATTGGATTGCACAGAAAATTGGGCTGCACACCAAACCAAATGTTGATAAAAAAGCAATAGCTCTTTCATTAAAACAGTTGCAAATAGCAGCTATTGGAACCTGCCCAGCTATGACTGGTGCACATAGGATCTTCATAAGAGACAAGAAGAAAGTATGGTAGTCCATATATAATAAACTGCATTTCCTCTTAGGCAGAGATTTCACAAAATGTCTAAGAACATAATGAACTAATAGAACAATGAGAAGAATTGATTTAAAAACAACCACCAAAATAAACCCTATCAGCACCATACCAAACCAAAAAACCAAAGAAATAGTAACTAGAAAAAAAAATTGCAGGAAGCTATAAAGTATGCAGGTTATTCCACTAATTTTATTTGCAATTTGAACTGAATTCCAAAGACAGAATTTACTTGCATCATGAAGTGGTTTAATCTATGTTCTCTCTTCCCATGGAATTTGGGAACTATACTTCTGGGAGACGAAAGGATCCAGGGAAAGGGGATTTTTATCAGATTTCTATCTGTGCTCCTGACCATACAAAGGGCTTTTCCACCCTACTGCCTTCAGTGGCTTGTGAGTGAACCAGATGAAAATGAAGCTGACTTAAGAAATCCCTATTCATATTTCAACCACTGCCTCCAACTTTGGCCACAGTGATGGCCAGATGTTCCACCTGAACATGGTTAAATGCCCTGATTGGTGGATTTTCCTGCTTCTTTGACCCTCCCACTGTTGAAGGAAGCAACTTCCAATGGCTTTCTCTTTGGTGGGCTTGCCTTTTGAGGACTGGTGGGGGGAAAAAATGACCACCGCTTTATAGTTCTTCCTATCCCTTGGACTAGAAGGGGAAACTTGGAAGAACTGTCATCAGTTTCACCCCCATCAAAAAACAAAAAACACAAAAAGAACCAGCAGGTTCCACTACTGAAACTGTTAAAAAGAGGAAAGACAGAAACAAAGGCCTAGCCTTTCATGGTAGGCAGTCCAACACAAAATGTCAGTTGAAGGCAGAAGGCAGTGGCTGGAGGGGTACATCTACCAAACCCCAGGCCAACCAACTGGAATGCAGGACAGTACAGGATGAAATAAAGGGCACCAGTCAAGAGAGAGGAAGACATCGGTTTTGACCCAGAGCTAGAAAACACAAATGGAGGGTCTTTCCCAGCAGGCCAAGGACAGGCTGAGGTCAAGATCATCCCTTCCTGCCCTCCCAAATGTTAGGTGGTCCATCCTTGCATTGGGTCAAGCAGAAAGCGTGGATCAGCCCTATAATTCCTAGGATTCTTTGAGCGATGAATTGATAGCCCAGAGCTTTCCAAACTGTGTGTTGGGACACGTTAGTGTGTCGGCTGCAGTGTTAGGGTGTGTCGCGGCTGCTGCTGCCTCCGACCCCTGCCAGGATTCCGCGCAGGTCCTAGTGCCTGCCTTGTGCCTGGCTGCCTCCAAACCTGCCCTGCCAAGATTCCGCACAGATCCTAGTTCCTGCCTTGTGCCTTGCTACCTCCAAACCTGCCCTGCCAGGATTCCACACAGATCCTAGTGCCTGCCTTGTGCCTGGCTGCCTCCAAACCTGCTGTGATTCCGCACAGGTCCTAGTGCCTGTCTTGTGCCCTGCTGTAAGAGTGTGTCGCGAAATGATGCATGTCTAAAAAGTGTGTCACCAACATGAAAAGTTTGGAAAGCTCTGTGATAGCCGAACTCCTATAACTGTGATACATTTTTATATTATTGATAAGCCTGTAATGGGCCCAGTACATGTATATTTTTTGTGTAGAATTTGGGCTTCTTTGGGTGACAGAGATTACAGCTTTTTTTCTTATTTCTTTTAATGGGAATTTTAAGCACATATCAATCCCCCCTTGTGCTTATTATCTTTTAAATCCATCAACAAGAATTTATTTATTTATTTAATGGATTTATAGGCTGCCAAACTCAAACCATGTGATTCTGAGTAGTGTACAGCAAAATAAATAAATAAATAAATAAACCAAAATAATAACCACATAACATTAAAAAAATACCCAATATACAGTATATAAAATATAAAATGGTGATCAAATACAATAATTAAACAAGCAAAAGGGAGCTTCACTCATCTGGACTGAAATGCCTGAGGAAAATGTCAGGTCTTAACTGCTTTTCTAAAGGCAAGCAGAGTGGGGGCCTGTTGTATATTGGGGGGAGATCATTCCAGAGTACAGGGGCAGTCACCAAAAATGCATGTTTCCTGGGTCCCATAAGATGGCAAAGTTTAAAAGAAGGAACCTGGAGCACGCCCACCCTATGGGAGTATGTGGGGTGGGCAGATGTTCCTGGGAGAAGGCAGTCCCACAAGTAGTTATGCACCCATAATTACCCACGTCCTGCATTCTGGACCTACAGAAGCTTCCAGATGGTCTTCAAGGGCAGCCTCATGTGGAATATGTTGCAATAGTCCAGACAGGAGATGAGAGAAGCATGAGTGACCATGAACAGGGCCTCCCAGCCCAAGAATAAGTGCAACTAGTCCACAAGAAGCAGTTGTGCAAAGGCCTCCCAGGCCACAGCTGCCACCTGCTCTTCAAGAAGGAGCTGTGAGTCCAGGAGAACCTCCAGGTTGCGCACCAAATATTTTTTTTTATAGTAAATGTTATTAGGTTTCAAGAGAAGAATAAAAACTACAAAAAAACAAAAAAATGCAAGGAAAGAAAAAACTATAAAAGTGCTGAAACACAAGAGAAAATTTTTTCAAATTTACAAAAAGATGTGGCTTCCGACTTTTAACAGCAAGGATATACAAAAATTTCCATAATCAATCTGTTACTCTATATTAAACCAAAACACCACATTATTTCTATAAGTCATTCCACTTTAACACATAATAAAAATCACTAAGTACAGTTAGTGTTCTTTATTAAAATAAAGAAAAAAAGTTCATATAAACCTCCTAAACCTCTTTCTCCCCTCCAAAAGATAAAACATATTTAATTATTTCCTTCTTACCACTATTCTATACATTTCTGTCTACTATAATAAGAAACAAATTAAAAAGCACATACTGTAAGTTGTCTGCTATTATACTTAACAGTACAACAATTTTAATAATCCCAATCATAATAAACCCAAAAAACAAAGACAATTCAAAACAGTAATTCCATATCTTTAAAAGGGAATAATCAAATCCTTAAAGCAAATGAGATAAACATTCTTTAACCCTAATACAACAGTTTTAATAATTTTCATCTTAATAAACCCAAAAAATAAAGCCAATTCAAAACAGTAAATCCAAATCTTTAAAGGCAAATAGCGTCAATCAAATCAATTCAGTCCACCATTCCGCCATTAAACGCCATTAAATCCGCCATTAAACCGCTGAGCTGTTAGTCTGCTGACCATAAGGTCGGCAGTTCGAATCCGCGTGGCGAGGTGAGCTCTCGTCACTAGCCCTAGCTCTCTGCCAACCCAGCGATTCGAAAGCTAAATAGCAAGTAGATAAATGGGTACCACTCACGTGGGGCAATATGCTGGCATCCTGTCGGGGAGTCGCCTCGGAGCCAAAGACGAAGATCTGGAGGAGCCCGTGGATGGTGGCTGAGGACGGCGGCAGAGGACGACGGATCCCAATTAACAACTTCCGGGATGTCAGCAGCCGGCTCTGAAAGCAAGGCATTCTGGGGCTTGTAGTTCCGATGCCTGGAAAGAAGAGCCGGTTCCCTCACCCCCTCCCTAATCGCGCGGGTACTGTAATATATATGATGTATAATTAAATATATATGCAATGATGTTGTAAGCCGCCTAGAGTCCTCCATTAGGGAGGGGATAGGCGGGGTATAAATAAGATAAATAAATAAATAAAAATAAATTCCCACCGGAAGCCCCAGATTGCGCACCAAATCTGAATGGGGCGCTGCCAGCCCATCCAGAACCAAAGGTGGGAACACTGTAGTTCCCAGATCCAGGGGACACATAACCATTCACTCTTGTCAGGGCTGACCCACAACCTCTTCTTCCCCTTACAGCCTCCAAACACTGGGACAGAACAAGAGGAATGGAATCTTAAGATAATTAGACACAATTAAATTTGATTCTGAGTCAAACTTTTCTTATTTAAAAATAAATTTAACTGATCAAATATATACTGTAGAGAAGTGATTCAGTACCAACCCTATCATATTACATCTGTGGCTGGTTATTGATGAAAGCAAATTATCTTATATGGGAAGAAAGGTGAGGTGTGCATGTACCTCTGTACATTTATATTATTTTGTGTAGATATTATTTTTCCTTCTTGTATCTCATGTCAATGAATGCTTTAGATAAACAAAGTAGTAGCAGTTTTATTGGAACATTCCAGCTGTGGTTGGGGTTAATAAAATGGGCAAGTGAAACTGGTCTCTTTGAATCCTACTGTGCTCCTCTCTAACATTTTGTTAACTATTAATACAGAACTGTGGCAGATTTCTTTAAAAGACAAGGTGGAGGTGTTAGAAGCAGTTACTTTTCTAGTGCAGCCTTCCCCCACCTTCCTAGTCTACGTTTTGTGGCACCTTAAGAACAAACCTAATTGGTCTAGTGGTTAACGCAATGGGCTAGAAACCTGGAGACTGAGAGCTCTAGTCCCGCCTTAGGCATGAAAGCCGGCTGGGTGACCTTGGGCCAGTCCCTCTCTCTCAGCCCAACTCACCTCACAGGGTTGTTGTTGTGGGGAAAATAGGAGGAGGAAGGAGTATTAGGTATGTTCGCCACCTTGAGTTATTTATAAAAAATGTAATAAAGGTGGGATAAAAATTAAATAAATAAATAAATAAATAAATAAATCAGCTACATTTTAGCCATAATCTCAAGACAACATACCACAGTAACCCACTGACTGAGATCATTTTGAAGCTGTGAACTAAGGAAAGCTGTTCTATCAGCATTAAAAAGGTTAACCACCTTAACGTTAACCAGACCATTCATTTATTCAGCTCTGTATTAGCTTCACTGTTAGTTTCACAGAGTTGTAGATGGGTATCTTTCCCTGCAGTTCTTGGAAAATGTCAGGAATTGAACTTCTGGCCTGTTACACACATGGGCTCAGGGATTTGGCTTGTGGCAGCAGCTCTGACCCTGACCTAAATAAACATCTGTAGTAAGTCTGTGGGTCAATTACTATGCACCAATAGGATTTCCTCTTTATAACTGGGAATACTTTTTTAAAAAATTCCCAACCCAGCATGTGCAATCAAAGCCTCTCTCAATAGTGATCCTTCATGGAACCCACCCTGTGCTGGGAGGATACAAAAACTGTCAGCATAATTCTACATTGTCCCAATTCTTTTCTCTTTCTCCATGTTTTATGGCTACTGATATTCATAGTAGGGAAAAGAAGAGGAAAAGCCTGCATAAAACACAGCTTAAGGAGGAGATCAAACCAGGAGGTCAATCTGACACTGCCAGGCCATTTTGGTGATGCGCTTTGCTCTCTTTGTTTGCAAGTTTATTTTAGAAATCCTCACTACATACACATTACATTAAAATATAAAACACAGAGCACAGTCACAACAACAGGTAGTAAATGCTAGCACAGCCGATAGTTGTAATTAAACTAGCTCACATGATAAGATGGACAAAGAAGTGATTCATCTTCTTCTGTTATCAAAATACCATTAGGAATATTTTGTGCTATTCATAATGGTCCATCAACATAATCCTCCTACCCTACTCTATAAACATTCATTTAAAAGGTCAGGCAGCTAGGTGACCTTATGATTTAGTAAATGCTAGCACAGCCGATAGTTGTAATTAAACTAGCTCACATGATATGCTGGACAAAGAAGTCATTCATCTTCTTCTGTTATCAAAATACCATTATGAATATTTTGTGCTATTCATAATGGCCCATCAACATAATCCTCCTACCCTACTCTATAAACATTCATTTAAAAAGTCGGGCAGCAAGGTGACCTTAGGATTTTGGTCATAAAGCAAAACAATACAAACATTCTGAGGATTTTGTCAGGACATAACCCTCCCAGGACATTGCGAAGGGAACAGCATCAAGTCCTGGGCTCAGATCCAGCCTCCTGGAATATATCAGTTGTTTCCCCATTTTCCAAATGAGAGGCAAGAAACATTTGTGAGTAAAGAGGAATTATTGCAACAAGTATTGCTGGCTTGTCAACTATACCATCTGTCTTCCTTAATGCAGCTTCCCTATCACTCCATATCATAAAAGTAAACAATTTACCGCTCACAGCCCCACTTTTTCAGCCCTAACAGCTCCCCCAGACTGTGCTGCCCATTGCTGATAGAAAAAATGTTCATTTTGAGCTCTGCAATTTTGTACTTTTGGAAGAACCAAAATAAGCACATGAAGACTGTGCAGTCCTCCTTTAAAAAGGCAGCACATTGTCAAATCTTCTC
This sequence comes from Charina bottae, assembly GCA_023362775.1. NCBI lineage: Eukaryota > Metazoa > Chordata > Lepidosauria > Squamata > Charinaidae > Charina > Charina bottae. The sequence goes on from JALMGJ010000001.1 coordinate 24,195,356, forward strand.
TTCTGTGACCTTCCCACATTAGAGCTGCACCTCACAAACCCTTTGGATTTTTTAAGAAGCAGAAACAAACTACTGAACCTGACTTAAATCTCCCTTGCTATTTGTTGTTGTTGTTCAGTCGTTTAGTCGTGTCCGACTCTTCGTGACCTCATGGACCATAGCACGCCAGGCCTTCCTGTCCTCCACCGTCTCCCAGAGTTTACTCAAATTCATGTTCATTTCATCGGTGATGCTATCTAACCATCTCATCCTCTGCCATCCCCTTCTCCTTTTGCCTTCAGTCTTCCCCAGCATCAGGGTCTTTTCCAGTGAGTCCTCCCTTCGCATTAGGTGGCCAAAGTATTTGACAGGAATCCAAAAGCTAGACTAAGATGCATCCCAGGCATGGCTTAAACAGCAACCTCTCCATCCATATTCTTCTTCTGCCTTGCCTAAGTGTCCTCCGAGCTCAAAGGTTTGCACACTGTCACCTTACATTGACCTCACAAAGTGATTGCCTTAATTTTAATATAACGAGTGGTTATTTAATCTCAAATGCACTGAGATTACCATGTAGATATGTGACAGGCATGAATATGTGTAGCCCCTGACTCATGTCTCAGCCCTTGCACAACTTTCAATGACTCTGGAATGGCTTTAAGAGATCAGGGAGGGAACAAATCATTTTATAGATTTTAATTTGAACTGGGTATTATCACTGGGACATTATTCTGATGCATTTTAAATTATCTTTTAAATTTACCCTCTTCCCTCTCTCATATACTGAAAGACTGGAACATCACTTTACAAAACCAACAAAACAATGCATGTGTTTAAGCACATGGGTCCAGTATGATGACTGGATGGCAAATTGTGTGTCTCTAAGAAAGAACGGAGTGGGGAAGGGAAGGGAAGAGAGGAACATTAAATACATAAAACAACTTTAACACTGTTAAATATTTTCAAGACCTAAAAACCATTGTTCCTCTACTGAAACTTACTGTATTTTTATGCTTCCTTCTGCAGTATGACCTTGTCTGTGAGAACAAGTGGATCATAGACATGACTCAGTCTATTCTCAATATGGGCTTTCTAGTAGGAGGATTTGTTCTGGGATACGCTGCAGACAGGTAACATTGTCTTTTGAACACTTATCTATGGGCTGCATTATCTTCCATGGCAAATAAGGCTATGTCTTGCATTATGTAGGTGGAGGGAGAAATACATTATGTACTGATATTATGCACATGACTATCCTGTATTTATGGATTCAAGGAGAAGAAGGAAGTTAATGTTTGAATCCTTCTGAGAAAAGAAGTACTTGGATGAGAAAAGTGATACTCATCCCACCTCTCATTTGACGTGAGTCCTGAACTGTGCTGAGAAGTCCTCGAGTAGAAAAAAAGAAGAGCTTAGCTTTCCTCATATCTATACACAATACCATGCAATGAGTAAACAGAAAGAGATTTCTCCCTTTATTTGTGATTGGAGTTCATATAGGCATGAAAGCCGGCTGGGTGACCTTGGGCCAGTCACTCTCTCTCAGCCCAACTCACCTCACAGGGTTGCTGTTGTGGGGAAAAGAGGAGGAGGAAGGAGTATTAGGTATGTTCCCCGCCTTGAGTTATTTATGAAAAGAATAAAGGAGGGATAGAAATTAATTAATTAATTAAATAAATATGTACACACTTCTACCTACTGTACCTGCATGCTATATGAGCATCCCCAATTGGCTTGGCTTCTACTAAAATATTGCTGCAACTGCTAACTCCCTTTCCTTTCTCAAAGTATCAGTTTGCCATGACAGTGTCCAACTTCACCTGAATAATTTCAGAAACACCAGGTGCCATCAGAGGAAGCTAGCTGTAGAATTTTTTTTAAAGGGGGCAGGGAGAGAAGAATGCTAAAAGAGTCACGAACCCAAAACCATGGTTTAAAAATCTTGCTCTAGTTGCCTTTGGACTTGCATGCTCCTCTCTCCCTTCCTCACCCTCAAATTTGAGGGAAGTACATTGGAAGCCTGCATTCATGCTTCGTAACAAAACATGTTTTTCTTTATTGTTGAAATATGGGAAACTGTGGTTTGTGTCTATTGTAATCTGCTCAGAAACCAAAGTATCTAAATACTGTCCTAGTGCAGCCATAAAGGAGATTGTATGCATTTTCTAGCTCTTATCTTGACAGCTACAGGTATCTGAATACCGATGAGCAGAATTAAGCAAGTTTACGCTGCTGCATAAACCTCAAGCTTTGTCCACTTTGACTCCACTTCAGCCTCTCTGTTTCACAGCCTTCCCTGATCTAAGAGCCTAACACCAACTGTGGGGTACCAAGAGGTGGCAAAAAAAGTATTTTCCCCCTAATTTCCCAATGGGAAACCATGGTCCCATATATAGTCTCTTCACTGAGCTTTCTCCCCAGCAAAACCTCTACATCCAATATTAGGTTTCCATAGGGAACCTGAAATTCATGGACTGTCATAGTATGTGGCAGGAAAAGTCATCCTACCAGTGTCTGGCAGCGCTTCTAGTCATTCTACCACTCCTGACAGTGTTTTCATCATTTTCAGATGGCCCAAGTTATAATTTTGGACCCTTATGGCACAAATCAGCAACAAAATAAATAGTGCTGGATATACAGAGCACTTCTGAGGATTTGACTAAAACGCTAAAGGAAAAAACCTCCACTACCTGGGCTCCTTATAGGATGAATAGACATCCCTAATTACAATCAGCCGCCAAGTATCTGTAAGGTAGAGGAATGGGTGTAATTTTCACATCCTTAATCTTCAGCTTCTTAGACTTTAAAAGAGTAATAATTTTAAGGCACTTACCTCCATTAGTACAAGCAGTGGTGAAACATCTGATCTCTTCCACAGACATGGACATCCCCAGGCTGTTAATTAATATCTGGAAGGAGTTGAAATATTCTGAGATACCTTAGTATTCAACTAAGAATTATTCATGTGTTAAAGTATTTAGAACCTCTAGCTCTATAGTGTAACACAATCCTTTGCATGTTTACGCAGAAGATATTCCTCAAAAGTTTTATTAAACAAACTAAATTAAACTAATAATGGGAGTTGTAATGAACCGTGCTGATTAGAGATAATGGAGCTTGTAATTGAATGTATCTGGAGGGCACCAGGTTGGGCAAACTATATTAGAGTGCCAATGATCTGAGGGAAGAAGAGAGGTTTCACTAGAGCTTTTCAAAACATCTTTTCTTCCTCTTGGCTCCACTTCTTTATTTATTCATTTATTTTGCTTCCCTTGACAGATTTGGCAGAATCACAGTTTATCTCTTTTCTTGCTTTGGGGCAGGATTATGTGGCCTTATAGTGGCTTTTGCACAAAACATTGTTGTATTTTCAATATTTCGCTTTCTACAAGGAATCTTTGGAAAGGGAACCTGGATGACAAGCTTTGTACTGGGTAAGGCATAGTGTGTTTTCATTTCTTTCCCAATGTAGCTGGGGGAACATATAGAAGCTGAATAGCTTTACTGAAGGAGCTTTGTTGAATTGGGTTTTATTGTAGAATTCTATGTGGGATCATCAATAGAATGATCCCACAGAGAATTCTACAATAAAACCCAATTCAACAAAGCTCCTTCAGTAAAGCTATTCAGCAGAAAAAGGATGATATCCTATTTTTCTGCTGGAAGCTTCAAAGAAGCCTTTAATCAGGACCAGTTCAGGGAAGAAAATAAGCAATTCTTCTTCCTGAACTGTAGAGATGGAGAATGACCATCCTGATAGTAAATGTTTGCATTTTTAACAAGTATGTGTTACATGCGGTGTCATTTAATGTCATGTCTAGTTTCATCTCAATACCATTTATGATACTCCTGTCTCATTTTAGCATATGATTATTTAAATCGAGGGGGCGCGATGGCTCGGTGGTTAAGACGCCAGGCTTGTCGATCGGAAGGTCGCAAGTTCGGAGGTTCGAGACCCTAGCCCCGCATGACGGAGTGAGCTCCCGCACTCGCCCCAGCTCTTGCCAACCTAGCAATTCGAAAGCATGCAAATGCAAGTAGATAAATAGGTACCACTTCAGTGGGATGGTAATAGCGTTCCGCATGCGTCATGCCAGCCACATGACCGTGGAAGCGTCTTCGGACAACACTGGCTCTTCGGCTAACAAACGGAGATGAGCACCGGCCCCTAGAGTCGGACACATCTGTGCGGGGGAACCTTTACCTTTACCTTATTTGTATCATCTAGCTAGAAGGTCAATTGATTTTCTCTTTCTCTTAATTTCCCCTGGAACTGCAAAAATAATTCATTTATTCTTAACCGCCCAGAGTACCCTTGTGGGGGGAGATGGGCGGTGATATAAATTAAACAATAAATAAATAAATAAATAAATAAATAAATAAAATTCTACCTCTCACAGGCTGTCAATCAAAATTTCTGATTCGCATTCAGCTTGGAGAGTTGAAATCTGAGCCTAATATGATTTGCATATATAATCATATATTCCAAAGTATTCCCTGATTTCAGTTTGTGCTAAGCACCCAATTTATAAATTCCTTTAAGAATGAATACAAGCTCCTCTATCACCGCATGAGTTAGAGACCTGGATGGATATTTGGCTTTGCACGCAGAGATTAAAGCACACCTTCTTGATGAAGTTGTTAATAGTGAATTGTAGCTTATGCATTATATACATTACATTATGTTACATTATATTACATTATGATGTGGAACAGAGTGAGTGGAAGAAAGGAGCATGCAAGCAAAACAGTTGATTGGTATGTGTGAATCAGATCACAGAGCAGACCACAGAGCCATGTCCAGCATCAGATCTGGACATGGCTTCAGATCTATGTGGGAAGCAAATTAAACCTCCACAAATCACAGCCAACCAGTTGGCAGCATCACCAGGCATTTTCCACCATGACTCCAGACTTCCTCCTGCTACAAGGAAGAGATTGTATGCAAATGATCAGCATGAGTTTAATTTGATTCCCATCCAGATCTGAAGCCACATATGGTAATGCTCATAGCACCAAATATTTGTAACAATATTTGCAAATGGCCTCCCCTCCACTCCCCCATCTCAAAATAGCAAAGTGGTCTTATGGCTGAGGGAGACTTAAATAAAGTACACAAATTATTTTCTGTCCACTTTGGCACAAGACAGGTCATTATTAAAAAGGTAAATATAAAACAAGTATTTATAAAAGCAAAATCTCCCTGCATGTAAGACACTGCAGTGACGTGCCATTACTTGACCTATGATTTTTGTAAGAGCTCTCTTGTTTTCTTTCAAAGTCTTGTGTTTTGTCTTTTTTTTGTCAATTCAGTAACAGAGCTGGTTGGTTCAGACCACCGAAGGGTCGTTGGAATTGTAATACAGATATTCTTCACACTCGGAGTTGTGATTCTTCCTGGAATTGCTTATGTGATTCCCACATGGCAGGGGATTCAACTAGCTACCACACTCCCCAACTTTCTTTTCCTGCTATATTACTGGTAACTCTGCCATTACTTTCCTTCCCATCCCCCACCCCCCATTACAAAATGTTTGTAAGCCCCATTTACAGATGAAATGTATAACACAAGGAAAAAAATCTCTAGAGTTGAGTAACTAATTCACAGTCCAGGCCTCCTGCAAGAGATTTACAGCAAAAGGCACTACAGTGGGAGGTGGCAAAGGAAGAAACTCTCTGTAACGAAGAGAATCAAATAAAGGAGCAAGTTCAGTGGACAAGACTCACAAATAAGAGCAAGAGATGTAGAAGATATATCCTTGAACCTCAGAAACAACTCTGAGGTCATTGCAGAAGAAACTGACTCTGAGTCTTCTGTGAAAGAAAAAGAGGCATAGCAGGATAGTGGATCTCTGAAGGGCAAAGAAGACCAAGAGAAGAGTTATGATCACTAGTGACTCAGTACTACTATGAGGAACCAGAACCACCATGTACTGAAGTATGATGTGTGCCAAAACAACTTCTAAGTCTTATCAAGTCCACTGAAAAGGATCTCGTTCTGCTAATCCATGTGGGCACAAATGATACTGAAAGAGCACCTGCAACTGGCATGAGATAATGCTGCACGAGAACTGTCTGAAATGTATTCAGCCAAAACATGGTGAGTTTGAGCTGGAGAATTTTGGAGACAAAATCCTGAAGTAAAGATCTCAGAAAAAAGACCTGTGCCCTGTCGAAGGAAGTGGGGATATTGCTACAATGGGACCTATTAGACCAGTCAATGAGAAATCATCATGAACATTGGCCCATAAAGTTTCTGAGCTCCGTTAACTAACGTTCAGAATATGGAAAATAAAGAAGAGGAACTTGTAATTTTGGTGCAGGAAGACAACAATTATAATGATGTAATAAATATTACAGAGACTTGATGGGATGGCTCCAGTGCTTGGATTATAGCAATTGAAGGATGGTTCAAAAGGAGCAGAAGCAATACAAAGGGAAGAGGAGTTGCAATACCTGTGTAGAAATCCAAGTGGATGAACCTGGTGATGCTGTAGAGCAGGGGTCCCCAACCCCTGGGCCGTGGACCGCTACCAGTCCGTGGCCTGTTAGGAACCAGGCCGCATAGCCCACCCATCGAGCTCCGCCCATGGCCCGCCCATGGCCTGCGTGGCCCGCCCATGGCCTGCGTGGCCCGCCCATGGCCCACATGGCCTGCCCATCGAGCCCCGCCCATGGCCCGCGTGGCCCGCCCATCGAGCTCTGCCTATGGCCCGTGTGGTGAAACCAGTCCCTGGTGCCAAAACGGTTGGGGGCCACTGCTGTAGAGAATATCGGATTGTGTTTGATGTCTGCTGTGATCCACTCAGCCAAGTAGATCTGGGCGATATCTTCCAAAAGCAAATGGCAAATATTTCATAGAAGCAAGAAATAGTAGTGATGAGGGACTATAATTACCTTGACATTTTTGGAAAATAAGCTCTGCCAAACATGGTACTTCCAAGAAACCCCTGGTTTGTCTTGCTGACCTGTTTCTTCACAGGATAAAGGAAGGTACAAGAAAATATCCTTGGCATTATGCGTAACTTATTCTAAAATCATACTCAGAGAATGCTAATTTTAATGGTTATTAGCTTGTCAGTCAAATGAAAAACTGTAAGGAGGAGGAAATGAAATCAATGTATTTATTTTCCATGTGCTGCCTGATAAGTAGGAATCGGAAGAAAGGAAAGGCTTGATGCTCTCCAGAATTTTGATAGAATTTCAGAGGCATCAAATTACATGTATGAATCACCCTTATAACCAATATGAACTTCTGGATTAATGTTGGAATGGTTGAATTCATTAGTTTCACATAGTTCAAATACACTGGGCCTCTCGTCTCCTTCACCATATGCAATATCATTTTACTGGGTCATAAAAATCCACAGTAGCTATGTTGGTATCTCAGGAGGGAAAAAAATTAAAATCCACAGTATAATAGTCTTTCTACGATCAACCAAACCAACACAAAAGAGTATGGGAGCTTTTGAATTCCAAGGACTCTTCATCAGGAAGGATATTCCAAAAAGCAGGGGAGGGGGAAGAAGTGGCCAGATTTGTAAGAGTCGTTTTCACCAGCTAAAGAAGTTTTCAGCAGGGAGAAAGAAGCTCAGAGTGCCAGGAAAGAGTTGAAAGGCCCAAGATCTCATTAGGATGCTGCTTAAGTTCTGCCATTCTTGCAGGCAATAAATCTTACCTGCTGTCAGCTGCCGACCCTTCCCAATTGGTCTCTCTCTTTTGGCAGGCTGGTCCCTGAATCTCCACGGTGGCTGATCACTCGCAAAAAAGGCAAAAAGGCGCTGCAGATTATGCAGTCCCTTGCCAAGGAGAATGGACAAAGCCTTCCAGTGCATTTTTCGGAGGTACGGACTATAATTTAATTTTTAAAATGTAATTTTATTGCACTGCAACTCTGGGTGGTGTACAATACACCACATTTAAAATAAAACAATCTATGCAATAGAAAAAGAGCATCTGGAGGAAACAACCACCATCTCACAAATCAAACAACCCACAAAGGGCCCACCACCCTCGCTAGCCCAAGGTCTGGGAAAAGAGCCAGATCCTAAGGACTCATCTAAACACGGCCAGAGTGGGGGCCCAACAACTCTCCGGGAGGGGGGGCAATGTCATTCCAGAGGGCAAGTGCTACAATTGCAATAACGGCTAATTTTTTACCGCTATATCTTAAGGAGTTATTTTCTTTGTCGTTTATTTAGCCAAGTCTGCACACAAACCCTCAGGCTGGGCCCTGGAGGGTTTCAAAGCATAGGCTCCCCCCAACACAGAAGTCCTGTAGTCAAGGCAAGAGAGGCATTGCAGGTCACATGTCTATGTGTTCTTAACAACCATCAAATTTCTTTCATGTGTTACATCAGGTAGCCACCTAGCTTTTAGTGAAGGCTTTCCCCCGTTTTACTCTTCAGTTGTGTCATGGCTCTGAGCTGCATCACATTTCTCCTAGATTCCAGTTCAAATAGGAGAGAAAAATGAATGCCACTTGTAGCAGTGTTTTGATTCTTCTGTTCATGTAAGGTTCTCCCACCCCCTTCCCTTGTTACTAACAAGCACTACAGGGCACAGGTTCATTAACACAGCCCCACAGAAATTTCTCGTTAGTCTTTTGGTGATGTCCTCATGTGCTTCCTACAGCTTAAACATTCTACAATTGCAAAATAAATAATAAGATTACACTCAGTGGTTCTCTCTCCTTCATATGGAATGGCTTTTCTCAGGGAGATGGATTTTTCTCCCCTGCTGCCTATTGTACCCCTAAATCTACTCTAGAGTTTTGGGAACCTTCCAGAGCTTGGATGGAAAGGAAAATTGGAAGTTCAGTTGCGTAAGTAAAAAAGTCAGGTCACACAATGGTGCATTTCATCCATCAAGATTGCTTTGGGCGGCTTTTGCATCATTGCATACAAATCCATAAGAACATTGGTAAGATGCTACATGAAATAAATCTGTATGCAATCACGTGAGTGATCACATGATACCATTTTTTAAAAATGTGCGTGTGATATGTTTATATAGAAAGGCACAAGTGAAACAACCAAAAACTGCAATGACGTGTGCAAGTTCAGTGATTTGTATGAAAATTGGATTTAAAAAATGGACCATTGGAGAATTTGGGGAAAAAATAAGATTGTTCAGTACTAAGTTAGCTATTATGCTAGTTGCATGAATGCAATCAACAGGAACATTTAAAAAATGTAAATAGGAGCTGTGGAAAGCCTTGAGCAGCAGTGCCATGAGTAGAGAAAGATTCATCCTCCCCCACCCCCTCACCCCCCCACAAACAAACCCAGCCTCAGTCCTGGTGATCCTGCTTGCTTCTGGGCGCAAAAAAGCAACTTCAAGAAATTAATTTTCATTCAGTCCATTGCAAGATGAAAGGATTAAATTGATAGGGGTCTTCCCAACCACCACTTCTGTTTCTATTAATATGCATGTTATTGGCCAGAACTTGATGGATTTGTTAAACTTTTCAACAGAACACTGTTGTTGTTTATTCGTTCAGTCGCTTCTGACTCTTCGTGACTTCATGGACCAGCCCACGCCAGAGCTTCCTGTTGGCCGTCACCATCCCCAGCTCCCCCATGGTTGAGTCTGTCACCTCCAGAATATCATCCATCCATCTTGCCCTTGGTCGGCCCCTCTTCCTTTGGCCTTCCACTTTCCCTAGCATTAGCTTCTTCTCCAGGGTATCCTGTCTTCTCATTATGTGGCCAAAGTACTTCAGTTTTGCCTTTAATATCATTCCAAGTGAGCAGTCTGGCTTAATTTCCTGGAGTATGGACTGGTTTGATCTTCTTGCAGTCCAAGGCACTCTCAGAATTTTCCTCCAACACCACAGTTCAAAAGCATCTATCTTCCTTCGCTCAGCCTTCCTTATGGTCCAGCTCTCACAGCCATAGGTTACTACAGGGAATACCATTGCTTTAACTATGCGGACCTTTGTTGTCAGTGTGATGTCTCTGCTCTTAACTATTTTATCAAGATTTGCCATTGCTCTCCTCCCAAGAAGTAGATGTCTTCTGATTTCCTGGCTGCAGTCAGCATCTGCAGTAATCTTTGTGCCTAGAAATACGAAGTCTGTCACTGCCTCCACTTTTTCTCCCTCTATTTGCCAGTTATCAATCAAGCTGGTTGCCATAATCTTGGTTTTTTTGAGGTTTAACTGCAACCCAGCTTTTGCACTTTCTTCTTTCACCTTCGTCATAAGGCTCCTCAACTCCTCCTCGCTTCCAGCCATCAAAGTGGTATCATCTGCATATCTAAGATTGTTAATGTTTCTTCCAGCAATTTTAACTCCAGCCTTGGATTCCTCAAGCCCAGCACATCGCATGATGTGTTCTGCGTACAGGTTGAATAGGTAGGGTGAGAGTATACAGCCCTGCCGTACTCCTTTCCCAATCTTAAACCAGTCCGTTGTTCCGTGCTCTGTTCTTACCGTTGCTACTTGGTCGTTATACAGATTCCTCAGGAGGCAGACAAGATGACTTGGTATCCCCATACCACCAAGAACTTCCCACAATTTGTTATGATCCACACAGTCAAAGGCTTTAGAATAGTCAATAAAACAAAAATAGATGTTTTTCTGAAACTCCCTGGCTTTCTCCATTATCCAGCGGATATTGGCAATTTGGTCTCTAGTTCCTCTGCCTTTTCTAAACCCAGCTTGTACATCTGGCAATTCTCGCTCCATGAATTGCTGGAGTCTACCTTGCAAGATCTTGAGCATTACCTTACTGGCATGTGAAATAAGTGTCACTGTTCAATAGTTTGAACATTCTTTAGTGCTTCCCTTTTTTGGTATGGGGATATAAGTTGATTTTTTCCAATCTGATGGCCATTCTTGTGTTTTCCAAATTTGCTGGCATATGGCATACATCACCTTGACAGCATCATCTTGCAAGATTTTAAACAGTTCAGCTGGGATACCGTTGACTCCTGCTGCCTTGTTATTAGCAATGCTTCTTCAGGCCCATTCAACCTCACTCTTCAGGATGTCTGGCTCTAACTCACTGACCACACCGTCAAAGCTATCTCCAATATTATTATCCTTCCTATACAGATCTTCCGTATATTCTTGCCACCTTTTCTTGATCTCTTCTGCTTCTGTTAGGTCCTTACCATCTTTGTTTTTGATCATACCCATTTTTGCCTGGAATTTACCTCCGATGTTTCTAATTTTCTGGAAGAGGTCTCTTGTCCTTCCTATTCTATTGTCTTCTTCCACTTCCGCACATTGCTTGTTTAAAAATAATTCCTTATCTCTTCTGGCTAACCTCTGGAATTTTGCATTTAATTGGGCATATCTCCCCCTATCACTGTTGCCTTTTGCTTTCCTTCTTTCTTGGGCTACTTCCAGTGTCTCAGCAGACAGCCATCTTGCCTTCTTGGTTTTCTTTTTCTTTGGGATGTTTTTTGTTGCCGCCTCCTGAACAATGTTGCGAACTTCTGTCCATAGTTCTTCCGGGACCCTATCTACTAAATCTAGTCCCTTAAATCTATTCTTCACCTCCACTGCATATTCCTTAGGAATATTAGTGAGCTCATATCTAACTGATCTGTGGGTCTTCCCTATTCTCTTTAGTCTGATTCTAAATTTTGCAATAAGAAGTTCGTGATCTGAACTACAGTCAGCTCCAGGTCTTGTTTTTACCGACTGTATAGATGTCCGCCACCTTTGGCTGCAAAGGATGTAGTCAATCTGATTTCGGTGTCGACCATCTGGTGAAGTCCATGTATAAAGTCGTCTTTTAGGTTGTTGGAAGAGAGTGCTTGTTATGCACAGTGAGTTGTCTTGGCAAAATTCGATCAGCCTATGTCCTGCTTCATTTTGTTCTCCCAGACCATGCTTGCCTGTAATTCCAGGTGTCGTCTGACTACCCACCTTAGCATTCCAGTCTCCTGTAATGAAAATAACATCTCTTTTTGGTGTATTATCCAGTAGGTGCTGCAGATCCTCATAGAACTGATCTACTTCTGCTTCTTCAGCATCTGTGGTTGGGGCGTATATTTGGATCACTGTGATGTTACAGTAAATGGCTTCCCCTGAATTCGAATTGAGATCATTATATCATTTTTTTGGATTGTATCCAAGCACTGCTTTAGCCACTTTATTATTAATTATGAAGGCTACTCCATTTCTTCTGTGGTCCTCTTGTCCACAGTAGTAGATCTGGTGGTCATCTGATGTGAAGTGGCCCATTCCAGTCCATTTCAGTTCACTGACACCTAAAATGTCTATATTTAATCTTGACATCTCACCAATAACCACATCCAATTTGCCCTGGCTCATAGATCTTACATTCCAGGTTCCTATGGTGTGTTGATCTTTAGAACATCGGATTCGTCGTTCACCACCAGCACCGTCGGCCGCTAGCCGTCCTTTCGGCTTTGAGCTAGCTGCGTCATCACATCTGGGGCTAGTTGAACTTATCCTCTGTTCCTCCCCAGTAGCATTTTGACCATCTTCCGACCTGGGAGTCCCATCTTCCGACATATGGACCGACATATCTCTGGTTGTACTGATCCATTTAGTTTTCACGGCAAGAATACTGGGGTGGGTTGCCATTACCTTCCCCAGGGATCGTATTTAGTCTGACCTCTCTGCTACAACCTTCCCGTCTTGGGTGTCCCTTCACGGTTTAGCTCATGGTTTCATTGAGGTGCTCAAGCTCCAGCACCACGACAAGGTAACAATCTCCTTTGCTGGAGTCAACAGAACATAGGAAGGGTGAATCCAGGGCCGCAACTAGGGGGGCAAGTGGGGCATGTGCCCCGGGTGCCATGCTGGGGGGGGCACCAAAATAACACCTGGGGGGTGCCAAAATGACAAAATAACCCATGGGGGGGCGTGGAATCCATGTTTGCCCCAGGTGACACAGACCCTAGTTCCATCCCTGGGTGAATCCTTTTCTAAGGAAATGGAACCTGCACATTTTCAGAGAAGTTGTTTACGACTCATAGTGACCCTATGTATAATAGAACTAAATGCTAATGGTCTTGTGCCAATTGCCTGACTGTTCCAGTGTTTGCATCCATTGTTGCAGTAATTGTGTCAATCCATCGCGTTGAAGGTCTTCCTCTTTTCCGCTGGCCTTCGACTTTACCAAACATGATATCCTTTTCAAGTAATCGGTCTTTCCTGACAATGTACCCAAAGTATGAGAGTCTAAGCCTAGTTATCCTTGCCTCTGGTGAACATTTTGGTTGTATTTCTTCTAAAACTGATTTGTTTGTTCTTCTGGCAGTCCATGGTACTTTCAGTAATCTTCGCCAGCACCATAATTCGAACGCATCAATTTTTCTTCTATCTTCCTTTTTTAATGTCCAAGTTTCACAGGCATATGTGGCAATTGAGAAAACCATAGCGTGAGTCAGATGCACCTTTGTTTTTAGACTGACATCTTTACTTCTGAAAACCTTAGATAGGTCTTGGATGGCAGATTTTCCCAGTGCAATACCTCGTCTGATTTCTTGATTACTACTTCCCTTGGCATTGATCATTGATCCGAGTAGAATGAAATCGTTGACAACTTCAATTTCTTCTCCATTAATTGTGACATTACTTATTGGTCCATTTGTGAGAATCTTCGTCTTCTTCACATTCAAGTGTAGTACATATTGCTGACTACAGTCTTTGATCTTCATCAGCAAGTACTTCATGTCTTCATTTCCAGCAAGCAAAGTTGTGTCATCTGCATATCGTAGATTGTTAATGAGTCTTCCACCAATTCTGATACCCCGCTCTTCTTCGTACATTCCTGCTTCTCGAATTATTTGTTCAGCATACACATTGAATAAATAGGTGAAAGTAAACAGCCTTGCTGTACACCTTTTCCAATTTTGAACCACTCAGTATCACCGTTTTCTGTTCTAATGACTGCCTCTTGATCCATATACAGGTTCCGCATGAGTACAATTAAGTGCTCTGGGATGCCCATTCTTCGTACAGTTAAACGCTTTTGCATAATCAATGAAGCAAAGGTAAACATCTTTCTGGTATTCTTTGCATTCAGCCAAGATCCATCTTACATCAGCTATGATATCTTTTGTGCCACGTCCTCTTTTAAATCCAGCTTGGACTTCTGGTAGTTCTTTGTCGATGTAAGGCTGCAAACGTTGTTGAATTATTTTCAGCAAAATTTTGCTAGCCTGTGAAATTAATGAAATTGTTCGATAATTTCCACATTCAGTTTGATCTCCTTTCTTTGGAATGGGTATGAATACGGATCTCTTCCAGTCAGTTGGCCAGGTCTCTGTCTTCCAAACTTCTTGACATAGAAGAATAAGTGCTTCCACTGCTGCATCTGATTGTTGAAGTATCTCAATAGGTAATCCAACAATTCCTGGAGCCTTGTTTTTCGCCAGTGCCTTCAATGCAGCTTGAACTTCTCCCTTCATTACCGATCGTTCTTGATCATATTCTACCTCCTGGAATAGCTGAACATCGGCTAACTCTTTTTTATACAGTGATTCTGTATATTCCTTCCATCTTCTCTTAATACTACCCACGTCATTTAATGTATTGCCCATAGAATCTTTAAGGAGAGCAACTCGGGGCTTGAATTTTCTCTTCAGCTCTTTCAGCTTGAGAAATTCTGATTGTGTTCTTCCTCTTTGATTTTCTAATCTAGGTCTTTGCATATTTCATCATAATATTTCTCCTTATCTATTCTCACTGCCCTTTGAAATTTTCTGTTTAGTTCTCTTACTTCATTCTTTCTTCCTTTAGCTTTAGCTACTCGGCGTTTAAAAGCAAGTTCCAAGATGGATGTCTCATCTGACATCCATTTGGATCTTTTCTTCCTTTTCTGCCTTTTTAATGATCTTTCGCTTTCTTCGCATATTATGTTCTTAATATCTTCCCACAACTCACAATTCTGAATTCCCACAATTCAGAGAAGTAGGTGCAGGGATTTAAAATCCTGTTGTTGCTTTTTAAGGAAAACGTTTTAGACTTTTGGATAAATCCTAACAGACTTTAGATCACAAAGGAGTCTTGACAGATTGTGAAGGAAACATTTGGTATTATTCCCCCAACATTTACAACCCACCCCCCAACAGTTCTTGGTGAACAACATTTATGAAAATCGTAGATATTATAGAGGCATCACTTGTCTTTTGAAAAAAAAAAACCTCTAAATTATAGAAAGATAGATGTATAGTTTGAGCAAGCCACCATCTAAGTTAATTTTGGATTTTCCCCATTCCTAGTTGTTGCATGTATATAAGTTTTCAAAAGGAGAGGGTTTGTGAGCCTGAATCTTGTTTGATTATATCTTCGTTTATCTTGTACCATGCACTTAATTCCTCGCAGATGCTTTCAAAATGTTGTTAGTAATTGAACTATGTTTAGTTGTAGGAGGAATGGAATGGAAAATTGGGGGAGTTTGCAGACTGTTAAAGCAGCAAAATTAAGATTCAGTATGGTCCATCCCACATTTCAGAGAATAATATACTAAAACTTCATAAATCACTATAATGAGAATTTTCAACTTTTCATAAAAGTTGAGCAGCGGTGCATGAAAGACTCTCCTTCAACATATATCTTATGAATGCATTGTGTATAAATAAATATATTTGTATGAGGTCAGATTAAAAACAGTGAACAAAAATATATGTGGCTTTGTGGGGGGGCATCAATCAGTTTATATTAAATTCAATTTGTTCAACCACAATATTTTTAGAACTTTAACCTTGGCCTCCAGGATTGTATTACTTTCCCTGCGTCATTTCAAAAATCTTAGTCTAAAGTTTCGAGTTAGTGTTCTCAGCCACAATCCTAATTTATTGACAGCTGCAACTGGTTAGTTTTCAGTCATATCTACCACATCTAAACTCCACTTTGGCTCTTTTCCAAAGTCCTTTTGGATACACAAGACCAGTCATTCTTGGTTCTGTGCCCAGCAAAGAGCATGATGCTCCCGGAAGTACTATGATGGGAATGTCAAATGCATTTCACATTCTGTACTTTCAGTGGAGTTTCTCCCTAACTCTAATTTCCAAAGGAAACGTTGAGGTGGGGTGGGGGGAGAGAATCACCTCCTAACAGCTAGGCATAGCAAACTCCTTCTAGTGCTAAGTTTCTTACAGTGTAACAACAGAGAAACATTGTGCTATTTAAAACCATGTCATTGGTAGGCAGAATAGGCTGACCATATTTCCTTCAGACGAAAACGGGACTTTGGGGATGGCAAAACGGGACAGGGTCTTATGCCACCATGCCGGCCTCCAAACCCCGCCCCCCAGTCCACGCAATTGGCTCCCGCCTGCAAACCCCGCCCCCGCCCCACACGATTGGCTCCCACCTGCAAACCCCGCCTTCGAAAGGGCAGGCTCCGGGGACCCCGAAAATGCCCTCAGTCTAGGCAGGGAGGCTGCGCGCACGCGCATGTTGCCAAGGGGCGCTCAGCTGTTCTGCGGGGAGAATTTCCACCCCGGCTCCAGGGCAGCGTGTGCATGTGGGGAGGGGAGGCTTTTGCCTCCCTGCCAGAACCGAGGGCATTTTCGGGGTCCCCGGAGCCTGCCCTTTCGAAGGGGCAGTGGCAGCAGCGGCAACCCGGAAGCACCGCCACCGGCACTTCCGTGTTTTTGTTTGGAAAGCCCTGGCCTAGTGTGTGTGTGTGTGTGTGTGTGTGTGTGTGTGCGATTACGCTGAGAAAGTAATCTGCGCGCATGCACACACACACACACACACACACACGCACGCACCCTCTTTCCACAACCTTCCCGTGCCTGCTTTCCCTGGCCTCACCACTGCTGGGCAGACAATCTCAGGATCAGGTAAGGAGGCAGGAACCTGGACTGTGGTGCTGCTTCTGCTGCTGGGATCGCACGTGGCAACTGGGCTTCCAGTTGCCGCGCTGATAGGGCCTCTTCCGGGCTGCCTCCAATGGCAAGTCCGGCTCCAGTCCTCCTTCCTGTCTTCCTGTCCTCCTTCCCACCGGGTTTAAAAAAGGGACAAAATTGAGATTTTTATCAAAACGACGGGACGGTTGAAAAATGCTAAAATAACGGGACTGTCCCGTTCAAAACGGGACGTATGGTCACCCTAGGCAGAAATAAGTTGGTGTGTTCCCTTTTGGAGAAAGTGATTTGAATACATATTGTCAAGGAGCATAACTTAGAAGGAAATTCTCCTACGTACGCAGAGCAGTAAGGGAGATGCCAACCTTTTCCCTCCTTGGATAAAGGAGTACCAACATGCTCTGTTAATATCTATTTTCTGCCATGCCCCCATGACTCTGTCTTCAACTTGTCCCCTGCCCATGAATGAGATAGCCATAAGTCATTTTTGGCTGTATCAATATTGTTTTCCCTTTGACGCCAACAGCATCAAGCACCAGTACTGTAGTAAAATATATAATTGAGTTTTCTGTACTACCCATTATGTCAGAGGGAAAATCAGTCGACAAATAGTTGGTGGAATCAGACTGGTCATTTTGGGCTGATGCAGGTGTGCCCCTTCTCCTCTGGTCCCTGGTAAGCCTCCTGTACCATCATTGTGCAGTTGTCTCTCTAAAGAGCTGGTTAGATAGCACCGTGCTGGTGGTCTATCAGAGTTGTCCAATTGTTGTTGTTGTTGTTCAGTCGTTCAGTCATGTCCGACTCTTCGTGACCTCATGGACCATAGCACGCCAGGCCTTCCTGTCCTCCACTGTCTCCCGGAGTTTACTCAAACTCATGTTCGTTACATCGGTGATGCTATCTAACCATCTCATCCTCTGCCGTCCCCTTCTCCTTTTGCCTTCAGTCTTCCCCAGCATCAGGGTCTTTTCCAGTGAGTCCTCTCTTCGCATTAGGTGGCCAAAGTATTTGAGCTTCAGCTTCAGCATCTGTCCTTCCAATGAGCAGTCAGGGTTGATTTCCTTTAGGATTGACTGGTTTGACCTCCTTGCAGTCCAAGGGACTCTCAAGAGTCTTCTCCAGCACCACAGTTCGAAAGCATCAATTCTTCGGCGCTCAGCCTTCCTTATGGTCCAACTCTCACAGCCATACATTACTACTGGAAAAACCATAGCTTTAACTATACGGACCTTTGTCGGCAAGGTGATGTCTCTGCTTTTTAATATGCTGTCTAGGTTTGCCATAGCTTTCCTCCCAAGGAGCAAGCGTCTTTTAATTTCATGGCTGCAGTCACCGTCTGCGGTGATCTTGGAGCCCAAGAAAATAAAATCTGTCACTGCTTCCATTTCTTCCCCTTCTATTTGCCAGGAAGTGATGGGACCAGATGCCATGATCTGGGTTTTTTTAATGTTGAGTTTCAAGCCAGCTTTTGCACTCTCCTCTTTCACCCTCATCAAGAGGCTCTTTAGTTCCTCTTCACTTTCTGCCATTAGGGTGGTATCGTCTGCATATCTGAGGTTGTTGATATTTTTCCCGGCAATCTTAACTCCGGCTTGTGATTCATCCAGCCCGGCATTTCTCATGATGTACTCTGCATATAAGTTAAATAAGCAGGGTGATAATATACAGCCTTGTCGTACTCCTTTCCCAATTTTGAACCAGTCGGTTGTTCCATGTCCGGTTCTAACTGTTGCTTCTTGACCCGCATACAGGTTTCTCAGGAGACAGGTAAGGTGATCTGGTACTCCCATCTCTTTAAGAATTTGCCACAGCTTGTTGTGATCCACACAATCAAAGGCTTTAGCGTAGTCAATGAAGCAGAAGTAGATGTTTTTCTGGAACTCTCTTGCTTTTTCCATGATCCAGCAAATGTTGGCAATCTGATCTCTAGTTCCTCTGCCTCTTCGAAACCCAGCTTGCACTTCTGGTAGTTCTCGGTTCACATACTGCTGAAGCCTAGCTTGTAGGATTTTGAGCATAACCTTGCTAGCATGTGAAATGAGCGCAATTGTACGGTAGTTTGAACATTCTTTGGCATTGCCTTTCTTTGGAATTGGAACGTAAACTGACCTTTTCCAATCCTGTGGCCACTGTTGAGTTTTCCAAATTTGTTGGCATATTGAGTGCAGCACTTTAACAGCATCATCTTTTAGGATTTTAAATAGCTCAGCTGGGATACTGTCTTCTCCACTAGCTTTGTTGTTAGTAATGCTTCCTAAGGCCCACTTGACTTCACTCTCTAGGATGTCCGGCTCAAAGTCAGTGACCACACCATCGTATTTATCAGGGACATTAAGATCTTTCTTGTATAGTTCTTCTGTGTATTCTTGCCACCTCTTCTTAATCTCTTCTGCTTCTGTTAGGTCCCTGCCTTTTTTGTCCTTTATCATGCCCATCTTTGCACAAAATGTTCCCTTGATATCTCCGATTTTCTTGAAGAGATCTCTAGTCTTCCCCATTCTATTGTTTTCCTCGATTTCTTTGCATTGTTCATTTAAGAAGGCCTTCTTCTCTCTCCTTGCTATTCTCTGGAAATCTGCATTCAGTTGTTTATATCTTTCCCTTTCTCCCTTGCTTTTTGCTTCCCTTCTTTCCTCAGCTATTTGTAAAGCTTCATCAGTCAGCCACTTTGCTTTCTTGCATTTCTTTTTCTTTGGGATGGTTTTAGTTGCTGCCTCCTGTACAATGTTACAAACCTCCATCCATAGTTCTTCAGGCACTCTGTCTACCAGATCTAATCCTTTAAATCTATTCCTCACCTCCACTGTATATTCATAAGGGATATGATTTAGGTCATACCTGAGTGGTCTAGTGGTTTTCCCTACGTTCTTCAATTTAAGCCTAAATTTTGCGATAAGAAGCTCATGATCTGAGCCACAGTCAGCTCCAGGTCTTTTTTTTTGCTGATTGTATAGAGCTTCTCCATCTTTGGCTGCAAAGTATATAATCAATCTGATTTCGGTATTGACCCTCTGGTGATGTCCATGTGTAGAGTTGTCTCTTGTGTTGTTGGAAAAGAGTGTTTGCTATGACCAGCGTGTTCGAGGCCGAACTTGCCTGTTATTCCGGTTATTTTTTGACTTCCTACTTTAGCATTCCAGTCCCCTATGATGAAAAGGACATCTTTTTTTGGTGTTAGTTCTAGAAGGTGTTGTAGGTCTTCATAGAACCGGTCAACTTCAGCTTCTTCGGCATCAGTGTTTGGGGCATAGACTTGGATTACTGTGATGTTGAATGGTTTGCCTTGGATTCGAACTGAAAGCATTCTGTCGTTTTTGAGGTTGTACCCCAGTACTGCCTTTCCCACTCTTTTATTGACTATGAGAGCTACTCCATTTCTTCTAAGGGATTCTTGCCCACAGTAGTATATATAATGGTCTCCTGAATTAAATTCGCCCATTCCTGTCCATTTTAGTTCGCTGATTCCCAAGATGTCGATGTTCAATCTTGTCATCTCATGTTTGACCACATCCAGCTTACCTTGATTCATTGATCTTACATTCCAGGTTCCTATGCAATATTGTTCTTTACAGCATCAGACTTTTCTTCCACTTCCAGACACATCCACAACTGAGCGTCCTTTTGGCTTTGGCCCAGCCGTTTCACTCTTTCTGGAGCTACTCAGAATTGCCCTCCGCTCTTCCCCAGTAGCATTTTGGACACCTTCCGACCTGAGGGGCTCATCTTCCGGCATCATATCTTTTAGCCTTTTGATACTGTCCATGGGTTTTCTTGGCAAGGATACTGGAGTGGTTTGCCATTCCCTCCTCCAGTGGACCACGTTTTGTCAGAACTCTCCGTCATGACCTGTCCGTCTTGACCTGACTTCATTGAGTTACGCAAGCCCCTTTGCCACGACAAGGCAGTGATCCATGAAGGGGCGTCCAATAGTGTCCAATAGTGCTAGACTATTCAATAGGCAAGACAGTAAGTGCTTCAGCTCTATGCCACCTACTAGCTTAGTGCCAGGCAGAAATAGCAACACAGTGGTATGATGGGACTAACCTCCCTCCATGGCATCTCAAATTGAGCATGGAGGAATCTGGAAGTTGATATTTGTTGTCTATATAAAAAAGAGAAAGGAAGATGAAAGAATTCCTAAGGAAAAGTGCTGCACAACTTCTTTGTGACTCTGGTCTTGTTTTTAAGAAATGTTCAACTTGAGTTATGGCAGAATGGGATGTAGGAGAAGCAGCACAGCTTCCCTGGCACTCACTGCTAGACACTTTCTTCCCTTCCTCCTGAGGCCCTTTGTGCAGAAGAAGCAACTGTGGGAACCCTCCTTCCCCTTTTCTCCTGTCTATCCTCTCTTTCCACAGCCAGGAAGGCTTTTATGCCTGAGCTATCACCACTGGGAAGTTCCACCTCAGAGATTTGCTTAGAAGCTCTCCTCATGCCACTGATCCTGAATCTGCAGATTTAATCTTTAGAATTTCTAATTACAGGTTCTCATGCATCTCAGTTATTTTTCATTTGTTTAGTGGCTTTACTGACTTCCTCCAAACTAGGGGGTACTGCAAGCTCATCTCTTATTTGTTTTTGCGGGATTTGCAAGAAGACTTCATCAGCCACAGTAGAGTGACAATTAAGGAGATTGTAGTAATGCTCTTTCCAGCACAGTGCAATAGACTCTTTGTCCTTTAGAAGTTTAGCACCATCTATTGAGCGTAAGGGATTTGTAGTAAACAAATGAAAAATAACAAAGCTAGTGGACCTGATGGGATTCCTGTTGAAGTCTTTAAAGAAGGCGGGCCTGAACTTACACAACAACTTCATAAGCTCATCGAAAAAATCTGGATGAGGGAGGAGATTCCAGCAGACTTTAGGGATGCCATAATTATCACTCTCTTTTAAAAGGGTGATAGAACAGACTGTGGAAACTATCGAGGCATCTCCCTTCTAGCTACAGCAGGCAAAATCCTGGCAAAGATCATCGCAAACCATCTCCTATCTATATCAGAAGACATCCTCCCTGAAACGCAAAATGGCTTCCACCCTTCCAGGGAAACAGTGGATATGATCTTCACTGCACGACAGCTTCAAGAAAAATGCAAGGAGCAAAACCGCCATCTGTACCTGGCATTTATTGATCTGACTAAAGCTTTTGATACTGTAAATCGTACTGCTCTCTGGACCATCCTTCTGAAATCGGATGCCCTGATAAATTTGTGAACATCTTGCGGCTACTCCATGACGACATGATGGCAACAATCCTGGATAACAATGGCTCTCAAAGCGATCCATTTAAAGTGGAATCCGGCGTTAAACAGGGATGTGTTATTGCTCCAACCTTATTCGCTATCTTCATCGCTATGATTATACCCTTGTTGGAGAGAAACTTCCTACTGGTGTAGAAATTATATATCGAACAGATGGAAAGCTTTTTAATCTTAGTAGGCTGAAAGCAAAAAATAAGGTAATTACAACTTCTGTTATAGAACTTCAATATTCTGATGATAACGTAGTCTGTGCACACTCCGAGGAAGATCTTCAAACTATCCTAAACATCTTTGCAGAAGCATATGAAAAGCTCGGCCTCTCTATTAACATTAAAAAAACCAAAGTGCTTTACCAGCAAGTTCGAACCAATCCCTCCGCAGCGCCATCAATCCAGCTTAAAGGTGTGTCACTAGAAAATGTTGACCACTTTTCTTATCTCGGCAGCCATCTATCTACAAAAGCCGACATCAACGCTGAAATTCAGCATTGCCTGAGCTCTGCGAGTGTAGCTTTCTCCCGAATGAAGCGTAGAGTGTTTGAGGATCGGGACATTCGCAGGGAGACCAAAATGCTTGTTTACAATGCCATTGTACTACCAACCCTTCTGTACGCCTGTGAAACATGGACCCTCTACAAACGCCACCTCCAACTTCTTGAAAGATTCCATCAACGCTGCCTCCGAAAAATTCTGCAAATGACTTGGGAAGATAGGCGGACTAATGTTAGCGTATTAGAAGAAGCGAAAACCACCAGCATTGAAACAATGATCATCCAACATCAACTTTGCTGGACCGGTCATGTTGTTCGAATGCCTGACCATCGTCTTCCAAAGCAGCTCCTTTACTCCCAACTTAAGAATGGAAAACGGAATATTGGTGGACAGGAAAAGAGATTCAAAGACACTCTCAAAGCTAATTTTAAAAAATGTAATATCAGCATTGAGAACTGGGAAGCCCTAGCTCATGAGTGTTTCAATTGGAGGTCAGCCTTTATTAAAGGCGCTATGGACTTTGAAGAAGCACGAGTATAGGGCGAAAGGGAAAAAAGAGCTAAAAGGAAGGCACGTCAAGCAAACCCTCATCATGACCGTCTCCCACCCAGAAACCTATGCCCTCATTGTGGGAGGTTGTGCGGATCCAGAATTGGCCTTTACAGCCACTTATGGATCCACTGTTAAAATTTTACCCTTGGAAGACAATCCTACTCGGCTACGAGTGATCGCCAATGAATGCATCTCAGTACACTTGAGTGCATGGGTGATTCTTGAAATCTTACCTTTAGGGCCCTATATGACTCTAAGCATGATTATCTGAGGGACCATCTTCTCCTGTATTCATCTGCCCATCCAACTAGATGAAATAGGGTTAACTCTCTAGAGGTCCCATCCTCTTGGGACTGTCATTTGTTGGGACCTCAGAGGCGGGCATTCTCCATGGCCACCCCACTCTTTGGAACTCCTTCCTAATGGGCATTTGATTGGCTGCATCCTTCCTAGAATTCAGGAAGAACCTACGTGTTCCATCTTCCATAGAAAGAGTGTGGTCTTTGGTTAGAAGATATGGTCATTATATTTGTTGGTGTTTAAAAAACATGCTTATATGTATTTGGGGTTTCCTGGGGTATTTTATAATGCTTACATTGTTAGCCACCTAGAGCCTGTGGGAGTGGGCAGCATATACTGTAAGCAACATAAGTACAGTAAATAAATAAATAAGGCAGGACTGGATGGGAAAGACCTGCTGAAGAGGCCTTAGCCAGCACTAAGAAACAATCTTCTGCAATGTATTGCATCATGACTCCTATAATTCCACTCAGCACAGGCAAAAACATTAAAGCTTCTGTCTGTGCTTTCCCACAAACCATGCTTCCTTGCTGGTAATCTAGCAGCTAACTAATTCATACTTAACTGATCAAGATAAAAACCCAGTTGAACCAAATTCAAGCAAGAATGGTTTCCATATACATGATACATCACACTGCAAGGCAAATGCAAACCTTTAGAGTATAGATTTTAAGGGGGTCTAAATGTTTATAAGCACTGTACATTGGTTGGAGTATAAAAAGGGGGCAGTTAGAAATTAAATACCTATCTACTTTTTCCAAGCAGCTCATTTTTTTTCCTTTTTACTATTTTTTTAACATTAATAAGAATACAGTGGAGACTTTAGTATTAACTATTAAGATCAAAGATCAAACCCTTTCTCATACTATAAAATATTTCAGTGCATTTTGCAACTCTTTATCAATGTCATACTTAGCATTTGTACAGTTTAAGCAACTGTATGGTCATTACATTTTAGAAATCATATTTAACATTGATTAACTTTTTTCCTAATCTTTAAAGGTTTAATTTATCTAAGTCATCACAGTGTTAACAATTATTACTTTTTTATTGTATAAACGCCAATTACTAATTACTAATTTTCTTATTGTATAAACACCACTGTACTTAGCTATTATCTGTATTCTATAATCTATAACATTTTATAATGCAGTAAAACAATTAACTTGGGAAAAATGATAGAAACCCAGGATATGACCTCACATTCTCAGTTCATCATTTATGGCACATTGGGCAATCTGAGACCCAAAAGATTTATGCAGCCCCCAAACTCCATTTCTGCTCCCCTGTTTCTCCCTCCAACTATAACTGCCTATATCTGCCCTGTCATTTTGGGGTGCAAAATGCATAAAAACTGAGACATACCCCTCAAAATGGAGTTAATATGATTTAGAAATAAATAAAATTTAAACTAAGGAAAACAACAAACCAAAAAATCCCTCCAACACATCATTGTCCTGTCCACTATGGCTGTCATGCTGCACAAGAAAGTGCATTGCTTCCCCCAGCTACCAAAAATGTTACCTACTCTGGTATACAATATATGAATGCTGACCTTGATTTATTTTACAGACTCATTCAAAGATTATGGAGCTTTTCTACATGAAGTTCTTTGAATGTTTTCAAGTACTACTGTATATGGCTATGTTTGCAATATACAGTATCCTTAACTTTACCTTCATGTTCTTAAATTACCCAATTTTCCGGGTTTGCGCGATTCACCAAACCATGAAAGTGGCCACAAAGGCCGAATTTGGACAACACACTAAGCCAGGGCTTTCCAAAGTTTTTCCCGCGGCGACACACCAACCAGCATTGGTGTGTCGCCGCGGGAAAACCCGGAAGTGCCATCCTTGCGGCAGCGCGCAAAAACCCGGAAGCGCTGCTGCCGTTTTAAGGTTTTGCGCGCTGCAGTTGGTGTGTCACCGCGGGAAAACCCGGAAGCGCTGATGATGATCAGCGCTTCCGGGTTGTGTGGCGACACATCAGACTGTGTGTGGTGACACACTTTTGTGTCGCGACACACAGTTTGGCAAGCTCTGCACTAAGCTAAAATGTGGCTGGCTAGTTTGTGTTCAGTCTGTTCTGCAAACTTTGTCTATATGTATTAAGTAAGGTTCATTCCCATCTCGTAGCTATTAGTTGTAACCAATAGAATACTTTGCAGTGTTGTGTTGAACATTCGTGTGGGTATATCCAACTGTTCACAGGGATGTAGCCATGTAGTTTAGGGAAGACACAAATACCATGGCAAGGGGAAAAAAAGAAAAATGCTAAGGTGAAATGTGATGGTTTATTAACAGCTCTTTGTTCGCTCCACTCGCCAACTTGCCTTTCTGCTTTTAACATTAATATTAGCACATTTCAAAACTAGAGCACTTTCACCTGGTCCCATTTCTTTACTGTCACTGGTAATATGAACTCTGTGTCTCTTACTTAGATCACGGTCTCTGATGAAGAAGTGACCAACCCTTCTCCGCTGGATCTGGTTAGAACGCCGCAGATGAGAAAATTCACGTTGATTCTCATGTACGCCTGGTAAGTGTCTCCCAGCCGCACTGCTGTATGCCTGTCTCGTTCAATATTTACCAGGCAAGCCTGGCTGTTCGGAAATCCTGGAGGCCCCACTGCCTCTTGTTCTGTCTTGCTTTTCGAGGTTCACCAGTGCAGTCGTTTACCAAGGGCTCGTGTTGCGCCTGGGACTCATAGAAGGGAATCTGTATTTGGAGTTCTTCATCTCTGCCGTGATAGAATTGCCTTCAGCTTTCTTAATCTTAGCGACCATTGACCGACTTGGCCGGCGTCCCCTCTTTGCCTCAGGAACCTTCGTGGCGGGGGCCGCGTGCTTAATCACAGCATTTTTACCAAAAGGTAACTGGATGGCTTTGGTCTTTTTCTTTTCCCTTTGCTATCTCACCCTGTCTCTCAAAGCATTCAGTTTAAACACAAAAGTGTTTTTTTTAAAACAGGTTTAAATATCTTCAGATATTTCAGTTTGGTGAAATAAGATTGTGTGTTACTCTTTCAAAAGAACTGCACTGCTTTTTTTGAAAATGATGGAAAATAATAGGAGCATTCAATGGTTACACACAGGACTCTTCCACACACAGGCTGATGCCAATCTAGCCTCGGTGCCATGTTGGAGGATTCCTGTGAGGTCCTCCTCCTTGAGCAGCCCAGTGGATTTTCTTCCAGCTTGTCTGTGGCACAAAACTTCCATTTTGCACTTTGTGACTCAGATTGGAGTTTGGATGGGGGCTGTTTGCTGAGGTGAGCAGATGGAAGACAGGTGCAGGCTAACTTCAAAACACATTAGAGGTATTGGAGAACGAACCAATACCAACAGGTAGAACTGACATAGTTTCCAACAGTGCCTGACTGCAGGCCTCGACATTCTTATTTGTTGTATATGCAATAATGAGAGTATATGTTTAAGACAGCATATTAAAAAGCAGAGACATCACCATGCCGACAAAGGTCCGTATAGATAAAGCTATGGTTTTTCCAGTAGTAATGTATGGCTGTGAGAGTTGGACCATAAGGAAGGCTGAGCGCCGAAGAATTGATGCTTTCGAGCTGTGGTGCTGGAGAAGACTCTTGAGAGTCCCTTGGACTGCAAGGAGGTCAAACCAGTCAATCCTAAAGGAAATCAACCCTGACTGCTCATTGGAAGGACAGATGCTGAAGCTGAAGCTCAAATACTTTGGCCACCTAATGCGCAGAGAGGACTCACTGGAAAAGACCCTGATGCTGGGAAAGACTGAAGGCAAAAGGAGAAGGGGACGGCAGAGGATGAGATGGTTAGATAGCATCACCGATGCAATGAACATGAATTTGAGTAAACTCCGGGAGACAGTGGAGGACAGGAAGGCCTGGCGTGCTATGGTCCATGAGGTCACGAAGAGTCAGGCACGACTAAACGACTGAACAACAACAACAAATGTTTAAGTGACTGTAGTATCATGAAGGACTGGAACATAAAAGGTATCAGTGAAGGCCACAGGGCTTGCTTCCCAAGACTGTTGCTTCAGTCTTATCCAGAGTCAGCTTTTATTAACTCATTGGCATTGATTATCCAAGCATGGGCGCTGTGTAAGAACAGAAGGATATGATTTGCCTGTCAATAAGTTGCCAACTCAGATTCTTGAGAACACTTAACAGGTGATTCATCATCAACTCATGGTCATGATCAAAGGTATTCTATAGCCTTTATTAACTACTAACTGCCCCAAACTACAGAGAGGAAAGGATTCATTAGGGTAATGAATGGGATAATGAACTTGCAGAGTTAAATGGAGCCATCTGAAGGAATCCCAGGAATATCTCCTTGATTAATTATGATCCCTCTCAATTTCTAGGCCTGAAGGATGCGTACACTTTAGTTAAAGTCCACAAAGAATGAGAGGGGTTGGGAATGGGTGTGTGCAATGGAAATTTTTAGAGCATGTTGTGGACACTCTCATGAAATAAATTTCACTGGGGAAATTTGCACATGCATAATATGGCTGCGGTGGAGGGCAGAAAGCTCCCCACCTTGACTTTTACCTCCCCAGAACGTTCCTTGTTATTTCCAGGTTACTTTTGTCATTCTTCTGGGCAGGCGGACATACTTCCAAACCAAACCCTAGGTTACAACTTGTAACCATTTTTGTTTTCCAGGAATGTTTATGGGGTCCAAAGGCAAAAAGATGATGTGGCAGGCTGGGATTATATTTTGCAGAGTACCAACTTCCCATTTCATTTAAAAAGTAAATATATGCTGGCTGGGGAATTCTGGAAGTTAAAGTCCACACATCTTAAAGTTGCCAAGTTTGAAAAACACTGATATAGAAAGTTAGGTGGGGAAGGGAGCCTAATGAAAATGTCCATAGATATATAAGTGCCTTAGACATCAGATAGCGGGTGCCAAGAATACATCTTACAAACATATTCCATTCATTGATTAATTCTCTTCTCCTGCCCCCCCCCCAAATAGAAAGAATAAAAAAGTCATGCAGCTCATTAAGATTGGAACAAATGTTCTCTTTCCTGGAATATTGAAAGGATTTTGTTTTTCTATAAGATCAATTTATTTAAAGGGATGGTGGTCCTATTTTCACTTTGGGAAAACATGTATATCACACAGACAAATCGGATTTGTACCTTATCTGCCTACCATTGCCTCCAGGTCAGGAGTCCAAGCCATGCAGTCATTGCATTGCAAAGATTTGGGATCAATAATGGCAAGGGACAGAAGAACTAAGAAGTTATTTTTCTGGTTTTTCATTTGCTGAGCTCACAACCTGCTAGCAGTTAGGCAAGTTTTTCCATTCTGCCCCTTGTAATGAGATGCTTGGGCAGCACAAGCCATTGGCCCAAAGCTGTGGCAAACAGTTGGCAAATAATTCATCGTATCAGTTTTTTTAGACTTCAGACTTTCTCTACTGGGTGTCGGCCTCACTGGGTAAACCAGATAGGAATCACAACCAGATGAGCCAATTCCTCTTTATTGTAAGGCTACATTGACAGAATCCTGCAAGTCTGAAAGTACAATTCCCCCCCCTTCTCCTTTACAGCCTAAGAAACTAGGGAGGGTCCCTTCTGAGCCTCTTGCCCCGCCCACTATCCAGCTGTGGGCAATGCTGTCTCTTATCTGACTGTTCCCTTGGCAGCATCTCTTTGCCCAGTCTCCCAAGGTCTTTCCCACATGCCATTACACTGGGCAAAAGTGGGCAAAGCAATGGCATTGCTTTCCAGTTCCACAATCGGACACACTGTGTCCATGATCACATAATGTAGAATAATCCCATAATCACCTAATGGTGAAGATTGCCACGCATTATTATCAGGCTGCCTTATTTGTATCCAAATTAATTCAAAGTGGATAGCCTCATCTATATTCATTGCTGTTTCTGTGATTGTCCAAGAGAGATCCATGATCATTTCTGGGTACAGCTTGAGGGAATAGAGAGCAAGTACCAAGATGCCTAGTGCAGCAAAGCCCATCTCTGTTTTTGTCTGCAATGACAAGGAAGTTTCAAATCCTTCCAGAAACCTGTTTGTTAAATCCAAAAGCAACAGTTGCTGGGCAATGCACTTGAGTCAAGTTTAACTCCTGGTGATTGCTTTCATGCAGTTTTCTTGGCAGCATTATGGAAGTGGTTTGCTACTGTCTTTCTGCTTTTTTTTTTTCCTCTTTAATTCTCAGTCATGCCAACAGCACAGAGATCAACCACAGGAGGCTCAGTGCTGCCATCTGCTGCGGTAAAAGCAACAGTAGCAACTACAAGCACAGTGATTTGGATCTGCCCCTAATGCAATCTGGAAGTAACGGGCCACCAGAAGTCAAGGGGAAAAAAAAAAAGGAATCCCCCTATATTTTTAGCAAAGCTCATCAGTTGCCTTTGGGGCAACCTGAGAGTTTATGCATTTTAGAAACAGTGTTATTTGCAGCAAGAACAAGGGTCCTTAATGGGATAACAATACATAGTTACTGAAAAGTAAATTTCATCAGGACCAGTATTCCTCCCCTCCACTCCAAATGAGCATTCTATGGTTATATTTCCCCCCCCTTTTCCTTTTTTTCAAGCACTGCACTCTTTGAAGCTGCAATTACAAGTTTAAGATGGGAAGAGAGAAAAAAAGATTCATGCTACCTTTCTTTCTGTCATGCAGCTGGTAAAAGTTACTCCTTTCAGCTAATAATGATTTGCATCAAAGTTTTAAGGGGGCAGGTTCATATATTTATTGTATTATCCTAAAATAAAGTGCATAAGTATTCATGTATGTATACTTGGGAATATTATGCGAATATACCTGTGCTTTTAAGGGTAAATCTAAACTTCTTAAACATCCCTATTCAATATTCAATGTTTCTATTCAGAATGGAGCCAGTTTGGTGTAGTGGTTAAGGCACCGGGCTAGCAACCGGGAGACCGTGAGTTCTAGTCCCGCCTTAGGCATGAAGCCAGCTGGGTGACCTTGGGCCAGTCACTCTCTCTCAGCCCTAGGAAGGAGGCAATGGCAAACCACTTCTGAAAACCTTGCCAAGAAAACTGCAAGGACTTGTCCAGGCAGTCTCTGAGAATCGGACACGATTGAACGGAAATATACATACATTCAGAATGGCAGAATATTTCTACTAAGAACACAAACCCTCACACAAACCCTTTGTAAAGAAAACTCTCCACCTAGAGACCATGAGGACTGAGGCAGTCGATGAACTGCA
The DNA here is from genome assembly GCA_023362775.1 of Charina bottae. Taxonomy (NCBI): domain Eukaryota; kingdom Metazoa; phylum Chordata; class Lepidosauria; order Squamata; family Charinaidae; genus Charina; species Charina bottae. Next base: position 24,225,946 of record JALMGJ010000001.1, read on the forward strand.
TAAATAAATTAAATTAATAAATTTTAAAAACTAAAATAGTTAAACAATCAAGTTTGGATACATACTATCTTTAAGAAGCATATGTGTTGATCACTTATAAGCAGTTACAGAAGATCCACCAGTTGGATGGCTGGCCTGCCCAATGTATCCGTGGGTGAGGAAGGGAGGCGAAGGGTTGGTGGAGACCATTATTGGCCTTCTCCTTTTCATCACTGGAAGGACTGCCAGTTGGTTCATCCAGAGTGTGGCAATTCCCAAACAGCAGCCATGGGGACAATTGCAGGTGGATATGAATCAGTGAAGTGACACAGTTTGGTCTAGTGGTTAAGGCATCAGGCTAGAAACTGGGAGACTGTGAGTTCTAGTCCCACCTTAGGCACAAAGCCAGCTGGGTGACCCTTGTCCAGTCACTTTCTCTCAGCCCTAGGAAGCAGTCAATGGCAAACCAGGAGACTGAGAGTTCTAGTCCCGCCTTAGGCACACAGCCAGCTGGGTGACCCTGGGCCAGTCACTTTCTCTCAGCCCTAGGAAGCAGGCAATGGCAAACCACTTCTGAAAAGCCTGCCAAGAAAACTGCAAGGACTTATCCAGGCAGTCTCCGAGAATCGGACACGATTGAACGGATAAAAAAAAAAGTACCAGTGAGGAGTAAAACATGCTCTCTTCCCTTTCTTAAATCTAGCCTTTCAGCTCCTTGTGAAAACGGTCTTTTATGCTATCTACAAGTAAATGCGAAAGAAGTGGCTAAGTATTTTCACATCTGGAGATTGCACGCCTCATTCATTTGCTCTTATGCACAAAAACATCCTCCTTCCTTAGATTTCAGTAGATAACAATTACACTGAGAAGTCAATAAACTAAACATTGGTTTTTAGCCACAACTGACTTCCTTTTTAAAGCATCCTTTCATATATTTTTTTAAAAAAACCATGGGTATTACTGTCATGGTGCAAAATAAAATGCTAGGCTCTGGTTGTATTTACTAGAATGCTCTGCCTCAACATAGATCCCATAGACATTTTGAGAAGAGACAAGTGGTATCTGCCAGCAATTCAGTGCTTTATTGGGAAGTGTGGTTACCTGTCCTCCCAAAAAAGGAGAGATGTGATGGCATGGAGGGAGCATCCTGAATTAAAGAGGGTGGCAGGGGACAGCCTCACATTTTATCATCTGCGACATGGAGTACCAATATAGCAAGTTACTTTACCCCTCCCCACAATAATGGTACAATCAACCAGGGTGGGTGCACTCCAGGTTCTATCAATTAAACAGTGTCATCTTACGGGACCCAGGAAATGTGCCTTCTCTGTTGCAGTCCCTGCCCTCTGGAATGACGTCCCCCCAGAGATTCAAGTGGCTCCCACCCTTATGACATTCAGGAAATAACTGTTCTCTCAGGCCTTGGGATAGGGTGATTGTGGAATCCCCTTTACTTAAGTCTGGTTTTGTAGCTGGCTGTATTGTTCTTTCAGTTGGATAATACCTCTTTTTATATGTACTGTTTTTCGTTTTTCTCTGTAATCCACCCAGAGTAATTAAGGCGTTCGGCAGCCTTGAACTTGGATAATAAATGCATAAATAATTCTGAAATCAATCACAACATTACCTCTTTGGCTAATTTATTTGGAGGAAGAGTCATGAAATAACAGTGGTTAGAGACCAAGATAATAAAATTGGTTAAGGAATAGGATCTTGATGTCCGGGTCCCAGGGTTCAGTGAATCCCTTTAACATTTCCTATCTGCATATATCTCAACAGATATACCATGGTTAAGTACAGCGGTAGCCATCTTGGCAAGATTGGGAATCACCATCACTTTTGAACTTGTGTATCTTGTGAATAGTGAACTGTATCCTACAGTTTTCAGGTAAGTGGAATCTGCATTTTGAACAATTTTGACAAGATCACAGAAAGGATCAGCTTTGCATCTGAAGGCATTTTAAAAGTAAGAAATAGCATTTAGCAAGGAAGTGGCTCAAAGAGCTGCAGTGCAATCCTATATCTACACACATGTTGAGAAGTAAATCCTGTTGTATTCAGTATGATGTAGTTACCAATAAATGTATAAAAGATTGGGACCCTAGAACAACTGCAGCAAAATTATTATATGCTCAAAAGTGGAAAGACTCGGCACTACCCACAATGGAGGAATGGTTGATGAAGATGATGGAACTTGCAGAGATGGCTAAATTGACTTCCTTGGTTGGAGAAAAGACAATGTCTACATTTATGGCTGACTGGAAACCTCTTATATACCTTTTGCATGAAAGAAAAAAAATGAAGTTATGACTTGTGTTTTGATGATTAGAAAAAAGTTAGATAGTAGAAAAAAGTGAGCTTTTCTTTTGTAACCATAGAGTAAGAGTTTGTTATCATACTTGTATTTTGCTGCAAAGAAAATTGGAAGCTTCTTCTTTCTATTTCTTTTTATCTTTTCTTTCTGCACTTTTGTCTTTTTCTCTTTCTCTGTTTTCTTTACTCTTTATTAGTTTTTGTTAGTTTTTATCTTCTTTAAAACTTTTAATAAAAAGATACATATGTATGTATGTACAGTATGTATAAATAAAAGATTGGGCCTCTAGAGAAGACAATTCACAGGTCACAGGCTATATGCAACCCCCAATACCCTGTTTGAATCTGTTTAGAACATACCCTAAATCAAAACCATTTTTCCTTAAGGGATAGGTTTATTTCATTTCTTAACCTTCTGTCATTTCCCCAGAAGTGGGGGAAATTATTTTCCTACTTTAGTGTGGTTTTGTTTCACCAAGCAGTGTAAAAGGCCAATCCGGTATTGGTTAACTGATGGACACTTACGTATAAAGTTCTAATTCTTACAAGTTAAGACATTTAATGAAACTTATCTGGACAGTATCTGATCCCTCCACCTCTGAGTGCTAGGATACTTCCATACAAAGGTTTGTGTGAAAACTCTAAGTGTCTGTGATCCACTATTTGTAATGGTGTGTATTAAAATCGGTGGCAAAATTGGTCTTTCCTTATCCACATCCAGCCTTCTGGGCTTCAACTGCTCTAGCAGCAAGGGAAATGGTGACTTGATAACTGCATTTCCCCTCATAAGAGCCTTCCTTCCTTCCTTCCTTCCTTCCTTCCTTCCTTCCTTCCTTCCTTCCTTCCTTCCCGAATGCCATGAGACATAAATGGGGAGATGCAAGTAGTTTATTTTATTTCCGATTGATTGATATATAATTCTCCCTCCCCTCCACATTTTCAGTCTTCTGTATGTAGTTGAATAGTTGTTTGCAAAATATTTCAAGTGATTGCTTTGAAGAAACACATCCTGAATGAAAAACCACCTTCCTTCTTTTGCACTGAAAAGCCTTTTCTGAGCTCTCAGATGGTAGCATGTCAGCATTTTTGCAACTAGGCACATTTCCCAGTACCTCCACCCATGCTTGCATGCCACTATGGAGGATGGAGTGGGCAGAGGGAAGATATATTCTAAAGACTGCCTACAAACCGACACTAAGAAGAAGATCCTGAAGCTCTGAAAGAGGGAGAGTTTAGTGGTTGCCTTGGATTCTGGAGCCAGGAGATGGGAGAAGGCAAAGTTCTCATCAGTGGGCTAATGGCCCACCAATAAGCTCTCCAGATTTTCTGTTTTGCAAATAGAAAGCTGATCTTTCCTACTGTTCTAAATACACACAGTTGAGTCAGAGATAAATAGATAGCAAGCAAGGGATCACATGGGTGATAGATACTGAGCACACCTATAGGGAAGTGCCCTGTATATGGTGAAAGGGAGTAAATATGCTCACCTGAAACTCATATCTATACATCATAAGTAATATGTTTCCTTTTCTTTTCCTTACAGAAACTTTGGTGTTTCACTATGTTCAGGAATGTGTGATATAGGGGGCACGGTAGCCCCGTTTCTGCTCTACCGATTAGCAGCCTTCTGGTCAGAGCTTCCTCTGATTATCTATTGTAAGAAATTATTTCAAAATTTGCTCTTCTTTTGCCAGTTTGGAAGAAAGCTCAAGGCTGATGCTATTTCAGAACTAGAAAACATATACTATGATGGGCAAATACACATACTGACCCCTGATGAATTCTGGTGGTGGTGGAAACCAACCTTGAGAGAGGGAATTTTCAGCAAAGTAGGGTCAGGGATGGGGAGGGATGTTTACTATTTGCTCTGTATCCTTCTCAAAAACTGCATTCATTGTAAAATATGTTTACAAAATTATAAACACATCTAGAATTCTGCATAAAGGCAAGTGGTTTGGAGGAGGGGAAGTTACAGAAATGGCAGATGGGGATAGGGTTAAATTTCTTCTTCTAGTACTTTCCCATGGAAATGACTCCTTTCCAAAGCCACTTACAATGAACAATCAGTGGAGTTTAGATGCATGTTTGCATAAAAAGTGGAGTTTGGTACTCAGGATGATCATGAGTCTACAATTATTTTTGTCCAGGAATTTGGTTTCCTGTAAGAGTACTGTGCATCACAAAAGATACCTCCATGTTGCTAATCTCACTATGTTCATTTTTATAGTCTCAGTCAAAGATGAGAATAAACTGTGTTAAGGACTGGAATTTATTTTTAATTGCATTTATCTCTGATTGAGATCACCATTTTACAATTAATCAAATCAAAACTGATTATTATACCATTCCTTCAAAAAATAATAATAATTGTATCAATTGATCATGTTTTAATCCAGACCAATACCTATATATTATTCTGCACCTAAGGTGTTTGGAAAGACCCATCCTTTCTGAGTGCAATAACTGGTTCTGAAATCACAATGAGCTTAAATTATAGCATTCTTCCTAAGAAAACACAGTAACAAATCACTTCCACATTGATGTCAAGAAAATGACATGGTTGTGCCTATGTAGTCACCAGGAGTTGAGCTCAGTTTAAGGAACCTGACTCTACAGAATCTTCCGAAGTATAATTCCCAACATATATGGCCATAACCAGTATGGCATTCGTAATCCATCACATCTGAGGAGCCCCAGGTTGGGAAAACTGATTTGCAGATTACCATCTATAAGGCCATGACAGGACTCCAACTCAGGTCCACCTCTCATACTCCATGTCTATGAAGGTTCTCAGTCATCCAGGTGGAATTGTCTGTAGCTTGAATCATGTCAACTGGATTTCTATTTTCTCAGTGGAAATGTTTCGCTCCTTATCCAAGGAGCTTCTTCAGTCTGAGCAAAGTTGGTAAGGGAATCCTAAATATGTTTCTAGGTAGCTGTGTGACCTTACACCTGGGGCTAGGTCATCGTTATATTGAGATGTTATTTTAAGTCCTTTTATCATCTAAAGGAGGATCGTTAAGATCACCATGCTGCTGTTGAGCTTGTGAAATGATCTTAATCTTCCTAGGCACAGAAGACAAAGCAGGGAGGAAGATGGGGGAAAGATTGTGCCTGAGGCTCCCACCTCTATTCAAGGAAGGATTTTCCAAGTTGGCATAAATGGATTCCTTGACCCCTCTCTCAAACCACCTATCTTCTCTGTCTAAAGTGAACATTAATGTCCTCAAATGAGTGTCCTTTTTCCTTTAGATGAAGATAAACTGCTGACTCTGGTCCTGTGGTGTTACTTCTCCTGTGTTGGGCCATCCTCCTGTACAAAAGTTGTTTGGTTTCTCCAATGTAGAGTTCAGAGCACTCCTCACTGCACTGGATTGCATAAACTACATTGCTTTCCTTGTGTTTTGGAGTTTGATCTTTGGGGTGTACAAGCCTCTGTCTCAGTGTGTTGGTGGGTTTGAAATATACAGGTATGTGGTGTTTGCCAAATATCCGTTTTATCTTTTCAGACACGCCAGCCATGTAGGGAATGACCAGGTTCTTTCGTTTACTCTGAGTCTCAGCCCTATCTGTCGCTGTTTTAGGTCTGGTAGATTTAGATTTGGTGAAAGCCCAATATGGATATCCACAGGCCTTCAGAGCTGTTCTCAGGTGCTGATTTTCATTCTTTTTGGAATCCATGGAGGTGGGGATGGTTTCTGCTTTGTGTGACAATGTCCTGATGACTCCTAGTTTGTGCTGCAGTGGATGGTGGGAGTCAAACATCAGATATTGATCTGTGTGTGTGGGTTTCCTGTAGATCCCTATTTCTAGCTTGCCACCGGTCCCAATGAGGACTTCACAGTCTAGAATGCCAGGCTGTTGTCCTTGGTGTCTTCTCTGATGAAGCTAATGTTGGCATCTATAGTGTTTATATGGTCCGTGAAGGCCTGTACTTCCTGGGTCAAAATCAAGGCCTGAAAAGATAAAACGGATATTTGGCAAACACCACATACCTGTATATTTCAAACCTACCAACACACTGAGACAGAGGCTTGTACACCCCAAAGATCAAACTCCAAAACACAAGAAAAGCAATGTAGTTTATGCAATCCAGTGTAGTGAGGAGTGCTCTGAACTCTACATTGGAGAAACCAAACAACTTTTGTACAGGAGGATGGCCTAACACAGGAGAAGTAACACCACAGGACCAGAGTCAGCAGTTTATCTTCATCTAAAGGAAAAAGGACACTCATTTGAGGACATTAATGTTCACATTTTAGACAGAGAAGATAGGTGGTTTGAGAGAGGGGTCAAGGAATCCATTTATGCCAACTTGGAAAATCCTTCCTTGAATAGAGGTGGGGGCCTCAGGCACAATCTTTCCCCTATTTTCCTTCCTGCTTTGTCTTCTGTGCCTAGGAAGATTAAGACCATTTCACAAGCTCAACAGCAGCATGGTGATCTTAACGATCCTCCTTTAGATGATAAAGGGACTTAGAAATAAACATCTCAAATAACCATGACCTAGCCCCAGGTGCAAGGTCACACAGCCACCTAGAAACATATTTAAGGATTCCCTTACTAACTTTGCTCAGACTGAAGAAGCTCCTTGGATAAGGAGCGAAACGTTTCCACTGAGAAAATAGAAATCCAGTTGACATGATTCAAGCTACAGTCTCATACTCCATGTCTGCTAGAACAATGCAGTGTCAAGACATCTGGCCCAAATCCTAATTCTGGTGCAGTTGGATAAATTGTGCCTCAACTTTGAATCCATATATTGAATACTGGAAGCTGCTGCCTCAATGCAGTATTTCATGGGACTGGATGAACTCTTTAATCAGCTCATTTAGACCTTTTCTTGCTTCTTACATCAAGATTATTTAAATTGTAGCATTTTTTTGCAGCACAAACAGTAGAATTAAATCTTTTTTTTCCCAGGACAAATGTGTAATGCCTAATGTATTTCTCACTTCACTTTCTCATAGGCATTCTTTCTCTTCTCTGTGGGATTCTGGTGTTACTTTTACCTGAGACCAAGGGGCAGCCCTTGCCAGAGACAGTGGAAGATGTGGAGAAAATGTCAAGGTACTGAATAGGTATCCTTAGATACTCTTGCATGCCCTCTGGAAAATTCAGCCTTCGGATGATTAATTCTAGACTTTAGTTCAGCAATTTTTGAGAAACTTAGCACAAACATGTGTGTGTGTGTGTGTGTGTGTGTGTGTACGCATTCATACACCTAAACATCCATGTGTTTTTTTTAAAAAAAACAGACATCACAGGGAGCAGTTTGGACTGGAAGCAAGACAAAATCAGAGGGGATTAATCTCCCACCCCCAAAAAAACTTCAGTATGAGTAAAACCATCTTAGCACTGACTTAGGTCAGTTATGATATTTATATTCTACCTTCTTCCAAGAAACTGAAAGCAGCATTTATTTTCACTCACCTCCATTTTATTATCACAACAATTATTTGAAATAGGTTGGGCTAAATATAGTAGATGAGTTTGTACTTACATTAAGCTCTTGATTTTTTCCCATGGTTTGGGATTAAGCAATAATAGTTAGGTTCATATAAGCCAGAATGGCTGAGTTCATACAACCTGCTAAGCCAAAGCAAACCACATTATAACTTAGTGTGATGTGGGAAGAATACCCCAAGTTTCTAGATGAGTTGGAGTTGCAGTGGTATCTCTTTGGTCTTAGTCTGACCACATGCACCTCCTAATTTAGGATAGAGGGGACCAATGTTCATCTGCTCACTGGTACAGGAGGAAATTCACTTTTATCTTCATTCATGAACCCAATCTAAATTTGGCCCTCTTGAGTTTCCTATTTTAAAAAATGCCAGTGCACATTACAAAGTAAGATTCAGTCTCAAAAATTATATTACTTAAGGAAACAGCATTTCTGCTTAAATCAGTCTACCCAATAAAGTCAATTGCTTATACACTATTTTTATTTCTTATCTACAGTTTCAGTGGCAGCTGTTAAAAAAACAAGCAGCAAAATTTCAGCAAAGAAGCTTGATCTTTTGCTAACACTGCAAAGCCTCATCAGCTACCTAGTTCTCAATTTCATGACCATTGGACACAATCTTCCTGTTGGAGAAGATGGATTCAATTATGTCATAAGCCCTAAAAGAACCATTTTATAAAGTAAGCATAGAATTTTTCTATGGGGTAAATATGAACATATTTTCAGAACCTATTGTTTCCAGATAGGGAACTATTATATGCGGCTCTCATAGAAGAGTAATCACTTCCATTAAATATTTTGTTTTACGACGGGATCTTGGATTTTTTATATATGCCTGGCCTATCTCGTTTGTCTTTGCTAGTTTGCAACACAGTTATTTCAAAGTATTGTCAGCTTACATGGAATCAACCAGAAGCCATTCATTTCATTTGATGGATCAGGATCAGAATGGAATTTTAAAAACATTTTCAGAGAAATATGTTCATTTTTTTCAAAGGTACACATGAGTAAAGACATTCCTACAAGAAATGTAGGAATTAACTCCTCTTCCTATGGACTCAGGACAACAAGCACATGTATATCACCTTTATCCTCATGGTAATACTGTGGTATAGATGAGACTATAAGATTGTTTCTTGACCCACACTCAGGAAGGACCTTCAGATTGGCCAGGGGATTAGAAACCACCTTTCCATCTACTGCATCATGTTTATCCTCAGCAGGGTTAGCATTAAGATCTGGTACTGACTTAAATTTAAAGCTATGGTTTTTCCAGTAGTAATGTATGGCTGTGAGAGTTGGACCATAAGGAAGGCTGAGCGCTGAAGAATTGATGCTTTCGAACTGTGGTGCTGGAGAAGACTCTTGAGAGTCCCTTGGACTGCAAGGAGGTCAAATCAGTCAATCCTAAAGGAAATCAACCCTGACTGCTCATTGGAAGGACAGATGCTGAAGCTGAAGCTCAAATACTTTGGCCACCTAATGCGAAGAGAGGACTCACTGGAAAAGACCCTGATGCTGGGAAAGACTGAAGGCAAAAGGAGAAGGGGACGGCAGAGGATGAGATGGTTAGATAGCATCACCGATGTAATGAACATGAATTTGAGTAAACTCCGGGAGACAGTGGAGGACAGGAAGGCCTGGCGTGCTGTGGTCCATGAGGTCACGAAGAGTCGGACACGACTAAACGACTGAACAACAACAACTGACTTAAATTGCTAGCCTGTCTCTGGATGCAGCCAAATTCCAGTGATTTGCCCAGCCAGAGTTAGAGAGGTTAAAGATACAAAAACTTTTCAGGTACTGTTAATACTTAGCTTTACAGCAGTTCTTGAGATTTTTGTTTGAGGTTTTTTTTTTTGGGGGGGGGGACTTCCTATTTACAACACACATCCATATGTGAGGGGGTTCACCTCCTCCCAGAAACTTTTATAGTGGTATGTTGTGGGAAATGCAATTATTCTTGGCAACTCCAATTAAAAGGCATTGAGATACAAGTATGATTTATTCCCATTGTATAGGAGGGATGCTGCTGGTCCTCTTAAGTTCCATGTATTCAGCAATCTATGCTCACCTCTCACTGTTAGAAGTCAAAGGGATAAACTAGATATGAAGTGAGGTACTTGTATAGAGGTTGTGGATTTGCCATCTTTGGAGGTTTTTAAGAGGCTGGACAGCTACCCCTCAAGGATGATTTAACTGGTTTCCTGCACATTGCAGTCTTTCTAGCTTCCCATTCTCTGAGAAGCAGACACAGGTTGGGGCAGACAGACATCAGGATCACATAGCAGATACAGAGTGGGGAATTTACTCTTTACTTTTTCACCATACTCCAGAGGAAATTCCTTCCTTTGATGGTTTTAGTTGCTTTGGGCAAAAGTTCCCCCTGAAGCAAAAGCTCTTTCAGATTTTTCACACATACATAACACTATTTACATCATAGCTGTACACTGAACGTCCTCTCCGGTTTCTCACTGAAGATAGATTTACTGCTCAGAGCAGAAGAGAGTTTGCCAACTGCTTGCTCCTCCCCCATCCAGCAACTGGTCAGAAATTACAAACTGATGACCAGCTGGCTTTGCCTGGAGAAAAGTAGCCGGCTAAGCATTGTGTCTACAAGGATTTAATCTTAAATACTGAAAAGAAAGAAAAAAAAGAGTAAATTTTAGACTGCAATCTAAACATACATTCTAGTGATTAGGCACTTTTGAACAAAATGAGTATGAAAGAATGTGATTATATGGCATCTTTGTCATAATATTCACCCCCAGGGCAATGTACAGGCTGAGCACACATTCCAAAAAGATTGCAGCAAACCCAGGTGGCCTAGACTTAAAGCAATACCATCTTAAGTCCTATTAGAATCTAAACAGTGGTCTCAGTCCAGCAAATAAAAAGCTTCTTGTAGTTGCACTGAATCAGAAACAGGCAACGTTTCCATTTCATATAATGAAGAGTAACAATCTCCCCATAGAGGCACCCCAAGTCCCTCCCAGCAATGTTTTCCCCTTTATCAGCTTGCAGCCTCAGCTATAAGGCAGGTTTTACCCCTCTCCCAGGGAACTGTGCCGTGATCCACCAGAGGAGATCTGTGTGAAAGCATGCACTGGCGGCAGAAGCATACCTGCTTTAGCATCCATATTACAGTGGTGACCCACACTGAATAGGCCAGATGCATCCTTGGGGCGTGGTGGCTCAGCGGGTAAGACACCAGGCTTGTTGATTGGAAGATCACAAGTTCAGAGGTTCGAATCCCTAGCCCCGCGTGACGGAGTGAGCTCCCGCACTCGCCCCAGCTCTTGCCAACCTAGCAATTCGAAAGCATGCAAATGCAAGTAGATAAATAGGTACCACTTCAGTGGGAAGGTAACAGCGTTCCGCGTGCGTCATGCCGGCCACATGACTGTGGAAGCGTCTTTGGACAACGTTGGCTCTTCAGTTAACAAACGGAGATGAGCACCGGCCCCTAGAGTCAGACACGGCTGCACAAATGTGCGGGGGGAACCTTTACCTTTTTATCCTTGATTGTGCCTAAGAAACTCTCACCCATCTTCAGCAACCAATGTCTATAGTGTGAAAGTCCTGATAATATCCTGAGACTTTTTGAAGCACCAAGCAGAATACCCTGTTCTTTAGTCTTTGCTATAAAAGTGAAAACCGTTTATTTTCTAAAATGCGCTTTATTTTTTTCATTCATTTCTTGTATGTCAGGTTTTGTTCTACATTCCTTTTCCAAATAAATATTTTCTGTGGTACACAACTACCTGTTTTGCACTGGGTTATTCAGAAGTCTTGTTACAAACACAGAAGCTGAATCAGTAATTCCACACTGGACCAATAATTCAGACTACCAGATCTGGATTGAAAAAATCCAGACAACCACTAACTGACAGCAGAAGGATCTAGAAAACTCTAACTCTCTGCTCCTGATTAACTGTCATTCAGACTTTTCTGGCTCAGACTTGGTAGCCCCATCAGAGGAGGCAACAGTAGGATCAAAACTTGCATTCCGAGTAAAACTTCCCTTAGATTTTCACGTACTCCTGTGCTTGTATTATTAACCAGGATTTCTAATATAGCGGCATGTAAATATCTGGGATAGCTACTGACATACTGATTGGTCAGTGACAGGGTTCACACATTGTGCTAGGCCAGGCTTGTTAGCCATTCTAAGACTGAGTGAAAGCAAGTCAGACAAAACAGATCAGAGAAATAGTAAAAAAGAAATGTTTGACATGCATATTCAGTTATAACGTGGAGAAACATTTCTTGGTGAATTTTTACTCATGGTGCTCATGATACTGAATGAGCAATGTATGTAAGGTAGCATTAAAGATGATGCCATTTGTAGAGAGGGTTGAATCCGCCCCTTCCACCACCATAGCCATCCAACATCGCTACCTAGAAATCATGTAGAAATCCTTCTCCAGCCCAGTCTTAAGAAAGTGTCTTTCCTTTTGGAACCATGTTGTATTTTTCTTTTAACAGTAGATTTAAAAAAAGAAACTAGAATGGCATACTAGGAAACATGTATGTATGTATGTATGTAAGTTTTCTAGTATGCCATCCTACTTTCTTTTTTTTAATCAACTATTAAGCTTAATGCTAAAAAAAAGTGATGCAAGGGCGTATCCCTTTCAAGTAGGCTTTGCAAATGTCTCATCCCTAGATGCCAACCTAGATGCCATTTGTTGCATAGATAAAAAGATACAGTCACACTAGACACCAGAATGTTTTCTCCCCCAGTGGCTATTAATCCTGCCAAATGCTAGCGATTCAATTTCCTCAGGTTTTCTACATCATAACTGACACAGCTTATTGTTCCACAAGCTCAGGCACCTTGTAAACCAGTGCTAACACACAATTCAAAACAAAGCTAGGGTTGCTTACAGGTGTTTATTTTACATTCATGTAAATTATTTCATTATATTGCACTTCACTTCTGTTTATTCCTCTTTCTCTGTGTTGCTTTCAGCAAGAGGTTATTGGCAGCTCAACTTTCATTCATTGTGCTTTGAATCCATGGAATAAATCTAGACACTCGAACGTAAACCCCAGGTTTCATGGGCTGGGCGCAGCCAAGACCCCAGGAGGTGACTCCATGTAGCACATATCGTCCTTGCTCTTCACAGACCAGAGGTCCACCACTGTCACCCTGGAACCGAGTATTAAGAAAAATGAACCAGGAATTCAATAGAAATCAATATAGCCCTAAGATGAGTTACACATGATTCTCACTAGATGACTTTTATTGTCTGATAATCTCTTACAAAGCTAATCTTAAAAAGGGCTTGATGAGGGTCAAACTAGGCCCAGAGGGCTTTGGAGGGGGGATGTTATACAAATAACATGAGCTGGGTGGGCTCTTAAGTAAGAGGATCAGAGCAGATATTTAATTAATTAATTAATTAATTTATATTATTTAATTAATTGATTTATAAAAGAGAGTCAATCTGGTCTAGTGGTTAAGGTGCTGGGCTAGAAACCAGGAGTCTGTGAGTTCTAGTCTTGCCTGAGGCATGAAAGCCGGCTGGGTGACCTTGGGTCAGTCCCTGTCTCTCAGGCCTAGGAAGGAGCCAATGGCAAACCAGGAGACTGTGAGTTCTAGTCCCGCCTGAGGCATGAAAGCCGGCTGGGTGACCTTGGGCCAGTCACTCTGTCTCAGCCCAACTCACCTCACAGGGTTGTTGTTGTGGGGAAACTAGGAGGAGGAAGGAGTATTAGGTATGTTCGCCGCCTTGAGTTACTTGTAAAAATAATAAAGGCGGGATAAAAATTAAATAAATAAATAAAAATTATATAGCCAGCCATCTCAGTACATAACTCTGGGCAGCTCACAACATTAAAACAAATAGAAACATATACAAATACAAAATAAGCAAAAATAAAACAAATAGCAGCCGGAGAATCATAAAAAAGGCCTCAACACAGACAGGAAACGGGCTGTGTCACACACCTAGGACTTCGGGATATATATGGAGGAGAAATGGAACTTTTTTTCACTTGCTGTAGTAATGAGAGGGAAAACCCCTCTGAAGGTAGAACTTTCACTGGGAAAAAATTGAAACATCCTTGGAATTATTTACAAAGCCAGCATGCCATTCATGATATATCTTACCTGACAGCTATCAGTACCACCATCAATAGTACCAGCACAGAGTTCGTTGTTACTGACTCTGTTATTCAGAAACTCAGGCCGATTACACACTTTGTTTTCAATGACAGGGAAGCCAGTCTCTTTAAGAAAGCCGTCTCCACCACTTCCTTTGAAAAGCAGAAGGGAGGGAGGAAATAATGAAAAGAAAAGCTTAGTATAATCTATGTTTCCTGATCTGGTAAAAAGGGTGAGAACAGATATATTCTTCTGGCTTCTGTTTTTTTTAATGGAAAAGCTTCTTAAAGCCTCAGGATGCAGGCATAATTTGTTCATGGCATAAAACTAAACTGGTAATATTCTAACTTCCTCTAGGAAGCATCATCATCCTCAAGTATGGCACTACCAAGCCTAAAAAATCCAGATGACCACTAACTGGCAGCTAAGAGACTAAAAACTGTAACCCTTTGCTGCCATCTGGTGGTCATTTGGATCTTGCGGCCCAAATCTAATACAGGTAATCCTCGTTTAGCTACCACAATTGGAACTGGCAACTCAGTTGTTAAGCGAGGCAGTCACTAAGTGAAACCACAACTGTGCTTACAATCTTACTTCAGTTTTCCTTTGCTTTACAGACCTGCGAAGGTCATAAATGTGAGGACTGGTCACAAAGTTACGTTTTCATCACTGTCGTAACTGTGAATGGTCGCTAAACGAGGCCATCGCTAAAGGAGGACTACCTGTAGTCTTAACCAAGTATCCTGCAAAATATTTATTTATTTCCTTATTAAAATTATATGGCCTCCTATGTTAAGCAAATAACTTTGAGCAGCTAACAATAGAAAACCAGTATTAAAAAAACCAAAAACTAAGACTGAAGAAGGAGCGAAACGTTTCCACTGAGAAAATAGAAATCCAGTTGACATGATTCAAGCCACAGACTGTTCCACCTGGATGACTGAGAACCTTCATCGACAAAAACTAAAATTAAAAGCAAACTTAATCAATAGAAAAGCTGAGACATCTCACAAATAACTTATAGTCCCAAACAAACATATTGGGTTCTGTTAACAACCTGGCCCTAATGCCTGGGAGAAAAGCCAGTTTTTTATCACTTCCTGGAAGGCCAACAGGGTCAGAGCCATCCAGATCTCAGGGGCCCCTAAGCCAAACTCCAGTGGAGAGGAGGCTTTGAACTCATCCTACCATATAGTTTTTTTGGAGGATAGAAGCTAAAATAAGATGCTAACCATGTGCTATAAATGCACCACAAGCTTAGTATTGCGTCACCTGGAAAAAATGGAGAGGAAGGAAGGAAGGAAGGAAGGAAGGAAGGAAGGAAGGAAGGAAGGAAGGAAAATTCTGGGGTTGTTTTGTGTAGCTGAGGATTCATTATTAAAGCAGGTGTTAGCCTGATCTGTACCACAATGAAAAGCTATATGCAGGGATAAAGTGGGAGTCCTGCATTTCACACTTTCCAAAGAGCATGGAAGCAACTATTTCTCTTCTGTTCTAGAGGTTGAGTGTAAGAGCTGCTGTGCATAATGATGTACTTCCTTTATGAGGAGCCAAGACCAATACTTCTGAGGTGCCAAAATCTAAACAGCAAAGCACAAGTACGCTGTGCAGTTGAACTCAAGACAGTTGCTTAGCACAGTTAAGTGCAGTTTGCTAGAACTGTTGCACCTATCACGTGTGCCTGCCTAAGATTACCATGGATTCTGTAGCTTGTGCCTGCTTAATGTTGCACTGGCTTTGAGATCACTTGTAACAAAAACAATGGGAAAAATCATCTGAAATAAAGAAACAAGTGAGTTGTCATCTGAACGTGAAGTCAATACTCTCTTTTTCCTGTGCCGAATGAGCTATATAGCTGCAGTATCTAGTGGTATCCATCTACATACACACTAGGCTTTCTAGATGACACACGTCAGGCACACATCAAAATGGAAATGTGCCTAATATGTGTTGAGTTGTATGGCTTCTAGTACAAGTTGAACTCCTTTTCCTTGTTGAATTAATACTGATCTCTGTCTTAGCCATCACTGTAGTGGAAACCTATTGCTTGTGAGAATCTACCCTTCCAAGAACTGCCCAGAAGCCTGAAAAATCATATCGTAAAGCGCACCCCATGAATAAAGATATTTTTCCAAATTTCTCATAGTGGCTAAATTGTGTTGTGTCCAGATAATAAAAAGTGTTTGTTCGTTTGTTCATTTGTTCATTTGTTCGTTCATTCATTCATTCATTCATTCATTCATTCATTCATTCATTCATTCCAAGTCTCCCCAGATATATGGAAGATAAAATCCATCAATAAAAATTCATCAATTTTATATCCATCAATAAAAAATATGGGAAGAGGTAAGAAAGAAATGTAAAAACAAAATGGTAGCTACTTTGGATTTTTAGCCACTCTGAGTTTACTTACCTTTTGTTTCACCCCATCCTGTGACATAACATTCTGCCCCACCTGCTATCATGACATTGTGTGTAGGCAAACAGACTGGAATGACTTCATTGGTGATCTTTACAGGGCTGGAAAAAAATGATATTGCACCTTTTTTTAATTCTAGTCACTCTGGACATTACAGTAGCTGCTGATCTGTTAGGCACTAGATATTTTTTAAGCAATATATTCCTAGGAATCTAAAGTTCACACAATGTAAAGTTGGCTTACTTGCCAGTTCCTTAGGCACCTGAAACTTCAGAATTTGATCTCTAAAATGAATACAAACATAAAGTTTACATAAATGCTGTAGCTGGCTTGGCTGGCTTGGGACTTCTGGGAGTTAAAGTCCACTCATCTTAAAGTTATCAAGTTTGAGAAACACTGCTCTAGAGGAATTGGGAACAGATAACCAAGTACTGTGTGAGAGACTGATCTTTGTTTTTCTATTTGCGTTGGGCTTTGTAAGTCTCTGGTTTTTACATTTTCTGAACAAGCTCAGTAAATTGTCTGTTTTTATACAAGTTGGAACCTCTTCAAACAGACTTCCTCTAAAATTAAAACTAGACCCTTTTCCCATCTTTGGACCTACCCCAAATTTATATTCTCCTGGGTAGCTTGCTATGGAAGGTTCCTGTTGTCTGTGATTTTAGCAGCACTGTGTTTCTATTTCTGTGGCCGCTGAAAGTTTTACCTGTGATTACTTAAAACAGGTGTGTCCATCCTGCAGCCCACGGGCCGCATGCGGCCCTGAACAGCTAGTATTGCGGCCCCCAAAAATCGTAAACTTTTAACATTATTTTGCCATTTTTGGTTGCCGTTCTCTCTTTCTTCTGTTTTGCAGCCAGGCCCACGCCAAAAATAGACAATCCCGGTACATTTGAGACAGTAACAAAGCTCAGGGTAGTTACATCGCCTATGTAGAGCATCCGCTTCTCCTCTCGGCTTCCCATGCAGGCAAGCAGGCAGCGGCCTTCCACCGGTTTGCGAGCAGCCACCGAAGTCAGTTTTGCAACTTGACTCGCAAGCCAAGCGGAGTCCGCTGCTCTACCATTAATGCATCTGTAGTTAGTAGGCGAATATTGGCGGAGGCTGCCACTCGGAGCAGAGCCGAGATGCCGAGCAGGAAGGGGAGGCCGCCAGCGGCTCCGGCAGAAAAACACGCCGTTAGCAGCAGTCGCCAATGGGTGATGGCTCTCCCAGGTAAAAGCTGACGAGCACCTTGAGAACTCGCTGAGAATTGCAACCACTTTCATCGAACCAGACACTGATGCATTAGTTTCACAAAAACAAGGTCAAATATCCCACTAGTTTTATGTTGCCCTCTTTTTTAAAATTTTATAATAAAAAATATAAAAAAATAAATGAAGTTTTATTACTTATATACATTAACTATATTATATATTTTATGTGTGGCCCAAGACAATTCCTCTTCACTCAGTGTGGCCCAGGGAAGCCAAAAGGTTGAACACCCATGACTTAAAACAACAAGATGAATTTGTACATTCTCTTTTTTCCCTTTTTAAAATAGTTTTATTTACCACTTGTGAGATTGATTTAACTCCAGTGGGGAGGAAGCTGATTTCCCTAGCCATATGCTTCATGCTACAGGCCTAGGAGGAGATATTATATAATTGATTTCATTTTTATCTGCCATTAAGTCCATAAGCTATGGGGATCCTATCTCTCTCACATATTAGTGTAAAGAAATAGGTTATCATATGTGGTGGTCTTATAAAAATGTTCAGTCTTTGGGGGCTGACATTTTTATTAAAATAGGACAAGTCATAACAGGCCATTATATTAGATTGGCCTCTTTTTGTTACACTTTGAAATATAAAGAGTTGATAGTGTTTTTAGTGATTGGAGCCGGACAGAGAGTGGCAAGATCCTAGAAAAGAGGAAAATGAATATTTCTATATGGTGGGAAATCACCCTAATGGAAAAATTGACAACAAAAAAAGATGGCAATACCACAATAACATAAAATATGTTTTTACTTTACTTAAACTTATTAACTATGCTGAACAAAGGCATAATGATTTGTCTACTACCCAGTTCCAGGTTTTTAGATAAAATAATTAAATAATATTATATGTATTTTGCTTCTGTATTAGTCCAGTGTATTATTTATTTATTTATTTAATTAATTTCTATCCCGCCTTTATTATTTTTATAAATAACTCAAGGCAGAGAACATACCTAATACTCCTTGCTCCTCCTATTTTCCCCACAACGAACCCTGTGAGGTGAGTTGGGCTGAGAGAGTGACTGGCCCAAGGTCACCCAGCCGGCTTTCATGCCTCAGGCGGGACTAGAACTCTCAGTCTCCTGGTTGCCATTGGCTCCTTCCTAGGCCTGAGAGACAGGAACTGGCCCAAGGTCACCCAGCTGGCTTTCATGCCTAAGGCAGGACTAGAACTCACAGACTCCTGGTTTCTAGCCCAGCACCTTAACCACTAGACCAAACTGGCTCTTATTAATTGTTAAACTGAAATAAAAGGGGGAAAAGGAGAAAACTGATATAGGGTCAAGCTGCTAAGGTCAAGACAGATACAGTGTTTCTAGACATTCTCCTTAATTCACACTCTTGGGCATTAGAGCCATTAGAACAATTAAGGCAAAGTCCATAATTTTGTTTGTTTGAAGTTTTGGGGGTTTATTTTAGGTTTTAGTCTTTAGATTCTTGCCATCCCTTTTCTATGTTCTACATAATTTTTTGCACCAATATGCACATTCATACTGTTAATATTCAGTTTTGAAATATGGAGTCCTTGGTGCTCCCTGATCTTGGTTGTTTGCTTGCAGATGTTTCATTACCCGACTAGGTAACATTATCAGTGCTAGTGAGTGTGGGGTTTGCTCCCTATTTATATACAGTAGCTTGCCCTGCCAGTGTTGGTGGGAGTACAGTTTCCTCCTTGGAATACCTGTAGTTTTGAAATACCTGTAGATTTTAGTGATTAGTGATTTTATATTCTGTGTTAGCCATTTATACCATGGGTATTTACTATAGTCATTCTGAGCATTATTTATAACTTTATATAATACAGTGCTTTCTAAAGTGCCGCCGTTGGCGACACACCAACGGTGGCAGCGGCAGCGCGGCGGCGCACGGGGCGGCGGGGGCGTGCACAGCGGCGGTGCAGGGGGGCGCGCGCATGCACGGCGGTGGCAGTGGCGGAAGCCTCCGCTAAAACACGGAAGCACTGATGGCGCGCCGCTGCCGCCGCCGCCATCCACACACCCCACTGCCGCTTCCGGGTTGTGTGGCGACACACCAGACTGTGCGTTGCAACACACTAAAGTGTCGTGACACACAGTTTGGAAAGCTGTGATATAATAGTATACCAATTACAAAGATTTATATAGCATTGCATTCACAGTTGCTTTTGTAATCCTAATTATAGTTATAATCCTAATGGTATTGGTGTATTATGTTTTCATATTTGTGCTAGCACCTTAAATTTTAGTTTAGGGAAGTTAACATCTGCTGTGTTTCCTGTGTCCTCTCCGCCAAGATGTGTAAGTAGGAAATAGCCATCCATGCCTGGTTTTGAGTTTGCTGTGTAGTCTCATTCAGGGCACTTCTGGCAAAACCTAGGCAGAAGGCATAGTCAAGCTTTTTTTCTAGATTTGCTATGGCTATGCTCAGTGGGAGTACATTGTGTTCAGATGACCTATTAACCAAAAAGCAAACAGGGTAGTCCTCACTTAACAACCGTAATTGGGACTGGCAACTCTGTCGCTAAGCAATGCAGTTATTAAGCAAAATGTCACATGTCTGCTTCGCTTAGCAATGGCAGTTCCGGCAGTCCCAGTTGCTGTTGTTGAGTGGATTCCACACGGTCATTAGGCAAGGATCCACCTGGATCCAAGCCATTTTTGGAAAAAGGTAAGGGACCACCTCCACTTCAACTCCCCCCATCCACCTACTGTATCTCCCCCCCATCTCTGCCCTTTGGGCCGCCCACCTACCTGCTGCCGTCAGCTGCCCCTGCCACCAGGCCCTGTGAAAAGAAGGCCCTGGATGGCATGCGAAAGAAGGCCCTGGCAGGTGCGCAAATGGAGGTCCTGGCTGATGTGCGAGAGAAGGCCCCAGCTGCATCGGCGCGAAAAAAGGCCACATGAAAGAAGGCCCCGGCCAGTACAGTAGTGGCGCATGGTGCAGCAGGTGTGGCGGTGGTGGGCAGGGTTGGGCGGCAGGAGCAGCGGGTAGCAGCGGGTAGCAGCGGGTGGACAAAAGGCCATCGTAAATGCGATGGGCTCCAATTTTGTTCATGTGACCGTGAGGGCACTGCAACAGCCAGAAGTTCGAGGAATTATCATAAGCCCCTTCGTTCAGCACATGATAACTTCGAACGGTCGCTGAAATAGATGTTAAGCGAGGACTAACTGTACAAATAAACAGTTAGTGTGTCCTCCCCACCATTTGTCATCCTTTCCAACTGTCTCTGTCGTCCTTTGCCTGTTCAAATATCTGGTAACCCTAATCCTTAGCTATGGAAGCTCACAGAGTGACTTTTAGTCAGTCACCCATCCTACCCCAAAGGGTTGGATGGAGAAACATTAACTTGTGTGGAGGGAGTGTTATGTGTGCCACCTTGAGTTTTTGGAAGTAAGGAGGGATATAAATCTAACAAACAAATAATAAAAATAAAGCACCTGGTAGAAGAAGGACTCTGTGTTTTTATCATTAGTGGACCAAAACTTAGGTTCTCATGGAGCAAAAGCTCCAAGTATACTGTTGTTATAGATTGCCAGTTATATATGTTTCATATATATTTACTGCTGAAGCCAACCTGAAATTAATGTTCTTCTAAATTCTACACAACCATCAACACCTATTAAAAAAAAAGAACTATATGGATACTCTTCCATGCCAGAAGCTTACCCCAGTTACAGTGATTTTGTTCATAACAACACAATTTGTTGTTGTTGTTTATTCGTTCAGTCGTTTCCGACTCTTCGTGACTTCATGGACCAGTCCACGCCAGAGCTTTCTGTCGGCCTGGCGTGGACTGGTCCATGAAGTCACGAAGAGTCGGAAACGACTGAACGAATAAACAACAACAAATTGTGTTGTTATGAACAAAATCACTGTAACTGGGGTAAGCTTCTGGCATGGAAGAGTATCCATATAGTTCATATAGACAACACAATGCCTTTACTTAAAAACAGAGGCATGGTGTGCTCCAATAGTTTTGGAAACCACTTCAGACAAGCATTGCACCGTAATGGAATTGGATCAATTTAAATGTCATTTTAGCATGGTTACCGCATTCACAACAAGGAGTTCTAGAATGGAGGGTAAAGAGATTATGGAAGATAAATGTTATGACCCAAAGGATACCTGCTTAATTTCAGCAAGGCAATGTCTGCCCTATTTGGTGCTTTGAATATCTTCTGAACATTTCGATGCTGTGCAGATTGTTCTGAAGCTTCCTCTGTGTGCAGGCCAAGGGACACTTTGTAAAAAGTAGGACTTGATGACCTACAAAAGGCAAATTTCCCAGGTGAGAATATCTCCATATATCCACCGCTCACATCTATTCCCCATAGATAAGAAGGGGACCATTCTCTGGGAATTTCTGAAGGCTGGAGCCACAGGTAGATCTTCAGTTAGGAATCTATGCAATGTAAGTCTGCAGGGAGGGCGAACAGGGCCAGGCCAGCTCTGGGAATTGTGAAACCAACTAAAAGAAGTCACAGTTTCACCGGGGAGATTTTTGGGAATTACGAAAAAGCAGGCTGTCAGATATCAGGCATCAGATGCCAATGGTTTATTTAACTGTGTTCACTTATTAAATGACACTAATTGCTGTTAACCTACAATCAATAGGTCACAGGTTGAAGTTATTTATTCTTTATAGAGAAACATAGGAAGCTGACAGACCAAGCCAGACTGGTTTCCAAGGTCAGAGATGCCAACTAAGTACTGAAGCTTGGCCCCTTCTGGATCCAAAGCAGGAGCTTCTGGTCCTGGAGCTACAGCAATTTCCCATGTGCTCTTACTCAGAGAGGCAGCTGAGAAAGACAGGAAATATAGCCCATCCTTTTTGCCAATAGGTTCTTCAGATATGCCAGGCCACAATGGAGAGGTTTACACACATCACAAAGCCAGATCCAAACAAATCATATTATGGTTTGGAACAAATTGTGAACCGAGCCACAAACTGTGATGTATAAGGAGGTCTTGCTGTCAATCAGTCATCTCAAGTGTAAAGCTCCCCTGCTTTATTGGCAATATATTAATTCTCAGAAATTACACATTGTTTTCTTCTACCAATTTCTTTCTATTTCTAGTTTTCTTTTTCCCCCAAATAGTCTTCTAAAAGCTGATTAATGCATAACCTTGGATAAGGTTTATCACTCTCTTTAATAATCATAATATGTGAGCCAGTAACTTGAGCTCAGACAAAAAAATGTTACAGTTTGTGAATGATTCCCAATGAAAGAAAGCTGGGATTTGGAATCTGTAGGAAATAATAACATTACAATCGCCATTGTCGTAGTGAGATACCTGCACAGCCAGCAGCTAACCTGCTGCAAATAGATTTCAAACTTCTGCTCTCAGAATTGTGCTGAAGGATGGGATATAAACCACTCAGATATAGAGAATAAATTAAACCCTTAGCATGGCTAATGCTAAACTAAATGGCAGATTTCTCTTAATGGCAAATGGCAAAATGGCAGATTTGTCATAATCTGACAAATATCTGCTAGGACTAGTATAACGGCCAAAATGATCCAGATTACTACAAAATGGCCCCCAAAAGACACAGAAAAAAACTCTTTGCTGCCTACTGATGGTCATCTGAATTTCTGCAGCCCAGAAATTAGACTGGTAGTCTAATTTCTACTAATCTACTGCATCCTCTTTCATCCTGATGTTTTCTAGCTGTGGAGTGACTACAACTCCCAGAATTCCCAGTCAGCTGACAGAATTCTGGGAGTTGTCATTTCAACTCATTGCAATAGCATCGGACTGGGAAAAGCTGGTCTCTTGTCCAAGGAAAGTTTTACCGATCCAAGCAGTGAGTTGCCGTCAGAACCCACTGTGGATGTATTAATGTGCCTCCACAAAAGTGGCGATCACCGAAACTGAAAAAAGAAAAGAAAACAGAAGATTAATTTCACAGTAAATAATTCACCTAGAAATCAGAGGCTGTCCATTCAGCATTCAATCTCCTCATGCACGGGCTAATACCAGCATCCATGAAACAGCTTAAATTTATAACAGTTCACAGCAAACTGAATGGCATTTCTTTTGCTTGCTTCTTTGAAACTAATACATTCAGGGAGAGGAGTCATATTCAGCTGCTGTAGCAAAAACAGCAGTCTTAAGTTCTAACTTAAGCAGTTAGTACCTTAAGTACTAACATATTTATTATGGCATTAGGCTTTGTGGATCCATTATGCAAAGTGATATCTAAATCAACAAGGTATTACAAGCAGATGAGAGATAGATGTAAACAATGAAGAAAAATAGCAATGAAATGCAAAAAGCACTGTTTCAATAGTACAAGGTAAAGATTAAATGTAGAAAAGAGGATAATAATTGCTCATGACACTGTTCTTAACAAAAGCTGAACAGGGCCAGAGCTGGTTAGTGCTTGGATGGGAGACCACATGGAGATTTCACAGCTGCATGCTAGACTTGGGAGTTTGTTTATTTATTTATTTATTTTTCAACTTCTATCACCGCACCATCTCCCCCAAAGGGGACTCTTTGAAGTTGAAGGCAATGGCTAACCACTTCCAAGTATTGCCAAGAAAACATGGATGTATAGTCCCCAGGAGTCAAATGTCATTCGAGAGAGCCTTTACCTTTACTATTATTGTTGCTGCTGTTACTATGATGATGATGATGATGAATGCACTGTATGCACTGAGGACCTTTCACCACTGCTAAATTGAAGGGCTGCTATCCACTAATCAATGAGTTGGGAGAAAACTATAATGGCATGAAAGTTGCAGTCTTGTAGCCAATCCTAGTCCTGCCTCTGCTGTTGCCTCTATTGAAGTCAACATTGCCAGCTGACTCTCTTCCAGAGGGCTGAGTGGCAAAGTGCAGGAGATTTTATACCCTTTCAGGTTACTTTGGGACAATATCAAAATATGATGGGAAATACTACTTTAATACAGGTGCAGTTAAAGTCAATTTAAGCCTGTCTCACTCATGGGCTGAGGAGGAGATGAAGCCAACATCATGGGGAGATGGCAAAAGGGAAAATGATGTCACCACTGTATGTTTGTGCCATGGTTAGGTGCAGCTGGGGAACGATCCTGAGTCATGCAACGTTGCACAATTAACTTCTCTCTTTCTCATCCAAAGATAAATTTATACGTGTCAGC
Source organism: Charina bottae (assembly GCA_023362775.1). NCBI lineage: Eukaryota > Metazoa > Chordata > Lepidosauria > Squamata > Charinaidae > Charina > Charina bottae. The sequence goes on from JALMGJ010000001.1 coordinate 24,250,603, forward strand.
CGCATAAGAGAATGCTCAGGGTAGGAAGTTGCTGCTACAAACATGGAACAGCTGGCACCAAGGTTTGGTGTGAGGATAAAGGCTTTACTGCTTGCCTGGAAGCAAAGTTCAAGCTAATTTCACCAATATGCAAGAATATATTCTGTCTCCCCTCAGCAGCTAGGGAATAGGGAGAAGCAAGCTTTGGAAAGGAAAGATGTGCTGTTATTTAGAATTTTGGGGAAAATAATCTGGTGAATTCCTCACCCTTAAAAAGAACTGTAAACATCTTCATAGAAAAGCTTAAAATGAGGAAGGTAAGAACAAGCTCTGAGCAATAAACAGAAAAACAAATGTGAAGATTTAAAAATAGTAAATCAAGTAGGACATGGGGGAAAATCACAATCCAAGCCCAGAATATAATAGCAGAGAGAGATTTTTGCTTATTGTGTGGATTAGAAGTATAATAAATAATCATAATATTTAATACCGTATGCGGAGACTGATCTGCCAGGGCCAAGAATGGGGATTTGAAACACAGCCACCAACGATTCTTCCAAAACAGAGAACTGGTTCATATTTGGCTTTTCCACATCCGTCATCAGAAACAGCTGAAATATGAATGGGAGAGATGTAAGATAGAATTGAATGTCAAGCTTACACACATTTCAAGAATAGGAGGGATCCATTATTTTGAAAACTTATTTTCAAAACTTCCTGTTGAGCATTCCTAAGCTGTAATTCTTACACAGACCCTGTAAATGTATGGCTAATTAACAGGGTTTTTGTAAAAAAAAAAACAAAAAAACAAAATGGCCTAAGCTGCTTCTGTCTGCCGTTGGAATATCTAAGGCTGACTAAGGACCATTTTCTGCATCCATATTTTTTAATATATGCAGTGCAATGCAATCCAATTCATTCATTTCAAAGAGGATTCCATGAAACATGATGCCCTGGTAATGTCTAGGGTAGTAGTTTTATTTATTTCTTTGTTTGTTGTTCAATTTCTATAGCTGCCCATCTCGCATATGCAACTCTGGGTGGCTCACACAGTTAAACAAAAAACAAAAAAAACAGATACAAATAAATAATCAAACAGTAACAAAAAAAACATTAAAACACATTAAAACAATTAAACACATTAAACCCCTAAAAACTTTCCATAAAAAATTATGGAAAAGAGATTGCAGCTTTCTTATATGTATAGCCTTTCAGTCAGAGAACTTTGGTCCATGTTGTTAAACCAGCAGAATCCATGGGGGAGGCAAGGGGGGGTCAGTCTGATGTCAGTGGCATTGTGACCCAAGCCCCACCACTTTTCTGTGTATGGTGAGATGTCACACACATGTCCTCAAATGGTAGAACTTGCAATGTGACATCACAATGCTGCTTTTGTCATTCTGATGAAAGCAGTGTGTCCTTATGGATTCCACTATATCAAACCAAAATCTTGACTGACTTACAGCTGCACATAGATACATGAGAGGCATCATTGATAAAGTAGCAACTCTATTGACAGACTAGTGAATTCTTGATTGAGGAACAACTGCACATAGAATCTCAAAATTAGACCCAATGACATAACCAGAATTTTGTAGGTTGGCCACAAGAATGTGAATGTGCACAATTTTTGCAGTTTATAAAATTCTGCTGATTTAACTCTCATGAATAATATGGGCCAATAATTAAGAATTCTTTACATAACAAAGCTAAAGATACAAATAAGTGATTGAGAACAGAATGAAATATGAAAAGTTGTAGACAATCTTGTCACCAGAACTGATAACCTTGTCAAGTTTCTCATCTGATCACACTCTATGCCAGAGCTTTCCAAACTGTGTGTCGCGACACAAAAGTGTGTCGCCACACACAGCGTGGTGTATCGCCACACCACCCGGAAGCGGCGGCGCGCGCGTGCACGGAGGCAGCGGCAGCCGCCGCCACCGTGCACGCACACGCCACCGCACGCCCCCCGCGCCGCTGCACACCCCCCCGCGCCGCCGCATGCCCCACTGCGCCGCTGCATGCCCCCCGTGCCGCCGCCGTGCACGCCCACGCCGCCGCACGCCCTCCCGCGCCGCCGCACGCCCTCCCGCGCCGCCGCACGCCCCCCGCGCCGCCGCCGTGCACGCGCGCGCTGCCGCATGCTGTTCTGTGACTCCGCCGCGCACACGCGCCGCTGCTGCACCGCCGCCGCCGCACCGCTACTCATGTGTCGCCAGCGGCGGCACTTTGGAAAGCCCTGCTCTATGCAATGGAAATATATGAGATGAAATAATCATGTCTAGAATCAGAACTGATTCCTTGCTTATTTTTCATTCCCTTCACCTCTTTAATTGCATAATATCTTCTATAATATAGACATTGCATGTATATCTTTCCTTTCTTCCTGAGACTTCAAGATAGCATTCATTTCCCCCAAATTTTATCCTCACAAAAACAACCCAGTGAAGCAGAGAAAGAGACTGATGAGCCTTAAGTTATCCAGTTTGGTCCACAACTCAAGCCCCAGGACCTAGACTTGAGTCTCCCTGGTCCAAGTTCAACATCTTAACCATAACACCTTCTGATCACATGAACAGCAATACATACTGTGGAGCAGAGAGGAAGGACTATGTCATGTGATGACATACTGATGGCAAAGGTTTTTAAAAATATATTAAATCCATCTCTTATGATCATTAGAGGAGATTAATTCCACAAAATCTTTGACCTGTGAAATAATGTTTAAATAGAGTTGGCTACCAACTCTGCTATGCTGGAAATGTAATATTGTTGTTGTTTTTTTAGAAATTTTGTATAGATTTTAAATTTTTATCTGTTGTAACCCACCCAGAGTCCCCTGTTCGGGGAGATGGGCGGGGATAAATTGAACAAACAAACAAACAAACAAATAAATAAATAAATAAATAAATAAATAAATAATATTGCTGAGAGAATACTTACTCATATGATATAGGCATATTCAATTAATATTCCATTCTGATATGATATTTATAAATCTATTAATATGGCACTACATAGTGCACTTATGGATCCACTGTTAAAATTTTACCCTTGGAAGACAATCTTACTCGGCTATGAGTGATCGCCAATGAATGAATGAATGAATGGCACTACAGAAATCAATACGGTTTAAAGTTGTGATTTATGCAATGTATACAATTATATACAATCATTTATACAATTATATACAATTTTGGAATATCATTACAGTATATGAAAAATTATACATGCAACATGCATGGGGGATAACAAAGAAGTTGGTGGAAAGACAGTTATTCCAGAATTATATTCCTGTGTTATTGAATCGTTTTATGCTTATACAGTTATGAAAAATTTATACTTTCAGGAGGCATGTAGAACATTGCTCCATAAATGCACTTCATTGATTATTTTCTGTAATTAATAAAAAATCCTGATGCATTCTTCCAAAACTGCATATGATGGGACAAGGACAGGGAATTAGAGATGGCTGCTGTTATCAGAAGCAACCTTAAGCTACTGTATCTAGTTGGAAATTTTTATTGTAAACCAGAGACACTTTGGTTGTCATTGGTTAATATCAAGATGATAGATGATTGATAGATGATAGATGATAGATGATAGATAACTTTTAAAATGAATTTAACAAAATTGAGAAGTCAGCAATGGGAACCAGCAGTCCAAGTTCTGGCTGCAGCTTTCATCTTCTTCAGAAAAAGTCCCTACCTTTATTAGTTCCTGAACTCAAACAAGTATATTTTGGGCCTACATGGCTATAATGTGAGCCTTGAAAAAGTCATAGCTCTTTTAAACACAGCCAATAGGTAGAACAAGAGTGCCCACACTGAATCCAAGCATTCTTGCCTGCTTCAGATCTGAATACTGCACATCTCCAGTTCATTCTAATCCAAGGCCTCCCCTCCAGAACTTTACTTCAGCCCCAATGAAGCACCCATTTGCATGAATAGGACTTTCTCCTCTTACATCAGCCTTGGATTAACCATAAAGCAAAATAAGCACAGAACAACACATAGTTTTCTCCCCCTAGCTATCATGCTCTTAATTCTTTCACTACAACACTCAACTTTAGTTTTCAGCACTTATTGAGTCTTAATTAAGCAATGGAAAGGCAGAGTGGCATCATTGTTGGGCTATGCTTAGAGCATCAATTTAATCTGGCCCTCCCTTACATCTAAATTACTACACTGAATGTGGGGAGAAGAACTTTGGGCAGGAGAGTAAAGTATATAGTGAAAGGCAGAATAAGAGAAAGAAATGATAGAAAGTAAGTAGATAGTCCATTGCCAGTTATGGTCATCCCACTGTGGCCCCATCCATCATTAATTCTCACTAACAAGGATTTCTCACTCTCAAAATAATAATACATTTATTGGTAGTGTACTTACGGCACTGTGGAATGTCACAATATTCCCAGTTTTTATTTGGATCTGTTGTATAGCACCAAGGTCCACTTGTATCACCATCAGGATTTCTACAATACTATAAAGAAATAGAAATAAAGTAATATTAATAAGACTGGACATCATTTAGCCTCACTATTTTCAAAATGCAGCCAAAGTAAATGTTAGTATAATAAAAGGAATATAGTTATGGGCATATGAGGTCAAATAGTAGTCATTGGCTTACATATAGTGCCAACATTGTTGGAGGATACATATATACAACATTGATGGAGGAGGAGGGAAGGATAGAAGTGACAGAGAAGAAAAAGAAGAAATCATGTCCAAGAAGAAGAGATATTGATGGGGAGGGACACTTTTGTAATTATTGTCACAAACCTGAACATAAACTTGTCTGTCATAAACTTATTATTATTTCCTACCTGATTCTTGTGGCCAATGGTACTTACATTTTTCTCCAGTCCTGACCTTGGGTGAGTCTCTGGTGTGAAAGAAGTATGCTCATGAGGGACCTGTGATTGCCATTCTTGGCAGGTCCTGCCACTCACTGTGGTTGCAATCTGTCCACGATAATCTCTACCACTGCCAGTCCTACAGTCTTTAAAGAGAGAAAAGGATGAATTAGAACTTGCTGTTATATAGGATATAGACTGACTTCAGCACAGGTTGAATAATTATTTCCTTTTATGAGAAATCCTGGAAATTGCCATTGTATGTGGGGGAACAGGTCCAAGGGTTAAGAGTTATTAATTTCACTGGTAGCTGTGATCTGAAATAGCAACATTTGAGGTACCTGAAGAGAACACTGAAGACAAGACTTTTCATGGTGCAAGAAGTGAAGTGCAGAATACTTCTGAAAGTTTTAATTCCAGACATTCTCTGGACTGTAGCCACAAGGGGCATTAAAAGCAATACAACATTCATATGGTGGATGCTGGGTTTAAAGTGAAAGGGTCCAACCCTTCTAGGTCTAGCTGATAAGTTTACAAGAATGGAAAATCTGAAGAAGAAGGGGAATGAATAATTTTAAAAATCAGAAATGAGAATCAAGAACCACATGAAGTTTATGAGTAGAGTTAAACAGAAGGAATATATATAGGTTGAGATGAAATAGGAAAGAAGGAAGACCCAAAATGATCTTAATGGGGACTTCCAAGAGTGCATCAGATTGTAATCCCAGGAAGATTTTACAGAGCAGATAAAAAAGATATAGATATATATATATATATATATATATATATATATATACACACATACATACATACATACATACATACATACACACACACATACACACACACACACACACACACACACACCAGTGATTCTCAACCTTTGGTACATGTAGCAAAGTGGGACAGGACAGAGTAAATCAATGAAATATTGTGTTACACAGTTATAATTGTCATGATTCATGTGATTTTTTGGCAAATCCAAGATGGCGACCGGGAGCAGCTGCCGCTGAGCGCTGCTCCGGGAGAGAGGATCCTGGTCTCCTGAATCCCACCCTACCCTGCCTTTTCGTTACCTGGAGGTGCGGGTAGGGGATTTTGTGGGGTTCCCTCGGCTTTTACTCTTGGACCGAGGTGGGGAGACGGCTGGACCCCCCGGGGTGGAGCAGCAGGCAACGAGGCAGCAAAGCGGGGCAGCAGAACACGACGGCCGTTTGGAGGAGGAGTGTGGGAAGACGACGGAACGCGGTGCTTTTCCCTGCAGGCTTTCGGGGCTCGGGCGAGCCCATTGTGAACTGGGCGGATTCCCTGGTGAGCCCTTACCATCTAGACTAAGACGCTCGGTCCCTTGGTGGCCCTCCGGTATAGTAGAGGAAGTGGTGGAGTGGCGGATTACAACAGGAGCCTTGTGGGCCTTGTGGACAAATATCTTACTATATTTCTGTGAGCTTGGGGCCCGGACGGACTTTGGCGAATCCCCGCAGGACCCGGCGAGCCCCAGAGTTTTAATATACCCTGGTGGCTTGCGAGACCTTGGCGCTGCAACAAGACGGAAGAGCAGAGCGGCGGAGCGTGTTAGACCTTAAGGCACGCCGACTCGGATGGACTCTTGGTGGGCCTGGTGGTCTCTAACTGTGGGGGGATGGGGTCTAAGGGAGGACGACAGGTCCGTGTATAGGGGACCAGCCATGATATCCCCATGAAATTAACAACTGTTGAAGGTTTCCTATTAGACCTTTAGCTTAACAAGAGGAAGCCCCCATCTACACCCACACCTATTATAGGCGGCAGAGACTTTTAGGGTCCCCGTAGTGTGAATCTGGCCCTCCCCCTGGATGTGAGAGAGTCAGGGGGGGAGACCTAGATTGTGTGATTGTATGTATGAGTGCCCACACCTGAGTGAGAGACAGGTGGTGGGCAGGAGTGGATGATGCCCCTCTGCGACAAGTGAGAGTGGTTGTGGGGGGACATAGTAGGTGTGTCTGTGGTGGTTAGGCCCCATCAGCGCCGAGAGCTTAGGCTGGTGTGCTGGGGGGGGCTACCATCGCTAGAAGGTGATTGAGTTTGAGAGATGTGTGTATGGGGGAGGGGACCCGTGTTTCAACCCAGGGTCTTTGAAGGTCCGGGAGTGGAGGCATCTGGACCTGGAAACTCTGGGGGTTATGGAGTGGGCTGCTCGATCGAAGTGGTGATGGGCCGGGGATGCTATGACGGGAACCGGAGGGCGGGCCATCGTTGGGGAAGACGCCCCCGGTGTTTGTTACCAGTGGCGTGTTCCGGCCCTCCAGGTTCATACCCAGGTCCTGGTCAGCAGATCCGTGAGGGCCCTGGTTTCCAGCTGCTGCTTCTTAATGCCAGGTCTGTTAACAACAAGGGCCCCCTCATAAGTGATTTGATCACGGAGGAGGGGGCAGACCTGGCATGTATCACTGAGACCTGGCTGAGCTCGGAGGGGGGGGTAGCCCTCTCTGAAATATGCCCAGCCGGGTTTCAGGTGTGGCATCAGCCGAGACTCCTGGGCAGGGGAGGAGGGGTGGCGGTTGTAATTAGAGAGTCTCTAGTGGCCTTCAGGGGCGCTGCTCCGCAAGTGGCCGGTTGTGAGACCCTGTTTTTCAAGTTGGGTTCTCAAGAACATTTGGGAGTGTTGCTGCTGTACCAGCCTCCCTGCTGCGTAGCGACATCCCTGCCTGAGCTGCTGGAGGCCGTCTCGGGGCTGGCGGTGGAATTCCCTAGGCTTATGGTTCTGGGGGATTTCAATCTGCCGTCCCTGGGACGTGCCTCTGAGGCGGCTCGGGAGTTCATGACTACCATGGCAGCCATGGGCCTGTTCCAGATTATTCGAGACCCAACTCGAGACAGTGGACTCACCCCGGACTTAGTTTTCTTGTCGGAGCAGTGGCAGTATGCTCTGAGGGGAGAGCTACATCTTTCCCCTTTGTCATGGTCAGATCATGCCCTGGTGACCTTGAGATTCTCTTATGCCGCCCCACTCCGCAGGGAGGCAGGACCCAGTCGATTGGTCCGCCCCCGGCGACTAATGGACCCAATAGGGTTTCAGAGGGAGCTGGGGGTTGTACCTCAGGATCTACTGCACGCTCCAGTGGAGGTCCTGGCCGCAGCCTGGAATAGGGAGGCGGCCAGGGCCTTGGACAGGATCGCGCCTATGCGGCCTCTCTTGCCACACCTGACCCGATACTCCCCTTGGTTTACGGAGGAGTTGAGGGTCTTGAAGAGGGTTAAGAGACACCTAGAGCGCCACTGGAGAAAGACAAAGACTGAATCTGACCGAACACAAGCTAGAGTCGCTGTTAAGACCTACCTTGTGGCGGTAAGAGCGGCAAAACGTCAATATTTCTCTGCTCTTATTGTGTCCGCAGAGTGCCATCCGACGGCCCTGTTTAAGATAACAAGATCTCTTTTGGGTAAGGTGGAGTCTGTCACCCACCTGCAGGGCCGTGCGGAAGAATTTTCTGAGCATATGCAGGATAAAATCGCTCAGATTCGGTCTAAGTTGGACTCTAAGCGTGTGGCACAGTCTGGGGAGATGCCGAGGGAACGTCCTTGCCCAGTTATCTGGGAACAGTTCGATCCTGTTGGACCTAAGGAAGTGGACAGGATCCTTCGGGTTGTAAGGCCCACCACATGTCATCTAGACCCATGCCCTTCCTGGCTGGTAAAGGGAGCCTGGGAGGTGACATGTGGATGGGTCCAGGTGATGGTTAATACATCTCTGGGGGAGAGGGTGTTCCCAGGTGCTTTTAAAGAGGCTCTGGTGCACCCCCTCCTCAAGAAACCATCACTGGACCCTACTATATTGGACAATTTTCGTCCTGTCTCCCACCTCCCTTTTTTAGGGAAGGTGGTTGAGAAAGTGGTGGCATTACGACTCCAGAGGATCCTGGATGATACGGATTATCTGGACCCCTTTCAGTCAGGTTTCAGGCCGGGATATGGGGTGGAAACTGCATTGGTCGCGCTTACAGATGATCTCTGGTGGGAGCGGGATGGAGGGAGTGCATCCATCCTAGCTCTTCTTGACCTCTCAGCGGCATTCGATACCATCGATCATGGTATCCTTTTGGGACGGCTCAGGGAGTTGGGGGTGGGAGGCGTAGTTTTGCGCTGGTTCACCTCCTTCCTCCGGGGCCGGTCCCAATCGGTGGTAATAGGAGATGAGAGATCCGACCCTCGCCCCCTCGTTTGTGGGGTGCCGCAGGGTTCAGTTCTCTCCCCTCTCCTATTTAATACCTACATGAAACCGCTGGGTGAGATCATCCATCACCATGGGATGAGATACCATCAATATGCAGACGATATCCAATTATACATCTCCATCCCTGGTGAGGTAAGTGATGCAGTGGCTACCCTTTCTCAGTGCCTGGAGGCTGTGGGGGTCTGGATGGGGAACAACAGGCTTCGACTGAACCCTGGTAAGACGGAGTGGCTGTGGATTGATGGCTCCTGTGGATCCAGGAAGTTATCATCCTTAGTTCTGGATGGGGTTGCACTACCCCATTCAGACCAAGTGCGGAATCTGGGGGTTCTTTTGGACTCACGGCTCCTGCTCGAAGAGCAGGTGGCAGCCGTGGCCAGAAGGGCTTTTGCACAGCTTCGTGTTGTGCGCCAGTTACGCCCTTTCCTGGATCAGGATGCCCTCTGTACAATCACTCATGCCCTGGTCATCTCCCATATAGACTATTGCAATGCGCTCTACATGGGGCTACCCTTGAGGAGTATCCGGAAGCTTCAACTGGTCCAGAATGCGGCTGCTCGCGCAGTTATTGGTGCGCCAAGATCAGCACATGTGACACCTCTGTTGCGACGGCTGCACTGGGTACCTGTGTGCTTCCGGGTCCAATTCAAGGTGTTGGTTATCACCTTTAAAGCCCTACATGGCATGGGACCAGGTTACCTGAGGGACCGTCTCATCCCCATAACGTCGAACCGTCCCACTCGGTCATTTAGAGAGGGCATGCTGCGGATCCCGTCGGTAAGGGAGTTTCACCTGACGGGGTCTAGAAAGCGGGCCTTCTCGATAGTAGCGCCCACCCTTTGGAATATGCTGCCCCCGGAGGTGAGGCAGGCCCCATCGCTCCCGGCCTTCAGAAAGAACTTAAAGACCTGGTTCTGCTGCCTTGCGTGGGGGGGGGGAACAGCTCCTCTTGGGGATGGCTGGTGCCATAGAGCCCTTTTAAACATCAACCCATCAAATCTTGGATTTTGTATTTAAATTTTATTGTATTGGAGAGTATTTATATATGCTGTTTTAATTGTTGAATTTTAACTGTTGATTTTTGTAAACCGCCCAGAGTTCCCTTGCGGGGAGATGGAGCGGTAAATACAAATCAAATTATAAATAAATAAAATAAAATAATAAATGACTACTGTAATAATGGAATGCCTATTAAAACATATTTCCTCCTCAGAAAAAATGGCCTTTTTATTTCTACTCTAGTGGCCCATGGTTCTTTGACAGAGTCCTTGGTGGGACTTCAATATGAAACCTGAGAACCAATGCTATAGATGATTACTCAAAAGATTGACCACCAAGTTCAATGAAACGTATGTTCAAATAAGTAAATGTAGTATTGAAATCTACTGTAAGTCTTCAGTCCTATATCTATTTAACTTGAAATAAATATCTCAGATGGGCTTAATTGTCTAATGGATGTATTGTCACTGAAAATTCATTAAAATGGAGTATGACTTTTATTGAAGTATAAACAAAGAAAGATTAGACAAAGTTTAGAAAAAAGGTTGGTATTAAGAAATAAAGTATGGAGATAATATATATAGCAGTGATGGTAAAATCTCCAAAGCTGCCCATTTAAGGTACTAAAAGTAAAGGTAAAGGTTTTCCCCTGCACAGTCGTGTCCGACACTAGGGGGCGGTGCTTATCTCCGTTTCTTAGCCGAAGAGCCAGCGCTGTCCAAAGACACTTCCGCGGTCATGTGGCCGGCATGACGCAAGCGGAACGCTGTTACCATCCCACCGAAGTGGTACCTATTTATCTACTTGCATTTGCATGCTTTCGAATTGCTAGGTTGGCAAGAGCTGGGGCGAGTGCGGGAGCTCACTCCATCATGTGGCGCTCGGGTCTCGAACCGCTGAAGTTGCGACCTTCTGATTGACAAGCCTGGCATCTTACCCGCTGAGCCACCACGCCCCCTATATTTAAGGTACTAAACTCCTAAAAATAAATCCAAATTCAATGGGGGGAGGGGAGAGGTAGGAAATAGCTTCACCAGAAAAAGATCTGTCAGAACTCTAAGTCCTAATCATCTGCTACTCTGCTCTTACGCACAAATTCTCCAGAAATAATTATCTGAAAAATTAATAGAACATAATAGTGAGAACGGTCAACTTGGCTACGGATTGCTAATGGTCTCTTGAAATCCTCAAGGCTTGAGGTGGATTTATCTCCAGCCACTGAGTCACTCTTTTCTGCATTGAAAACAATGGAGTTCACAGACAACATTGGCTTTTGCCTGGTTGCCTGTTCCAGGAGAAGAGGAGAAGTCATACCAATATTTGATGTCAATGTCTGCGAAGTTTCCTGTTCAGCACACTTTTGTAGATTGCAGTACTCCCACCTTGTCTCAGGATCAGTAGTATAACACCAGGGTGCTTTGTCACCATCTGGGTTTCGGCAATAGTTCCTTCTCAGGTCCCTATAAATAAAGGAGTAAAGTGGATAACATGTTATGTTATAGAGCAGAGATGGGCAACTTGGTGGTTGAGGTCCATCCTGAATATTTCTTGGGATGGTGAGAATGTCCATAGGCGGAGAAAGGATGCATCATCAAAACAATAATTATATGTTTAGAATAGCATCACTCATTGTCTTAGAACAATGTTCTACAAGTTCTGGTTGTTTGCCAATTAATATGTTTTTGTATGTTTATAGTAGTCATATTAAATACTTCTGTTAATTGTAGATGCAAAATAAGATTTCCTGTCAAATTTTCAGATAAAACTGCCAATGAATCTACATCTTCTCATAGATATACAGCTGCCACTAGAAACAGAAGCGTTTTGTCCCATACTGTTTTCTCCTTTAGTATCATGTAGTTATACAAAACATGTAACATTTTCTCATCACCCTGCAGGTTTTATCACCCCCATAAGCAGTCTATTCTCTCCAAAGTAAAGTGGAACAACAATCAAGACCAGTTCTTCCTCTCTCTAAGTAGGGCTGGAGTATCACTGAAGTGCTGGTTGTCCAAGTGAATAGCATGATTGTTCATGGAAAGGATCCCCAGTGGAGCTCTCCGCATGGAGACCAGCTATGTAGTGAGGTCACTGTCACAACTTGGAGAAAGGAGAGACTGCTCACTGCTCCTGCTGTGCATTACCTGAACAAGGCTATTATTTTGTACCCAAGGGAATCTAGCCATTTAATGGACAGCACACACAACTGATGTGCACACACAACACTCCAAGAAACCTACGCAGCTGGGTATGCAGATGGTGTCTTAGCATGACGATGGGGCCTCATAGAAATCCATGCTTGGCATTTCTTCTCTGAGACAGTCACTGCAGCAGTACCCCGATAACCTGAGCCATTGTCAAAATAGCAATCTTCAACTTGTTGAGGTTGTTGTTGGGGAATAACAGGAGCAACAGGAGCAACAGGAGCAACAGCTGATTAAAGCAAAAGAAAGCAGAAATAAAAACAGCTTGTGGGAATTCATAGCATCTTATTTGTTTCTAGATGCTTTATGACCAATCTTATTAATGTCCCATTCCTATAGAATTGTATAGCAATAACAGTGCAATTATAAAAAATTATAAAAAAATAACAGTGCAAGGGGTGTGTGGTGGCTCAGCGGGTAAGACACCAGGCTTGTCGATCGCAAGTTTGGAGGTTCGAATCCCTAGCCCTGCGTGACGGAGTGAGCTCCCGCACTCGCCCCAGCTCTTGCCAACCTAGCAATTCGAAAGCATGCAAATGCAAGTAGATGAATAGGTACCACTTCGGTGGGATGGTAACAGTGTTCCGTGCACGTCATGTGGCCACATGACAGTGGAAGCGTCTTCGGACAACGCTGGCTCTTCGGCTAACAAACGGAGATGAGCACCGGCCCCTAGAGTCGGACACGACTGCACAAATGTGCGGGGCGAACCTTTACCTTTACCTAACAGTGCAAGCCTTCCCATTTTTTTTATTACAGACGGATGATTTTGGTAACAATATATTATTTACTTATTTCTCAATCTGAAGTGCATTCTGTTTTACAGTGTGTAGTAGTTCCAAGCCACTATCCAAAATATTTTACCCAGAAGAAAGTTCTTCTCACTCTCCTCTTAATAGCTGTGCTCTAGACTGCGTTTCTAAGGTTAGAAGACTTTTATCAACATTCCTAATTGATCCTGTCTTTTTCTGTAAATAAGCATTAAAAATGCAATAGATATAATAAACATAACATGTGCATTTAAAAAGTACTATGCATAAATCATACTGAATTCACTCCACTTTCCATACTCGGTCAGGAGATCATAACCCTATTTCTCAATTTTACTTTATTCTTGCAACACTTGTTTCCTGGAGTTTTGTCTTTAAAGCTCAAAACATTTTATTTACTTCACCCCTTTCTCAAGTACACAAATATAAATGTTCTTACCAGTAACTGTGGTTACAACATCACATCTAGCAATGTTGCAGTATTCCCATCGACTGTTTAAGTCATCTGTATAGCACCAAGGTTTAGTCTCTCCATCAGGGTTTCTACAATAGTTTTTTTCTAAACCTCTGAAATAAAATGTGCATAAAAGCAAGAGATGTTTAGGGGAACAAGAGATAATCTTGTTTACTATAATCTGAAGTCTGAGTTAGCATGAAAACTGGTATAGAATAAAGCACAATTCTCCATTAAGATTCAGATTTCATATTGATCCTGCTCCTATTTTTAATGCAATAGTTGGGTTCATATATACATTAAGCAAGGATTTTTCAGTTTGTTAAGCAAGCCATAGGGGGCTGTTCCATGTATAATGCTGCACGGTGATTGGAGGATGCATGCATCAAGCTAAGCCAAAAATAAATAAATAAGCCATGTTATGTCTTGTCACAATGTGAAGCTACCCATTTTTTGAAAGATGCTAAGACTATCTCCCCTGAACACTATCCTTTGTACACTTTGTACACTATCTCCCTTGAAAATGGAGACCAGAATAAAAATCAGAGTATAGGCTTAGGTTACAGTTCTGCACACGAGATTTGGGCACCATTAAGTTCTTAGACCAAGCCTTCTCCAAATTAAGGTAAGGGGGAAGACTCCCTTCAGGCAAACTTGACTCCTGACTGTATGAACACTTCCATGTGGCTTTTTAGCAACAGTATGGAAGTAGTCTGTCACTATGTAACTCCTTCCAGAATGTTTGGGGGAGGGAGAAAGGGTGGGGCAGAAAGGGAGAGTCTTTGGGATATCTTAGTAGTTTTCCATCCAAGTACTAACCAGATCCAGCCTGCTTAGCTTTTCTGAGATCCACCACCCCTAAATGAATTCAGCTTCAATACTCATAAAAATCAGCCAGCACAGCTGGAAGCCTTCAAATTGAGGAAAGCCAATTCTTTTTTAAGAAGCCTTATGCAAGTGGCATACTACTCAGCAGATATGATATCTTTACCAAGTCCTGAGGTAGCAGAATGAACCCTGAATTTGAATTTCTAACAGAATTCTCTGGTTGAAACTTAACTCACTTGCTCCCTCCTGGATTTTCAGGAAAGAGAAGAGACACAGCTCCAATGTAATTTCTGAAGCAAAACAACTGAACTGTTGTTTGTTTCTAGGTACCTCACTTTTTTCTTTACGATAGCAACAAGGTGATGACAGAGCTGTTAACATACTTGCAAGGGTAGTTTTCTGGAGTTCTTGCATGGCCATGAGGTACTTGGGATGCCCAGGATTGACAGGTTTTTCCTGATTCAGTGACTCCTACATTCCCTCGATAATCTTCTCCATTTCCCACAAGGCACTGGTGGCCTGTAATAGCTGGTGGGGGAGTAGCTATATTCACAAGGGAATGCAAAATAAATCAGCATCTTCAGAATCTATATGCTCAAAATGGCAAGGTGCTGGCAGTCCACAGATGTGAAAAGCCAAAAAAGCTACCACATATGAAAAAATATCACAAGTAGTCCCCCTTTAGCAACTGCCTTGTTTAGTGACCATTCGCAGTTATGACGATGATGAAAAAGTAACTCTGCAATCAGTCCTCACATTTATGACCTTCCCAGGTCTGTAAAGCAAAGGAAAGCTGAAGTAAGATTGTAAGCACAGTTGCAGTTTCACTTAGCGACTGCTTCAACCAAGTCGGTTCCAATTATGGTCACTAAATGAGGACTACCTGTACCACACTCCCTACTTTGGAAGAATGGCTTTTAAGAGTATGCATATACAGTATATTCTATTTGTCTATATATCTTCACAGAGTAGAGAGATCACAGAATAATAAATTGTACTGAATTGGAATATATGGATTATGGCACAAAATAATAATGTTCAAGTTACAGCTGAGACATTTTCCATGAATGGAATGTTATATTGTAATACCTTAATTACAATATAGCTATTAATAGCTAGCTATTAATCAAATATTCAATAATTGTTCACCTGTAATTGAAACATTTATTGAGTATTAGATTTAATATTTTGCTTGAACTAAGCTGCAATCCTGGTGATTTCATGGCTATATCAATTAATATCTGTTCATATTTCTGTGACTGTGAGAAAAAACAGTACAACCCACATATGGGACTTGCTATAAATCTGCCTGTGAGCTTACTACAGTTTTCTACTCTAGTAGTACTTACTACGATAGTATTTACTACTGCCTGTGAGTACTGTGAGTACTGTGAGTAAAGTAATGTAGTAGTTACTACTGCCTGGGAGCTTATTACAGTTTGCCAAATTATGTTTTTCCCCTGGGTAGCATTAAATATGCCTTTTTGAAATTTGTGTGGTTGAGTTTGCCAGCTACGTGAGGCTTGATACTAAGTTTACCCATTTTAAAAAGCTACAGCCAAGTTTATAAGATTAAAAGGAATCCCCCAAACTCTCCTACTTGAATTAAAACATTTTTTTCTCTGCAGAATTGTTACTATATCATGACTACTAGGGGTCAGTAATTACACAAATGAAACTTACTACACCGAGGAATGTTACAGAATTCCCAGCGTTTCGTCAGGATGGAGGTAAAACACCAAGGGCGTGGCTCACCGTCAGGATTACGGCAGTAATTCGATATCAGATTCTTTTCTGGAAATCTGAATGTTGGATGAGAAAGCTGAAATGTCTGCCTATTCTCTCTTGACAGGTTGGGGTTGAATCCAATGGTATCTCAATGTTGACGGAATGGTGTTCACCCCTTCCACAGTGCAATGTTCTGTGACCTCAGATTTCTCCCCATTAATCTCTTCTGGATAGTCCAGAGACTACTCAGAGTAGATTTGAGAGGAGAAGAAGGAAAACTCTCTTTGGATAACCAGAATTTCCCTTGGATGTAGCCCAATATCGCCACAGGAAACCATGTAAACATGGGTGTTGGAGGGGTGTCAAAAATTCAAGATGGTGGGGGTAACCATGTGATTGAATGCATTTATTGCAATGTGTATAAAAAGGGACAAGGACTTCCATTGCACAGTCACACTTACCATCTTGACTATTTTTAACCACCTGCCCTCTGGGCAGATGCCTCGGCATGTTAAATTACATTATTTCTGCTCAGACTACATCTTTGAGCTAAAAAAAAAGTATCAAAGACATAGAAGTCATATCTGTTATATGTCAAAGCCTTTAGTTTTGATACAGATGAAAAACTTTCATTCTCCCTAATTAAGTCTGGAGTAAAAACCTTCCCAGTGAACTGTGTGTGCTGGTTAATACATTACATTAAAAATAATATATGTTGTTATTTTCAAGTAATCAGCTACCTGAAATTGTTCTTTGTTTTCCACATAAACTTTCACTTTTCCCCATATACTGTATCAATAATAAGGGTCCATGTGTGAAACTGAAGCTTGTAGACTTACTTTGAAGGGATGTATCCATGAGCGTGAGGCTCTTGAGCAGCCCAAGGCTGGCACTTAAGCCCAGATTCTGTTGTGGAAATTTTGCCTCGATAGTTTTCCCCACTGCAGTGCATACACTCGTCTGTAAGGATAAATATCCATGAGTGAAGCAGATTTGTTTTATTGGACTCATTATTTTCTGTAGGAATCATGATGCCCAAGTCTTCTGCTCTCTGAAATATGATTTGTTACCCCTGATTGCTCAGTGATCACATTTCTCATTTTATAAGAATGCTCAGGACTAGTTCTTCAAATCTCTCTGAGCTAAGTCAATCTAAACAAAAATTATAAATTTATGTTTTCATTTTGTCTTTATAGATGCCTAATTTATACTATTACTAAGGTCTTACATGTAACACACATGAACACACCTACTGACAATGTCTTTTGGTTTATGGAATGATTTTCTTTTTCTTGTTTTTACCTTATGGCAATCACATTTGGGGTGATCAGATATGGGGTAATACACAATTTTTCTTTGGGGGTTTATTTATTTCTTTATTCTTTCATGCTCTAAATCTCAGGGGTCCATGATTAGCAGCTTACAGCCACGGCATCATGACTTGCCAAATCCTTAAAAGATAGTAGAATAGGACAAATGGGGAGCTATTCTCCAGTGTATTGCGAAGTTTATATGTCACTGTTCACAGAGCTTCTCACTTCACTTAATGGTTTGCAAACTTTTGCGTAAGTCTGAGATTTGTGTAGACATGCATCAGTGTAAGTGGCACAGTTGGTGTCCAGAGTGAATATACTGTAATAAAGTTCATCTCCATCATAAAGTTTTTCTGCCTTTAAAAAAACTGAGGCATTTACAAACAAAAGAACATCAGAATAATAACTGGTACATGGTTACATATAACAATAACAACATTTAAATATAATAATAATAGTTAAATATATTCATACAATCTTAGTTTGATTTGTAAATGTCTTAACTTCCATTAGTTGTAAATATTCAAAATATCATTATCATTATTATCAACCTACAGTATTTCTATTTATGAAAGGTTATTGTTAGAGAAATTACGTATGACTTCTTGAGAGTAAATATAAAGTGATTAATTGCTATTTTTCATGTCCATTATCATGTTTTCTTGATATTATTTTTTCCTGATTCCTTTGTGTTAATAGGTTTGTATTTATTTATCCTCACTTGATAATATTTTAAACCAGAGCTTTCCAAACTGTGTGTTGCGACACAAAAGTGTGTCGCCACACACAGTCTGGTGTGTCGCCACACAACCCGGAAGCGCTGATCATCATGAGCGCTTCCGGGTTTTCCCGCGGTGACACACCAACTGCAGCGCGCAAAACCTGAAAGCAGCAGCAGCGTTTCCGGGTTTTTGTGCGCTGCCGCACTTCCGGGTTTTCCCGCGATGACACACCAATGCCGGTTGGTGTGTCGCCGCGGGAAAAACTTTGGAAAGCCCTGTTTTAAACAATACACTGATTCTCCTTTTGAATACAGTATTATGCTGTGGATACTTCTTAATTACATTTAGTCTTCTTCAGAATGGAGAGCTTCTAGATAGAGGAATTATTGTGTGCTTATTTCCTCTACTTTTAATAAAGATGCACTGGAGACAGTAGGCTTTCAGCAGTGAAAACTCTTGCCCCAGTATAACCTTATTAGTCTATAAGTCCCTTAAGCTTTCCTTTCAGAACTAATGCTAAAGAAAAAAATAGCAGCTGGATTTTCCACTTTTGCTACAGAAAGTTTTGTTGCCAGTCCAAACTTTGCAATGCTATACTTGTTTTAGAGGTCATTGGATTATTCCTGATTTTTAAATTTAAAAATACTTTCCATTTAAAGCAAAGAGGGTTAAAATATAGTCTAGCCAGCCAAACCTAATTGGAGGCAATTAATTTTTTTAAAGAAGGGTTTTACTCTTCTTTGAAAATGGGATAAATCAGCAGGAATACATGCAAAGCTCAGGGTCACATTGGTTATTGACAGTAATTCATTTCTTTGCATGAATACAATCAATGTGCAAACTTTCCTCTTATAAAAATAGCAGCAATTTCAGAGAAGCAATAACTAGCCTTTGGATTGTGGAATGTAAAACCATGGAGTTTAACCCTGTTGTTTGCTCCTAGGCCTGTGCAAAAATTGCTTCTCCAAAGCTACCATTTGCATTTCAGTGCTAGTAAAGGTAAAGGTTCGCCCTGCACATTTGTGCAGTCGTGTCCGACTCTAGGGGCCGGTGCTCATCTCCGTTTGTTAGCCGAAGAGCCAGCGTTGTCCGAAGACGCTTCCGCGGTCATGTGGCCGGCATGATGCACACAGAACGCTGTTACCATCCCACCGAAGTGGTACCTATTCATCTACTTGCATTTGCATGCTTTCGAATTGCTAGGTTGGCAAGAGTTGGAACTCTGTCATGCGGGGCTAGGGATTTGAACCTCCGAACTTGCAATTGACAAGCCTGGCGTCTTACCCACTGAGCCACCACGCCCCTTCTATTTCAGTGCTACACTGGCATAAATGAAGCACTTCTCCTGTGATACATTTAGAACCTTGGAGTATTGATGTTTGTTGAAACTGGCTGGGAGAGAAAGAGTTAAATCTCTTTTAATGGTCCAGGGTCTTCTCCACATCAGCTGTTTTATTTCACAAAACACACATAGGTTAATTTTATTCAAGTAACTGACATCACCCCTTGATCACTTTGATGTCATTACAATTGTGTTCATATTTTATTTTATTTGAAATAGAAACTGTTTATTTTCTTTGTTATCCTGCAGAATTCTGGTCAGTGACCATAAAAAAGAATTTACTAACATCATGTCTAGTTGGCCCTTATTGGAAAACTATTCAGTTATCAGTTGTTAGACAAAAGCCCAGCATTATTTCATACTGTATCTTATACTTGAATAAGAAAGTGCTACTCGAGTGTTCACTCTTTCCCCCCCCCCCAAATAATGTGCAGTGCATGTAAGAAAAATAGGTTTCTTCATCATTAAAAATAACAATACATTGCATTCAAAATTTCCTTGAGGAACTAAAATTCCAGTGTGTGCAACTCTACCTTCGCATTCAGGAATGTTGCAATAATCGAATCTGGTTCCAGGATTTGTTGTATAGCACCAGGGACCTTTAACATCATGATCTGGATTTCTACAGTAGTTTTCTTCTAAGGAAGCATTAGGGTAAATAAAAGGTGTATAACTAGTAAAAGCAAAGGAAAAGAATATTGTTACAGAAGTCACACTTTTTTTCTCAGCGTCTCAGAAGTTACATATTGATTGTTGCTGTTGTAATTTTTCATTTGTTCTGTTATTGCAACAAAAAGAACAAGGTCAACCACAGCACAGCTCATTCTTCATGGCTTCAAATGGAACTAGACCAAAATGGTTAGATATATAGGTAGTCCCTCAGAGCAGGGATGGAACTAGGGTCTGTGTCACCCGGGGCAAACATGGATTCCGTGCCCCCCCCATGGGTTACTTTATAACATGGGTTATTTTGTCATTTTGGCGCCCCCTGGGCATCATTTTGGTGCACCCCCAAGCGCGGCACCTGGGGCACATGCCCCGCTTGCCCCCCCTAGTTGCGGCCCTGCCTCAGAGGGTCAGGACTTAAGCTATTTGGGACTTTAGGTATGACACATTAGTGCATATTAATGCTAAATATTTTCTTTGAATAATATTGGGGTTGGACAAAGAAATGTTAACACAGTGCTTTCCAAAGTGCCGCCGCTGGTGACACACCAACGGTGGCAGTGGCGGCAGCGCAGGGGCGCGTGCGGGAGCAGGGGCGTGCACAGGGGGGCACGCGGCAGCGGTGTGCACGGTGGTGGCCTCCACTAAAATGCAGAAGCGCTGATGGCGCGCCGCTGCTGTCGTTGCTGCCGCTGCTGCCATGCACATCACTGCCGCCGCGCACACCACCGCACCGCCACCGTGCATGCCCCCGCCACCGCTTCCGCATTGTGTTGCGGCACACCAAACTGTGTGTTGCAACACACTAAAGTGTCACGACACACAGTTTGGAAAACTATGTGTTAACAGGTCACAGTCAGTAAGAGTTAACTTGTTAACAGAGTGAAAGCTTTTAAAACAGTTGGAGGCCTTCAGTACTCTACTTGGGAGAGGACACAAGAGTTGGTTGCTTACCTTTTCCCCATTCCAACTGGGGGAAAAGAGGGGAGGGCTTTAAGGAAAAAACAGCTGTCTCTCTTTGAGATTTCATGTGGGTAAATGGATTTCTTTCTTGCTTATACTATTGCTTCCACCAATATCCTACTTAGATAATTGCAAGTAAATCAAAGTATTAAAAATGCCTTAAGTTATACCAGTGTTTTTCAAACTTGGCAACTTTAAGATGTGTGGACTTCAACTCCCAGAATTCCCCCGCCAGCATGCTGGGAGTTGAAGTCCACACATCTTAAAGTTGCCAAGTTTGAAAAACACTGAGTTATACCATAAGGCACTGTTGATATGTCTCTCAAATTGTCCTCCAAATCAAATTCTAATAAGTACTGTTTTGCAACTTTTAACTACTTGGAACAATGTCTCATAATAATAGCAACAACAACAACAACAAGAACAATATCATGTTCATCTGCATGTAGTTTTCCTGGCAGTGATTCAGAAATAGTTTTGGTTTTTTCAAGATCAGAAAGAGTTGGCTAGAAGCTGCCGCTTGCTATGATAATTTTAATGAATTTTAATGATAATAAATGAAGGAGGGAGTGATAATAAAAAAAAGTATTTTTAAAAAGTACTGATTATGTACTAGGACTAGCTTTTGAAAAACAGAGTATGAGCTACTTCATACTTAAGCTGCAGTTCAGATATATTAGCAGTATTTTCTGCAACATGTGAGAATAGAGAGAGATCCAATGGAAATTCCACTTGAGTCTCACTAATATGCTTTGCTGCATTCTACACACTTCCAGAGAATTGTCTGTTCAGTAGAACGTGCTCCTGTCAATGGGACAAGGAAGGAAATCCCTATTCAAAAGACCCCATTGAATTCAATAGAGCTAGTTCCTTCCAGGTAAGCAAGCAGAAGACTGCAGCCTTAGCCATGGCTAACGTTTGCTGAATTGTGTTATACATGTTTTCTACAACAATTCAGGTCAAATCATTCTGAATTCATATGGCTGTAGAAAATTGGAGGCCGTTTTTGCTCAGATGGGAAAAGGTCATACTTGGGTTTATGAGGACTATTCTCGGCCCATTTCTGGCATAGTACACCATTCTGCGTTTTTGATTCAGTTCCTCTGTAGTCTGCTCCATTTCCAATTTTGCATTCAAGGAGATACACTGAAAGAAAATGTGGTTATTAAGGACCGCTAGTGTTATCACAGAGCATTCTTCCACCAAAGAAAAATAATTGTTTAACAGATGGACCTCCACCCAGGTCTGATGAAGTTGAACACTCTAATATATGTGGCCTTCATGTTCAGTTGAATCAGGAGAACACAACCTGAGGTCATGAGATTGCAAACCTTGGGTTGCAAACAAACTTTCAAAAATATTTTGTTCAAAAGGCAAAGACTCTATTGAGCTGAGCTCGATTTCTGGGGACCAAATGGCTACAATATGGAAGAAGTATGCCAATACCTCCTTCTGGGATTTTTTTTTTAATTTGCCAATCTAGATTGCAGTCCTGAGGTTCTTTGGTGGTCTCCCATCTAAATACTAGCTGGACCTAATCCTGGTTAGCTTTTTTTGGCTCTACCAAAGTTGGTTAGGTTCTGCCTCTGGCTATGGTCTCAAAATTGTTACCAGATGGTTATTTTAATTATGATAGCTCAGGGGGAAGACATCGTGAAATCAGCAACTAGAGAGTAATATCAACCATTTTGATATTAATTCAACATAAACATAAATCAAACCAAATTTAGCTTTTTTAGTGCTCTGACCTCCTGAGCATAGAATAGAAATTTGAGCTGAGTTACAAATGAGTGATTCTCAATGAAATTAAGGGCTACTTTAATTACTGACATTGGTGACCACATCAGCTTCTCTTTCCCATTGCAAACACAGTGGGGGATGTATATGACAGCATGAAAAATAAGCATATAGAGGGTGACCTTCAATTTTGATCAAGGACTTTTCCCATTTCTTCCTCTGTTGTAGCCTCCTATGCTCCTTAAAACTGCTTCAAGGAGTATCCCAATCCCCTGAAATAGGAGTTGGACTGGGAGTGGGATACTGAAAGAGAGGGGAGAATAGATGCCATTTTGTTGGCAGTCAGACATCACTGAACAAAACTATATGTGGGTCAGTCAGAAACCACATCACCATGTTGCATTTTTCCACCGCTATATTGTTCTGCTTTCTTCACCTTTCAATTCACAATTTACCCTAATTGGTAAAGCAGGTGGGGGAGATGGGCGGGATATAAATGTGAGAAATAAATAAATAAATAAATAAAGCAGGTGGGGGAGTGCCAGATGCAAGATATCTTCAAAGAAATGTGCTTTTTTTTAAAAAAAGGAAGAAAACAAGCAAGAGATTGGGAGGGAGGAAAGGATGGATGGATGGATAGATAGATGATAGATCACCATCTCTCTTACTAAGTATTGGTAAATTAAGGGAAAATCAGTTAAATATGGAATAGCTTTCCTGCTCTTGCTGCCATCAAAGAGAGAAGATAAAATAAAATAAATCACTTTTCTGTATGTTTCTGTCTGTAGGATAACTATGGGGTACAAGTGGATGATTTAAATACCACTTTAGCATCATAATTTATTAAGTGCTCAGAAGATGCTGAATGCTAACTAAGGAAGCCAAACTCCCTAAAATAATTAAACAGAAGCTAGTTTGGCATCAAAAACTGTGTGTGAGATTATCAATTCATTATAAAAACAACAACAAAGGCAAGTTATATTAGAAAAATGGGTATGTGACCATTGTATAAAACTGTGTCACCCTAAAAATTCTCTTTTGACTTATCAATATGCTGCTGTTTAATATATCTGATGCCAAATTAAAATGCTGTGCCTGGAAGGCAATTGTAGTTAATGGTTTCTACTTTTACAAGTTTCATGTAAGAGAAATGGAAAGCAAACTGCATGTTAAAAAAACAAACCAAAAACCCTTAAATGGTCAGATAAGAACTTTCAAAAGTTTTCTGATCCATCATCCATCAGGTGATTGAAACAGGGAAACAACTGTATGCACCCAACAGCGTGTACTCTGTTTAGGAATCTATAGACAATATTGCATCAACGGTTATATTGGCAACTTGTCTAAATTTGAATACCTGGCTCTAATTCTAGGTCAGCACCAAACAACCGTTCAGAAGGCTGGTTGCTCCCCATTTCTTCCACAGTTTCCCTCACAAAACTCTTGCTCAGGAATTGGAGCAGCCTTCAAATGTGTGTGAAATTTTAATGACTCAGTTTGCATGACTGGAGGCTTAGTTGGTAAAGGCAACATGTTTATACTTGTTAATTGGAGTTTTGATTCTTCAATTAATACTATGGGTGCTCCAAAGGGTATTCCTGCGTTAGTGTGTCGGCTGCAGTGTCAGGGTGTGTCGCTCCGAGCCCTGCCAGGATTCCGCCCAGGTCCTAGTGCCTGCCTTGTGCCTTGCTGCCTCCAAACCTGCTGTGATTCCACGCAGGTCCTAGTGCCTGCCTTGTGCCTTGCTGCCTCCAAACCTGCCCTGCCAGGATTCCGCGCAGGTCCTAGTGCCTGCCTTGTGCCTTGCGGTAAGAGTGTGTCGCGAAATGATGCATGTCTAAAAAGTGTGTCACCAACATGAAAAGTTTGGAAAGCTCTGGTTTAGAGACTGCCAACACCCCTCATGTCAGGACCACAAATCCTCTAGATTAGGATCAGGTGATTCCTTTCAGCTCAAAGGTTGAGCTGATTCCAGGCAACCTTGTTGGGGGTTCCTACCCCCATTGACATCATCACTGGTCAGATTTTCACACACTCTGGACCATCAAATAGAGACAAAGATTCTTTGCTTTTCAGGCATTTTGGAGTGAATTTCCAGAAATCCTAACTATTGTGTCCATTGCTCTGTGAATTATAGTCCAAAATATCTGGAGTGGGGCATGGCACCAAATTGTCCAATCTAATACTGTCTTCACCTAGTAGTTCAAGTCTGACAGAAAGAGAGTTTGTTTCTCTCATATAAAAGATAAAGTTGAAGTCTCCTTCAGGTCAAGCTTGATTCCTGATGAATTCAGGAAGAAATCTATATAGTTTTCTTAGCAACAGCCTGGAAGTAGATTGCCACTGTATTCTTCCAAGGTATTGATTCAGCCTCTCAATTTAGCCTATGAGGCAGGGGTTTCCTGGTGATCTCCCATCTAAGTAGTGACCAGGCCTGCGCCTGCTTATCTTTTTGAGAACACTGAGTAGCTTACAACATAATGGCACAAGATTAAATATTAACAGCAAAATCCATCCATCCATCCCCCCCAAAAAATTAGTCAATCTGATGCACTATCTTTCAGGAGTAGCTTTGCTTGTGAAATTCTCCCAAGCTGTTATTTGCCCTATAAGGCAAAGATGCATTATTTTGGTTGTTGTGGTTCTTCCGGGCTGTGTGGCCGTGTTCTGGAAGTTGTGGTTCCTAACGTTTCGCCAGCATCTGTGGCCAGCATCTTCAGAGGGCAGGAGCACAGACAGAAGGCTCTTTCTGTCCTCAGGGTCTTCTGTCTGTGCTCCTGCCCTCTGAAGATGCCGGCCACAGATGCTGGCGAAACATTAGGAACCACAACTTCCAGAACACGGCCACACAGCCCGGAAGAACCACAACAACCATCGAACTCCGACCATGAAAGCCTTCGATAATACAATGCATTATTTTATTCATTTTTATTTCTTTATTGCATTTATATCCTGCTTTTCCCCTGGGAATGCAAGGTGAGTTTTGTGTTATTTTTTTTTCCTTAAGAAGGCCAACATTCTTTGAGTTAGGCCAAGCAGAAAGATTGTGATTGGCCCAAAATCACCTAATAAGGCTCCCCATGGACTTGAACATGGCTCTCCCTGATCATGGTTTCAGCACTTAAACACTGGTTCTCATGTGTGTATTTTTAATAGGAAAACAATGTAAAGAAAAGATTTAAAATTCCTCTTTAGCATTGAAACCCCAATCTAACCCACACTTTCATCTTTGCTACAGATATCAATAAGCCTTTTAAAAGCACATAAGCAATTCTATGCTCAGTTTACTGAACAATCTTATGTCATGTCTACTTTTATCCGGAGAAGATCTCTTCTCCTTCCTTCCTTCCTTCCTTCCTTCCTTCCTTCCTTCCTTCCTTCCTTCCTTCCTTCCTTCCCATATCATGATTCATACCTCTAATACTTGGTTATCTGAACCATTGGGGTCCCAATAAATATTTGGAAGAGAACTGGTTTCACCTCCTGAGCTTCCAATAATCCATTCCTGAACTAATTCAAGCCATTTCATTTCTTACAGGCTATTCAATTCTTCTTCAGAACACCTTTACAAATATCATGGAATAATAATAATCTTATCAACAGCTATAATTTTATTCCCTTAAATAGCCCTAATTTGTTCTTGAAAGCACAAACCTACAAGGAGGAATATGAGGAAAGATGTTAGTGGAAAAATATGTTTTGAGAGAAACAAATGGCTTTTGGTTTATATTTAGCTGGGCTTTGAAACTACCCTAAATAAACTGTTCTGAGAAATGGTTTCTTTCTTTCTTGCGTTTTGTTTTAGATTTTTTTAAATCCCACCTTTATTATTTTTTTATAAATAACTCAAGGCAGCGAACATACCAAATACTCCTTCCTCCTCCTATTTTCCCCACAACAACCACCCTGTGTTGGGATTTTAGCACATATAGCTTGCCAGGCTGCATTTGCAGCTGTAGCGGGCGGATATGATGCAGTATTGGAGTGACCCAGAGAGACCATCCGGGAGCGCGTGCACGGGCAGGGGGGCGATGTGCAAAGTAGCGTGACACTGCACCTGGCTGAGCTGTGTCCAACACGCGCACGGAGGGTCAGCCGACGACCGGAAGTCACTTGCACCGCAGCCGCAAGCACGCTCACGGCACGAGCACAGAAACAAAAGAAGCGCGCAGACAGCACGCCGTGATCACCTATCAAGACACAAACGGCACGTACACACCCCAGCAGCCACGCCTCTTCTATGCTATGTATGGACGATGTATGTCACATGCCTGTATACGTAGTCCTGGCGGGGAACGCCTTATAAGGAATTAATAAAAGAGGTTCCCCGAGCGGCATTCGGGGCCCTCATCCCGAGGAAACCACGTGTGGTGTCTTCATTTCTCCAGATCCAAGGAATCCATGAGAGGCCCGCCGGCAGCGAAACGCCGCAACTGGTGACCCCGACGTGATTCATTGCTGAATACGTCCCTTGGATCTCCCCGGACTTGGACCCTCATACCCACTCGGCAGAAGAGCCTACTGCAACTCAGGGCCGGTCGTCAGGAGTCGACGAAGCACCCTCCCAAATCTTGTCGTGAGTATGGGGGCAAAATTCTCTAAATCTCAGGTCGCGCACCTCTCAGAACTTAGGGAATTGACCAAGTCTGCAATCCTAGTGTTAAAATATAAGGGGAATAATTTGCCTCTCCCCACCCGAAAAGATCTAATTGAACTTTTAAAATACATCTATCAGAATTGCCCGATATATCCAGAGGCTGGGTCTCTTAAATTATCTACCTGGACTAAATTAGGCAAATATTTTCATGAATCTCCTCGAGCTCCTCCAAAAATTTTGTCCACGTGGCGAATTGTATTTGAGTGTTTAGAAATTCACGCGGATGCGTTACAACAGGGCTCGAGGACGGATCCTCCTCCTCCCTATGAGTCTGAGAAGCCCGACGATAATAAAAAACAGGGACAGGACGGGGAGGTAACGAGTCCGTCGTCCGTCTACCAGGCGGACATGGTGCCATATCCAACGGCGCCAACAGAACAGGAAGTTCGCCCCCCCGCCGGTGCCTTTTCCAGGGCATTGGCGGAGGCTTATAAAAAAGGGGAACTTGATCCAGAGGACTATCCGTTCTGTGCTCCTGTCCATATAGATCCTACGACAGGTCAGCGTACTTACGAACCTATCCCCATAAAAACCATCAAGGAAATTAAACAAGCCGCCACCACCTATGGTATTTCTAGCCACTATACCTTGGGTCTGATAAGTCACATGGCTTCGACCTTTCCTTTGCTACCAGAGGATTGGAGGGGGCTATTACATATGGTTCTAACTTCATCTCAATATGTGGTTTGGGAATCAGAATGGAGAAAGGAATGTCAAAAAATCGCCTTAGCCTGGCAGGGTCCAAACCAACCTACCGCCGACCTACTGACCGGTACCGGCAATTTTAGCCAGCTTAATATTCAACAGGGCATGGATCCCCTCCATATCGCTCATTCTGCTCTCGCTGTGCGAACCGCGTTAACCCGAGTCGATGATGCCCACATGGCAACCAAGGGCTCATTTGTTAAAATTTTTCAAGCAGCCAACCAGCCATATGGGGAATTTGTAGACCAATTACAAGAAGCAATATCTAGAGAAATCACCAATGGGATAGCCCAGAGCGAACTGCTTAAAAGGCTCGCTTTTGAAAATGCTAATGAAGATTGCAAAAGAGTCCTCCAACCCTTAATGAGCAAGCCTGATGCAGGATTAGCAGATTATATACAGGCTTGTCGAATTGTGGGGACTAATGCGTTTAATATGGAAACCTTGGCCATGGCGTTACAAAGGGCAGGGGACCCCGGCGCGCAAACCAGAACGAAATTTGGTAATTGTTTTAACTGCGGCAAGCCTGGCCACTTTAAAAGTCAATGCCGTGCTCCTGGTGGCGGCGCCCATAAACAGGGAAGTGCAGCCGCCCGACCGAAAACTGTTTGCCCACGTTGCAGAAAAGGTTTTCATTGGGCAAACCAGTGTCGCTCCAACCCCATGCCTTCCACGCCTCAGCCGTCGGAAAACTAATAGCGGGGCGGTCAGCCAGCCCCGTCCCTAAGGCTGAGATCCATCACATTGTTTTTGTAGCCTCTGAAACTATAGTCACCGGTCTGCCTGGCCTTTCATATTTTTTACCAATTCGGCCAGCGCTTCCTTTTCCACCAGGATTCGATACCCCGCTGCTAGTGTTTCCTTACCGTGATTTTATAACACAGGGCGTGATGGCTGCGCCATTTCTAAGAGATTCAGCTGACTTTACATCAGTCGCGCTTGCCTTTATTCCAAATACTTCCTCTATGACGATCTCGGAGGGAACGGTGGTGGCTACGGGTATTCCTGTGCCCCAATCGCCGCACATCCTATCAGTAGAGCGAAACATCCAACAGTCTCGCCCCTCCATGACATTCCAAGTCAACGGCCACCCCTTCTTTGGTATTTTAGATACCGGAGCTGACGTGTCGGTCATAAGAGAGACAGAATGGCCCTCTGACTGGCAGACGGACAGTACACCGTCGGTCCGTGGAGTGGGTGGAGTCCAACACGCAAGAGTAAGCAAACACTGGCTTTCGGTTACTTCCTCTGAATCCGCAGTGACCGCTCATATAAAACCAATAGTTCTTCCTCTTCATGTTAATTTGTGGGGACGGGACTTACTGAGCCAGTTTGACGCGAAACTGATTTTCAATTGACATGTCTCAATTTTTAAAGCTGCGCTTAACTACTTCTACCCCGGTTTGGGTCGACCAATGGCCCCTGACACAGGAGAAATTAACAGCCTTGCAGCAGCTCCTACAAGACCAACTGGCGCAAAAGCGTATCGAATCCTCTCTCAGTCCCTATAATACCCCAGTGTTCGTTATAAAGAAAAAATCAGGAAAATGGAGATTTTTGCATGATCTGCGAGCTGTTAATGCAATTATTCGCCCCATGGGGGCGCTTCAGTGTGGCCTGCCTAATCCTAACTTGATACCGGAAAATTATGATTTGATGATTATTGATTTGAAGGATGCATTTTTTTCTATTTCCTTACATCCCGAGGATAAGCAGCTATTTGCCTTTACGGTCCCCGAACTAAATAACTCTAGACCCACGGCTAGATATCAATGGACCGTGCTACCTCAAGGCATGCTTAACAGCCCCACAATGTGTCAATATGTGGTCAATCAGGTCCTGCAGCCGTATCGGGACCTATTCCCCACTTTTACTGTTTATCATTACATGGATGACATTTTGATAGCAGCCCCAGGCCCTTTGGGCACAGTTTCTGCCACTTTGCCTGTTTTAACCTCCATTTTTCAAAAGTGTGGATTTTTTATATCACCAGAAAAGATTCAAGTCAAGCCACCTTTTTTATATTTGGGCCACAAGCTTTTGGCCGCCCGCTCTGAGCCTCAGCTTTCGCGCTTGTGCTTGCCTCCTTGTCCCACATTGGTTCAACTGCAACAATATCTGGGATCCATTAACTGGGCTCGCCCCTATATGGGGCTTACCACTTCTCAATTGTCCCCGCTATTCGCAGCCCTCACACAGGGTCAACACCCTGGTGACAAAATTGCCTTGACTCAACAGCAGCTTCAGGTTTGTGACCTTGTTAACGAGGCACTTTCCCAGGTCTGGGTGGATCGCGTACAGCCCAACCTGTCTTTGGTCGTATTGCTTATCAATACTGTGAATCTCCCTACGGCAGCTCTGGCTCAGATCGGGGCAAATAAGAAATTGCTAATTGCTGAGTGGATCCATTTGTCTAACACGCCCAAAACCACCATCTCTCAGAGGCATTCGCTTTTTGCTCAGCTTATAACCAAATCTCGCTTCAGGTCAAAAGCCCTGGCTGGCATAGAACCCTCTATTCTTTATGTTCCCTGTTCTTTGTCTGCTTGGGAAACTGTGCTAGCCTCGTCGGAAGCGTTACA
The DNA here is from genome assembly GCA_023362775.1 of Charina bottae. Lineage (NCBI taxonomy): Eukaryota > Metazoa > Chordata > Lepidosauria > Squamata > Charinaidae > Charina > Charina bottae. The sequence goes on from JALMGJ010000001.1 coordinate 24,281,323, forward strand.
GTTAGCGCTTGCTGATTGGCCAGGAGTGATCTCCTGCCACCCACCACCAGATCCTCGCATTTTCCTTTTAAAAACAGTTCCTTTTCACTGGCAATCCCCTTGTGCTGCTTCCCCCCTTCTAGGCGCCACCACGGTTTTTGCCGATGGCAGTAAGACTCGTGGTGCATGTGTCTGGAAAGAGCATGATCAGTGGCACACTCAGCTAACGCCGCCCCAAACGTCGGCACAGCGCTCAGAATTGGTCGCTGCCACCCTTGCGTTTAACCGCTTTAAAAACCAACCATTTAACTTGATTTTAGACAGCTTATATGTCACTCAAATTGTCACAACAATTTATGATTCCTATTTGGCTCCAAATATTCCCTATGATTTGCTTCTCCTCTTTTTGGACCTCCAGCAGCTAATACATCAACGGACGCATCAGTTTTTTGTGGCTCACATTCGGAGCCATCAGCCTTTTCCTGGCCCACTGCAGGAAGGCAACAATGCGGCCGATGCTGCTGCCTCTCCCACGCTGCTGCCACTTACCTTTTTAACACCTTGGGAAAGCCACTCGTATTTTCACCAAAACAAAAAATCTTTGATGAAGCAGTTCAACCTTTCGGCCACTGAGGCCGCTGCAATTATTCAACAATGTCCTACCTGCAGCAAGCAGGCGGGTTCCATCCCGCTTGGAGTTAATCCTCGCGGCCTAGAGAGCTGCCAAATCTGGCAAATGGACGTTACTCAATTTCCTCCCTTTGCCCCATGGAAATTTCTTCATGTTTCCATTGACACTTATTCTGGCTTTATCACGGCTTCCCCCCAGAGGGGTGAGGCTACTAAACATGTAATCAATCACTGCATTCGCTCATTTGCATCGCTGGGACGCCCCAAAGAGTTAAAAACGGACAATGGCCCAGCTTATATCAGCTCTAGTTTTGCAGACTTCTGCTCTAAATGGTCCATTGTCCATAAATTTGGCATCCCTTATAACAGCCGAGGTCAAGCCTTGGTTGAACGGGCTAATCAAACTTTAAAAGCAGCTCTCAACCGATTTTTAAATGAGAAGGGGAAAATCGCCCCTGGCCTCCCAGCAGTGCAAAACACTCTTAATCTCTGCTTATTTACTTTGAATTTCTTAAACATCACCGGCGACCCACCCTCAACGGCTGCCTCTCGACATTTTTCAACAGTCTCCGCGCCCCCCAAGCGACCACTCGTCTACTATCGACAACTTCCAGACCCAACCTGGCGAGGCCCAGCTGATTTGATCACTTGGGGGCGGGGCTACGCTGCCATACAAGACGCCGACAAAGTCGTTTGGGTTCCGGGCCGCTGTGTTCGTCCCTTTTTCAGATCTGTGGATGCACCTAGTGCCACCCCCTGACTCGACCACAACGATATTAGCCCCACCCGCCAAGGACAGCCCGCCATCGCTCGCTAACAGGGAAGTGCCTGCGGAGTTCTTACAAATATGGCAACATCTACAAGACGCATAAAATCACTTCAGCTCCAGCTCGCTGTGTATGCCCTCACCTGGTTTAGTCGCCATCTTTTAACCCAGGCGCGTGAAAATCTCGGCCCATGGGCTCCCAATTCTTATTTTACAGACTTGCGCTATATTGCCAAAACTATCAATAAAACTGATTGTTGGCTTTGTATGCACATCCCAACCCAAGGCACAGGAGGACTCTTGGTACATGCTGTTCCCTTCAATTTTACAGCATGGCGCCAATATCCATGGGCTCGAGGACACCTAATCCGGGAAACAGCTAACTATACAACACATTTTTTAGGAAGCAGGATACAAGAACCAGCAGCTTACTGCTGGGAATTCAACAACACAAATCCCAATGCCTCCAGGATGGGAAAATATCCGTATTGTAACACCACATTTCAACTATCCATATCTATGACAAGAAACAATACCTACTTAAATCAAACTCTTGTTGAACATTTATCAAATTTTACCAACTATATGCGTAACTATCAAATAACCGGGTGTCCCGTGGAAGGACTATGTCCTACTAGCAAAGCCACGGTAACTCTCCCTCTTTGTAACCTTGTAGCGGCTATGGTCAAACAGGCGGAGCCGACCTTGGACAGAAATGAAACAGCTAATTTATTAGGCAACATTTGGATGCTTTGTGGTCGAAGGGCTTATCAACGCGTTCCCCCACGTTGGTCTGGCCGTTGCACTCTTGGGTATATTGCCCCATCCTTTATATTCTCACGCAAAATTCCCTCTGGTCGTTTGCGCAATCGTCGAGAGTTAAACACCAATGGGTTGGGAGGGCTAGGCAACGTAGGCACACAATTAGCAAGAGCCATGATCCCACCCTTGGGAGTGGCAATGAACTATAGAGACATTTATGCCTTGAATAATTGGACCACCGCTATGTTTAATGTAACAATCAAGAATTTTAAGATGCTTAATCAGGAAATGAGAGAAATAAGAGAAGTTGTGCTGCAAAACAGATATGCATTAGATATTGTTTTGGCGGCAAAAGGCGGTGTGTGTGCATTGGTTCATTCTCATTGTTGTATGTATATTCATGATTTTCAGCCCAATATTACTGCCACGGTGGAAAAAATGGAGTCCATGGTCCAAAACAGCCCTTTGCGCACTGACGAATTAGGCGCGCTGGACCTGTGGGGCATGCTATGGTCCTGGCTACCTGCTGGAACCTGGCTGCGGTCACTAGTCTCTGTCGTAATAACTGTTATAGTAATATTGATTGTCCTTTGCTGTTGTGTTCAATGTTTGCCTTCTTTATTGCAAATATTTAAAAGCTTTGCCTCAAAAATCACCCACTCACAGCAAGTCAACATCATCTCCAGCTCGACTGCAACAGCGGAACAGCCGTTGCTATCAAAACCACCGCTCACCCTGCTAAGTGACACCGAGGAGGACTCGCTGTAACCCCCAGGTTAAGCGCGCTAGGCAGGTGCAATGCAACATTAACTCGACGCCCGCTGCTTAGCATCGCCCACTCAGTCCATAAGCATTTGCCCGGAACTCCCTAGAGGCTCCCCCGCCCAAATAAAACAATAAAGGGGGAGATGTTGGGATTTTAGCACATATAGCTTGCCAGGCTGCATTTGCAGCTGTAGCGGGCGGATATGATGCAGTATTGGAGTGACCCAGAGAGACCATCCGGGAGCGCGTGCACGGGCAGGGGGGCGATGTGCAAAGTAGCGTGACACTGCACCTGGCTGAGCTGTGTCCAACACGCGCACGGAGGGTCAGCCGACGACCGGAAGTCACTTGCACCGCAGCCGCAAGCACGCTCACGGCACGAGCACAGAAACAAAAGAAGCGCGCAGACAGCACGCCGTGATCACCTATCAAGACACAAACGGCACGTACACACCCCAGCAGCCACGCCTCTTCTATGCTATGTATGGACGATGTATGTCACATGCCTGTATACGTAGTCCTGGCGGGGAACGCCTTATAAGGAATTAATAAAAGAGGTTCCCCGAGCGGCATTCGGGGCCCTCATCCCGAGGAAACCACGTGTGGTGTCTTCATTTCTCCAGATCCAAGGAATCCATGAGAGGCCCGCCGGCAGCGAAACGCCGCAACCCTGTGAGGTGAGTTGGGCTGAGAGAGAGTGACTGGCCCAAAGTCACCCAGCTGGCTTTGTGCCTAAGGTAGGACTAGAACTCTCAGTCTCCTGGTTTCCTATTGGCTCCTTCCCATGGCTGTGTGTGTGTGACTGGCCCAAAGTCACCCAGCTGGCTTTGTGCCTAAGGTAGGACTAGAACTCTCAGTCTTCTGGATTCTAAACCAGTGCCTTAACCACTAGACTAAACTGGCTCCTATAACATGACCAATACCTTGAATTGAATCTCCTTACGGTCCCTTTCTCCTCAGGTCAAAATTCCCTTGACAAAAAAAGAAAATACTACCTGCAAATTTCAAACTGCCCCAACTAAGAGTTCTTCCAAATTTCATGAATCATTACGTCGCATAAGGAGCTGCAAAAGGCATAATATTCAAAAGTGTATACTTACTTCGTTTTTCAAAGAGAATGGCCCCTGCCTTTCTGAACACAAGTGCTGTTTTAGTATTGTGGGACAACGTAATGCATTGCTGCTGTTTTGCTGTAAATAAAAATGCCCTGTGGAAAGGGCAGAGAAGAGGGACACTTTCACTTAAGTGTTGATTTGCATTTTATTTAGAAGCATACTTTGCCCATTTTGGAGGCGCACTCCAACTTACCATAAAATAATAGACGCAAAATACATTAAAAACAAAAGAACAGGGACATTCATAAAATAGCAGCATAAACCCAACCTAGACCAGATAAACTCTACTTTGTATAAAAGACTAAGGACAATCCTCTCCTTCTGTACCCCTTTACCTCCCCTAAATCTACGTGGCAATTCTAGATTTGGAGCGGATGAAGGATTGCTAAGGAGCAAAAGAATCTCCTCCATCTTCTGCTGGTTCAAGCTGTTCCACTGGTGGGAGGGGATAGTTGGATCCAATACAAATGCAATAGCAGATTAAACGCCAATAATTAATGCATAATTCTGAGGATTATTTTACTATTATAGCTAGAATGCAATAGTAGAAAAAGAAGAACAATGTTTAAACAGTCATAAGATTGCTATTATGATGAAACATAGTTACATAACAGTATCTGTTAGCAGAAAGAAATCACAGTTCAATACAAAAATCACAAGCGTCCTTGATAGTGTTGCATTACATTGCATTGCATTGCATTGCATTGCCTTGCACTGCATTGTGTCAAACTCCCCAAGTATTAACTGAATTCTATCTTCATTACTGTCATTAGTCTTTTATATAAAGGGGGAATGGTAAAGGTAAAGGTTCCCCCCGCACAGTTGTGTAGTCGTGTCCGACTCTAGGGGCCGGTGCTCATCTCCGTTTTTTAGCCGAAGAGCCAGCGTTATCCGAAGACGCTTCTGCGGTCATGTGGCTGGCATGACGTGCATGGAACGCTGTTACCTACCCACCGAAGTGGTACCTATTCATTTACTTGCATTTGCATGCTTTCGAATTGCTAGGTTGGCAAGAGCTGGGGCGAGTGCGGGAGTTCACTCCGTCACGCGGGACTAGGGATTCGAACCTCCGAACTGCTGTCTTACCTGCTGAGCCACCACACCCCTTAAAAAAGGGGGAATGGAGTGAGTATCAATTCAGGGCTTTGCCCATCTTCTCTACACTGGCTTGATTCCCTCCCACACCTTGTTTGGACATTCCCCCGAATTAAAATTATGCAAAATAAAGAAACACATGAGATGACACCAGGGCAGAAATACCCCCAGGGAGGATTGAGACAGATCCTGCCAGTACTGGTTCTGCAGAGTCAGAGAACTACAACTAACTAGCTGCTGGACAACCACTCCCTTACTATGGGTAAGAGATTGAAATGGATAGATCTGAGGAAAGTGGGAAGCAATACAAATATACCCCTTCTTCTTCCTGAGGTGAAATAATGGAAATCCATTCTCCTTTCTTCTACCTTGCTGGAAGCTGGGAGAGAAGTTGTCAAAAATAAAAATAAAAAGAGGGGATGGGAAGTGAAGGTCTGAAAGGAATTCATGAAATAAAGTACTAATGGAGAGAGGTCCAAGGATGGGAGATATTTTTTTTTAAAAGAACTTTATTAATTTTCAAAGTATAGCTAAAATACAAAATAGAAAATACAGAAATTTTGTATTTTAGCTATACTTTGAAAATTAATAAAGTTCTTTTTTTTAAAAAAAAGGTGGGAGATAAATGATTGAGGGGGAAGCTGGCAAATTACCAGAGAAAAGAAGGTGTGCTCATACTTTGGAACACACATACATGCCCAGTGGCCACCTGTCTTCATCACCAAATAATATTGATGAAAAAGCATAAGAGAACCTACACACCTTGAAGCTGTCCTTGGATGGTGTCAGAAGAAGAGGGGGAAAATACTGGTGCAACTAATGACAACTTAAGCCTGTCTCGCTAATGATGAGCTGGGGTTAAATACAAGTCTCTAAGGAATATTTCAGATCATCAGTGACAATAAAAACATTTGAGCTACTTTCATAAAATGCAGGAGTGCCATCCTTACCTGCAAGTAAATGCTGTTTCAGTTTCACATTTCTCACCACAAGCTTCTTTAGTTAAAGTTCTATAGGAAGTGGATTCTTGACCAAGTATCCAAGCACCATCTGTCCTTACATAATTATGCAGAATATCTCCTTGAACTAAAAGAAAAAAAAATGAGATGAGCTTAGAAACTAAAACACTGTAGCTACTAAAAACATACTTTTCACCTTCCTTATTCTGCATGCACAGAACTATGTATATTAGAATGTAGACTCTGCAGATCACCATATAAGTAACTTTTTCCCCCCCATTTTGATGTGGAGATATTCACTTTTCCTGAATATGTAAGAATTGCATTAGTGCAGAGGCTAAATTAACACTGGGGGGGAAACTTCCATTAGTCCAGTGGCAGGTGGGGAGAAAGTTTCACCAAAAGTAGATTTGTGGGGGAAGGTTTTAGATACTTTCCAATGTGCTGTGATTTGAGTAATAATTGCTCACCCTCTGACCTGATGATGATTTTGTAAAAAAAAAAAATCATCACATCATCTCTAATCATGCCATTTACATCATACATAGCCCAAGTCTGGAATACCAGCTGATGATGTTGATGATGATGAGACAATATGAGCATTGTTGTTGATGTTGCCTTCATTATTTAGTCCCATTATGATAAACAGAAGAGCAGTTTGGCCTTAGGGTTAGAGTCATTTATGAGATACAAAAGAAGGGGAAAGTGGCTTATTGATAGGTAGCACAAGCAACTCTAGCAGATTTGTTGAACAGCAGCTTTGTCCTTAATTTCGACCTTTGTGTGTGTCTTAGATCAAAGAAATCTACTTTGTGTTTTGCCCTAGTAACAATGCATGATGTTTGCAGTTTTTATTAAAAAGCATCATTTGGGAGGGCTATTTTCCTGATGTGGAACCCTTCTAAAAAGTTCAAATGGATTTATAGATGGCTGTATTCACATAAACTCACCAGCCGGAATGCACTGAGTTAGGTAAAAATAATTGCCTCAGGTACCAAGTGCGTATATGTATGTTTGAGAGAGAAATAATAGTAACAGCACCACCTTTCTTGCTGTTCCTTGTACTTCCCTATTCAGTTATCGCTGTCTTTTGAAGAATCAACAGTGTTTAAATGCAGTCTCTTCTGAAAACCAGCTGCTGCCTCAGGTGAAGGGGGAGGCGGTCCTATCTCTTCACAGGAGTCATGATAAACTTCAGTTGCCAGGCCAGGAGATAAAATGGGGAAGAGGCAGCAAAACGTCTTTTTCAGGGCAGTTCTTCAAAGTTGGGCCATCATCAGGCTCATTGCCAATTTTTTTGTCCCAGGAGCACTTTCATAATTTATCCAAGGGAAAAGTATAGATTGTGAGATTTTTATTCCCAGAATGCTGTTGTTTGTTTCACCATTAATTGTACTGTGCAAAATTAAGCCCTTTCTTCACTGATTTGGTTATGGCTAAGTTTTAAGCAATGCCTCCAGTAAGCCTTATGCAATGGCAAACTGCTGAGTCAACTTTGGGAAATTATTTATTTGTTTTGTTTCTACCTTTCTTCTCCGGTGGATCCCAGGGTGGTATGCATGATACTCCTTAGGCATTTCGTATTTAAGCAGGAGAAGGCCTAGGTCTTCATGAGCTTAGTAGAGCAAAGCTATTGTTTACCTCATGCCTCCAGGGCCCTCCTTATCCTTTCCTGTTGCTAATGGACTTCAGGATCTGATTGTGATTTGCTGATTGGGAGCTACTGATACAGGAGAGGAAAAGCCTAAGTGGCAGAAACTTTATCCGTCTGAAATGTCTAATAATATGCTAAACAATGTGAAAACACTACTATGGTGACTTGAAAATTAATGTATAGTAGAGATGCGATCTGCTTTCTAGTTTAGGATGAAGAATGGCTCTATTGGCCATTAAGATGGCTGCTGAAACACTGTAGTTACATGCTCCCACTGTCAGCTTTGTCATATGCAAAAGCATTTTAATCCCCCTTTTAAGAAAGTATTGTCTATCTAGAAAACTTATCTAGAACTCAATTATAACATGAAAAATACTTAGCTAGTGCCTCTTCAATAAGACTAATTTGTAATGTTTTCTAACAAAACATGGAGTTGTTCCACCATTAATTGAATCTAGCCCTGTAACCTGTCTGGAAAACATTATTATTAAGCAGCCCAGAGACATCTAGAGGAAAAGAAGGGGAATATAATCCAAGGGTAATAAATATTAATAGAAGATGTAATACGATATACTGAAGTTTCATAGACAATATGAAATGCATGCTTGCCTTATATGAATGCTTGCCTAGATTACTGAACATTAGTATATAGGACACAATTTGCAAAATTTTAGGTATAGAAAATCTCACATCTCATTTTACATTAAATCGGGCGTAGAGTTCTTCAGCCAGTTTCTGTTAGCACCATTAGTTCCTGGGACTGTACAACATTTAGAAAAATCAGATGTCACTGTAATGTAAGGTTCTATAAACAGAGATCTAATTATTTAGTATTTTATATATAAAGTTAGTAACATCACGCATTTATCCAGTATGTGCCCATTCAAGCTTCAAAGATAAGTACAACATTAATTAAATATGGCATACTATTCCTGAGAGTTCTGTTATCTCAATTCTTCTAAAAATAAGCAAAAAAGAAACATACCTGTATAGAGAAAGAAAAGTAATCCAAATATATATTTGTAGCACCCCATTTTGGGACAGGTAAGTTGTGTGCTGAAAGCTCTGTGCGACTGCGGACAAAGTTTTATTGACTTAGCTTAGTTAGACAAGCCTCAAGTAAAGGAGATTAGCCAAATTGGGTTAAATATTCTCTCAGTACTTTGGGCTTCTCTTCTCTGGTCTAAATGTTCAAACATTACCTTGAATTCATGATCTTACAAAATAACATTTAAATGTTTGAGTTGATGATGCAGGAAGGTAGAAGACCTCTCCCTAGAATGTATTATAGAGTTTTTGCTCTGAAATTCTCTTTTACTTAATTAAAAATGAAGCAGCATTAAGGAAGATAGACAGACAAGGAAAGGAAAGGAAAGGAAGGGAAGGGAAGGGAAGGGAAGGGAAGGGAAGGGAAGGGAAGGGAAGGGAAGGGGTTTTTTAATGAGTTAATTAGCTAAATGCATAGTTCATATAATGCTTCTTGCAACCACAAGATATGGCACTGATGGGAAACGCTATCTCAGACTGATTTCTAGCTATTATAGGATGTATTTGTTGGTTTTGTACATCTGAAGTTATGTACTGGATTCAGCTTTTGGACAGTATATAATCACCAACTCTCCTAGTGTGGCCCAACCCAATCCAGCATATGGCAGCAAATGAGCAAATGTCACCACAAGGTAAAATGGTTGGAAATCTGCAGGGAAAGCCTTTCAAATAACGCAGCTTTAAAATATTAACTTTGCCTCTATTCATGCATATACATTTCTTGCTCCAGCCATACTCAAGCATATTGTCATCTGAAAAAACATAAGGTAGGAATCGGGTACTTAGGGGTATTTGCAGTGCTACATGCAGTTACTTACACAGTTAATACAGTTAATCAACCCTGACTGCTCATTGGAAGGACAGATACTGAAGCTGAAGCTCAAATACTTTGGCCACCTAATGCGAAGAGAGGACTCACTGGAAAAGACCCTGATGCTGGGAAAGACTGAAGGCAAAAGGAGAAGGGGACGGCAGAGGATGAGATGGTTAGATAGCATCACCGATGTAATGAACATGAATTTGAGTAAACTCTGGGAGACAGTGGAGGACAGGAAGGCCTGGCGTGCTATGGTCCATGAGGTCACAAAGAGTCGGACATGACTAAACGACTGAACAACAACAACAAATGCAGTTACTAGTACAGAAAAGATTCAATCATGATTGTTGGCCATTGCTGAAACTCCACCCTTAAGAAAGCATATATATCCCCATAGCATCTTCTGGGCTAAACATACATTTAACCCTTCTCAATCATCAAAACTTGATTTTCACATTCCAGTGTAACCTTGCACTCACTCATTATAAGATTCTCTCTAAATGGGTAAGTTGCATAGACAACTTTGAAAGGATTAACGTGGAAGATAACAGATTGTTAGCTTCTCTCTATGACCTCTTTGATGCTGGCCTCTTACTTGTCATCATGCCAATTTTCATCCAGAGGCCGGGATTATTAAGTCACTGATGGTGGTCTTCATGTTAAGGATGCTTTGGCTTGTAAATAGAAGGAGCTCTTGCTACTAATGCTGCTTCCTCCTTGTCCTGTATCTTGACTGAATCTCATCACCTTCTGAAACTGTTGATCTAGTCATGTTTGTCCTCTTTGTTTGATAGCTCAGAGGTTTACCTAGAGGAGGATGTTTGTTGGAGATAAATCAGGGTTAGTCCTTTAGTTAGCACAGTGGCTAAACTGTAATCAGCTGCAGAACATTTTAAATAGCAGTTTACCACTGAAGCTTTCCTCCCATGTGACCACAAGTTACCTACTAACATAGAAATCCTTTTGGCTAATGCTTTTATGTATAGATTTATGTCATTCTTGAATGTTGGGGAAAGTCCCAGAATTACAACTCTGAAATCATTTACAAAATCATTTACAAAATGGATTAATGCACAGAAGGCAAGAAGAGATATAGAAAGAATTGGACAAAGGCCAAACTACGGAGGTTTACCAAGTTGATGGGAAAATATTGACATAGGAGTTTTAAAATGCTAGGTCAATGGTAAACAAGTCAAGATATTTTTCCAGAAATTCAAAGTTTAATTTATGAAGTGCATCAGAAATAACAGTTAGAAGGCTGAGCTGCAACTCTGCATGGACTTACAAAGAACCAAAGCAAGTATCTAATGAGGCATATGGGTAGAAGTGTATAGAACTGTACAGTGACAATCCTGTTTTGTGTATGTGTGTGTGTTTTGGAGAGCTTCTGTTTCCAGATAGATAGTTTATGATCACCAGAAAGTGGAGGGAAAGGAAGGGGAGCTTTCCTATAGAACAGCCTTTCTCAACCTTTTGACCCTGGAGGAACTCTTGAAATATTTTTCAGGCCTCGGGGAACCCCTGCCCACTCAGGCTCAAATATAGGCCAGAAGTTACAAAAGTATTATATTTGTTTCATGTGTAGGCCTGTATATATGCATTAACAGTGTTAAACTAAAAATAAAGAATGAAACCTCTTTAATGTTAAGTTGCCCAAATTTAAATAATTTTATAAATAAATTGTGATCTCCCAGGGAACCCCTAGTGACCTCTCATGGAACCCTAGGGTTCCATGGAACCCTGGTTGAGAAACCCTGCTATAGAAGATACAGAATCACAGAATCACAGAGTTGGAAGGAAGTATTGAACCAAACACCCTGATCTGTGCAAATTATATTAAAGCAAACATAAATTAAAACACAAATTAAAACAAATATGGCTGTTCAGCCTACCTTGGATATATCCACTTCTCCTTTAAGTGCTTCAAATTGCTCTGTTAGTTACTTTTTCTTAACATTCAAATGGAATCTGGCTTCCTGTAACTTAAATTCATTATTTTGGGTCCTGTATTCTGGGATGATGGAAAGCAGGTCTTGGGTTTCTTTTGTGTGAAATCTTTTCATATCCACCCATCCCAACCCCCCCCCCCTTTCCCAGCACTCCTCTGGCCTCAAGGCTAAACATTCCCAGTTCCTTTAGTGCAGAGCTTTCCAAACTGTGTGTCACGACACATTAGTGTATCGGCTGCAGTGTCTGGGTGTGTCGCGGCTCTTGCTGCCTCCAAACCTGCTGTGATTCCGCACAGGTCCTAGTGCCTGCCTTGTGCCCTGCTGTAAGAGTGTGTCGCGAAATGATGCCCTGCTGTAAGAGTGTGTCGCGAAATGATGCATGTCTAAAAAGTGTGTCACCAACACGAAAAGTCTGGAAAGCTCTGCTTTAGTGTCTATTCATAGGACTTGGTTTGTAGCCTCCTGATCATTCCTGTTGTCTTTCTCTGAAGCTGTTCCCATTTGAATCCATTCTGAAGTGTAGTGCCCAGAACTGGACAAAATACTTGAGGAGTCTGATCAGTGTAGAATAAACAGAACAATTACTTTCTGCGATTTAAAATTATACTTCTGATAATGGACTGCTTGTCCCAAAGAAGGGAATTTTTTGCTGCCACAATACCCTGGGGGCTCATGTTCAGTTTGCAATCAACTACTAATCCAAGGTCTGTTTTATGTATGTTATTGCCAAACCAAGTGTCCCCCAATGATTTCAGTGTCCTAAGTAAATAATTTTGCATTTGTCTGTTGGATTTTGTTCTGTTGCCTTCAGCCCATTTCTCTAACTAAGTTTTAGTTTTATTTCTGACTAGTCCACCCACTTTTATCATCTGCAAGTTTGAGATGCATTCCCTCCCTGTTTCATCCCAACTATTAATAAAAATGCTGAGGAATACAGGGCCAAGGATTGAACTTTGTGGCAGCCCACTATTCTCTCTACCTTTTTCCGGAGAATTAACGATGAATTCTCTTGCAGCACGATAGCCGCACTAATGCACAATCCACTAGTCCTTGAGTGGGTAGAACAGTATGCTGACCTAAAATTTGCTGTCTCAATTAGCCAAATTCTATTTTATCTCGATAATGAAGCTCGCGAGTGATGTTGTCCTTAAAAGTATTAATACAGGACAAGTTATCAAAAGAGAGTGGTGGATTCTCCTGGGTTCATTTTTCCTTCTCACCAAGCATTACTTGCCAGTAGGAAAAGCGATCACCAATTGCTCACCTTCATGGGGAGGGGAGAGGAGGCAGGAATGGGTTGGGATGGACAAATATAGGCAGGTCCTTAGGGTGGCTGATTTAGGAACCATCGACATATTTTCGGACTGAGAAATGCAAGAAACACAGTATGGGAAGGAAAGGTCAGGAGAAAGAGCCAGCGTTGTTGCAGTGGGGGTCTGTGGTGATTCTGATGATTGTCTCTTGCTTGTCTGTCCTTTTGGTGCTGCTGGCTGCCTCACTCTTACACATAGATATACAGAAGACAAGCATGTTAATGGCAAGATCAGAATTCACCAGAGAGTTTTCTCTATCTCCCCAAATCCCCTGATGCTTATTTGCTGCACCAAAGAAGAGAATTGGGTAGAGATTTCCAGTTCAAGCTTCTTTCATCTTCAGTGGCTACTGACAGCCCCAGCACTGTGTGCTGTTTCTTTTCCTGGGATCGCTTGACTCCTCAGAAACATCCTTTTCTACTTTCTTCAGAGCCTTGGTGAAAGAACGGTAGTCTCCTGCAGAGCTGTACATGCAAGGAAGTGGAAACAATTTGCAGATTGCTGTGGGTGTCTTCTTCATACAGTTAGAAACAGAATCGGGAGGGGGGGGGTGTACCTTGAATTTCTTTCTCACCCCTTCTTCTTTCCCATTGTTTACTTAATGATTCTTGCATTCCTTCTTCAAGGTCAACTCCGTATTTATTTAATTTCTATAGCTGCCCATCTCAACAAGTGACTCTGGGCGGCTTACAATCTACAGTAAATCCCTCCACAGAGGCCACGTCTTTCTTGCAGCCCAAGGCAAAGTGGCCATTGAAGGCAGTGACCAGAGGACCCAAAATGGTCAATAGCAGCTGGCAGATCCCAATTGCTGACATTGTTACTAGTGATGTCAGATTGTGTCCATGGCAACAATTGTGTAGGGAGAAGGAAAACGCTACTTTAAAACGGGAACCGCTACAGATGACTTTAAGCTTCCCTAGCTGTGGGCTGGGAATGAGAGAAAGGCAATGGCACGAGAACATTGCAGAAGGAATGGTTATGTTTGTGCCATGGTTAGAAGGACATGAAGATGAATCCTTTGGGTACAGTATTCAAGCCAGCTACGTATCCACTCAATTTTCATGCCATCCAGCACATGCTTAACTAGCTGGCTAATCAGATCATCCTGGATACCTTGTCAGATGTCTGTAGCTTGAATCATGTCAACTGGATTTCTATTTTCTCAGTGGAAACGTTTCACTCCTTATCCAAGGAGCTTCTTCAGTCAGATGCTTTGTTGAAATCAGGATGGCAGTTGAATGACAGTAGTGGCAGCTTGGACACAGACCTCTCATGTCATCCTAGCAGGACACTGAACAACTGTGTGCTTGCATGATTGAGCCCTGGCCATTCACTGCCTCCATTCTCATTCTCTCTCTCCCTCCCTCCCTCTTTCAGCTGTACCCTGAGATAGCAAGATAACATTGTACTCGCCACATACCTGCACCTATTGTAAGATGACTCTAATGCTAATTAAAGCAATGTGGACTGCTGACTTTTTTTCAGAGTGGACATGGCCAAACTTATATTGATAAATTTTAAATTTCATTTGTAAGTCCTGTTAGAGACAACAGAAAGAGGGTTGGGTTATGAATGGCAGGCAATACTTTATTCAGCCACAAACCTTGGGCCATCCCATTTTAGGGAATAGGTGAATGTAAGGGTTATTTAGGTTAGTCTACTCCATAGAACTTATAGGAGGATTAAGGAGGGAGGGTAATGGATGCCACCCTGATAGTAATGGAAGTGTGATATGATACATCATCATAGTAAGAATAAACCTCACTGAAGTCAACATACTTAATTTTGCTTGGACCCTTCAGGTACAATTCATGCAAAAACGAGCCTTTGCAGATATAGCCTTAATAGTAGGAAATAATGTTCAAAAAGAATAACAGGATGTGATTGACTAAGGTAAAGAAGAAAATGACATCAAGAAGAAAGATTTCAAAATGTACCAGAGGAATTTAAAGAAGCACTTAAATTGTAAGACATCAAAGAGTGACTATTGCATAGGTGGAGAAAACAAAGAGAAGAAAGTAAAACTGCATCATCATCAATCATCATCATCAATCGTCATCATCATCCTTGACTCCTGATGACTACCTGGAAAGTCCATACAGTTTGCTTGGCAACTTTTTCAGAAGTGGTCTGCCATTGCCTTCTTCCTAAGGCTGAAAGGGAGTGAATGGTCCATGGTTACACAATTGGCTTCTGTGCAGGACTAGAATTCAGGTTTCCTTCCTCCTAGCCCAGTGCTTTAATCACCAGACCAAACTGGCTCTCAAAAGTGTATTAGCAACAAGTGACAGGCTTGACAATTGGAAGAAGAAATCATTCAGTTTGTGTATATATTACAGAGTAGACATATCCATGAACTGGAATGACCTTGCACCCTGAAATATACAAGAAATATGCACGTCTCAGAACGTGTGCTGCAGTTCACAGTTAAAAATAAATGTGCACCAGGAAAGCATATTATAGATACTGTAAGTGTGCACAAAAATAAATTGTATTAGGGGAAAATGGCCTGAAAGTGCACATGCTAGAGAAAATATATTCAAAAATAAATCTATGGGGAGAAATTGAAATAGTGACTTCAGTCTAGTCACACTCTTACAGCTCAACCTACCCCACAAGCTTGTTGTTGTGGGGAAAGGTAGGAGGAAGGAGCACGACATGTGCTGTCTTGAGCTCCTGTACAACACTTGGAATACAAATCTAATAAAACAAACAAATCAATGTGCTTGAAGATTCATACGAATTTTCATGTCCATATTTTCTTTGCTGGCTTTGCAAATCAATGAGGAAACAAGCTAAAATGGTTAGTTGGGAATAGAAGAAAAGGAGTGAAACCAAAGCAGTGGATTCACCCATCCATACCTGAGAGCCATTTGAGTAATTATATTCTTGTGATCTAAAAAAATGCAATGCAGAGAAAGATTTAAGAGCATACCTATTTGTGAGTCACACCACTTCATTGAGAATTTTAGAACTGAGCTTGTCAGCCTGCAACTAGCTTGGGGAAGAGTTAAGTCTTACATAAGCTGAAAATAGCACTAAGAGATACATTTTTTTAATACCAGTCATCCACAGCATATATTTTGACATCAGTGAAATTCCTCTCATTTTTAGGGAATAGGCAAACATATGAGCTAACTGGGAAGGCTTTGGTTCAAATCTTATTCATTCTCATTGAGTGATCTTGGGCAAGTAGAATTTTCATTCTGAAGATGATCATGGAAGTCAGAAGAGACATTTTGCACCTTAAGCTTGAAAATTATGATTATAATTGTACAGGACTTACAGGACTTAGTCATTCCTTAGGTGAGCCTTCATTCAACATACACATTTGGATAATGTATTCTCTGTTATATAAAATGTATTATGGTTTTAATTACTTGTAATTGCATATTACATTTTTTCTACCTAGTGTTACTTGATTTGGAAAAGTTACTATGTAAACTAATTATATAGTACTTATATATTTATTTATGAACTTGAATTTTGAAATCTTACTCCAAAAGTTGGCTCTGTAATAACATATTGTACTATTAGAGCAAGTCATTTTTCCTATTCTATCTTTACAATTAACATTTCTTAGTAACTGTATGATATATTATGACCTTCACCATTTAAGCAAGAAAAGAAAACCAATTTATCGTTTAAAAGGTCAAAAGTGTAAATATTATTGACTTTTCCTCTGGGTTGAGGTTGGGCAATTGAAAGAGGACTATTACTCACTTTATTTATCAAAGAAGCTTTCATTTAACCTTTTTGTTCTGTACTCTAGGTTGAATTGTTGGTCAGTTTTGCTGCTCTTTGCCCCCACCCAAATTGTCATTCAGTTTCTTACACTACCCAACTCAAATAAACATCATAAGAAAGCACAGAAGTGTTTGAGCTTGACTTTGTTATTAAAAGCTTGGCCTTTTAGATTCTCCTAAAGTACATGATGCAGATTCTATATAAAGGTGGATAAGCTATCGCTCTCCAATTGTTGTTTAATAATCTGTATAGATGTCAACCTAACAGGTCTATAATTTCCTAGGTCCTCCTTCTTTCCTTTCTTGAAGATGGGGTCAACATTTGCTCTGCTCCAGTTTTCTGAGACCCTTTTAGAAGTTTTCAAAGTTTACCAAGAACTGTTTTGCAACATCCTTGGCTAGTTGTTAAGTGCCCTGAGATGTAATCTATTTGCCCCTATAGATTACATCCCAGTTGGCACACTACCTTTAATTCTGAAATGTGCTGTTTGCCATAACTGTCTCCTGCAAAGCCTAAAACAACTGGGATAAATGAGCATCCCCAAACAGCAAATCTATTCTTTCTTGGGGAGTGCAACCCCCAAAAACAGATTTCGCACAGTCCCCAAGTTCTGCTTTCCACCAGCCCTTCTCTCTTTTCTGGATATAATTTCGACTTGTTCTCCCTGATCCAGCCCTTATCGAACTTAATCGGTGCTCAAGCATACTGAGTACTTCCTTGGCATTAGATAGCAAGTAGCAAAAGAGCTGGGTATCATCTGCTTACTCCACAGGGACATACCCAGCAGTTTCATATAGATGTTAAACAGCATGGCAGAGCCTTGGGGACAACATGGGTCAATAACCTAGGTGGCTAATAATAGTCCCACAGCACTACCTTCAGGGTGCACCATAACATAAACATAAACTAAAACCATAGCAAAACGATGACCCCAAGGGACCCCCTGGCCCAGAAGGATACCATGGTTGATTCCGCTGAAAAAATAGCAAGTTGCCCTACCCCAAAGTCATAGAGCCTGGTTACTTGAGGGACCGCCTGTCTCCCATAGTATCTGCCTGGCTGTTTCAATCTGGCAGGGTTGGCACACTCCAGGTTCTGTCAAATAAACAATGCCACCTATCAGGACCCCGGAAGCACGCCTTCTCTGTGGCAGCACCTGCCCTCTGGAATGAGGTTCCCCCCGAGATTCAAACTGCTCCCACCCTACAGGTATTTCTAAGGGCTCTTCAACCAGGCCTTTGGCGAGGATGACTGATACACCTTTCTTCCTTTCCTTGTTCCCCTCTGGGTTTGTTTTCTTTTCCATCATTGTTCTTTTGTCGTCTGCTGTTTTTGTGTTTTTGACCACATGGACAAGTCTGTGCAGTTTCTTAGCAACAATAGAGAAGTGGTCTGTCACATCCTTCTTCGACAAAGTTTGTTGATTTCCCCATGGTCTTGGGATTTCTTAGTGGTCTCCCATCCAAGCGCTAAAGCTTCTTCAAGATTATCTAGTGCTGGGTAGTGTTGCCTCCTGACCTGTGCCCCTAGTGTTTGTTCTGGCTGGTAATTTTTAGATTCTACTGCCTGTATTGTACTCTATTGCACAATATTTGCATATTTTAGGCTGGACTGATTTTTAGATCTATTGCAGGATTCTTTTTATAGTACTGTTATGATGTTTATGGAATCTGCAACACTAGAAAATTTGTTTTATAAGCAGGCCCGCAACTAGGGTCTGTGTCACCTGGGGAAAACATGGATTCCGTGCCCCCCCACAGGGTCAAGTCCCCCCCACACCCCCAATGCAGACCCCCCTCCATGAAGCACTGTGGGGCTCCCCGGGACAAGCGCCCTGCTCCTGGCTGTGATCTTTCACGCGCCCCCGGCTCTGGGGGAAGAACCCGCTGCGCTCCTGTCTGCCCATCTGGGCCGGGCGGAGTGAGTTGCCCACCACCACGCTCCCAAGCGGGAAGGTCCGGAGCGGCACAGGGGGGGCACTGCCCTGCAGCCACCCCGGAGCCCGCGGCCAGCCCCGCGGAATGGACGAGCCCAGCCGCGCAACACCCCAACAAGCCTCTTCACAGGCTGCAGCAGCAGTGACAGGAGCGCGAGTCTCCTTCAGGGCTGGCTGTCAAAAGAGGCATTTTGGCACCCGCCCAAGCGCAGCACCCGGGGCACATGCCCCACTTGTGCCCCTCCGTTGCGGCATCTAGTATTATAATTAAAGAGATATCAAGATAACACAGTCCCAATATCATATATCTACTAGCTATCCATGCATATACCAAGAAAGGCAAGAAAACTGGATGAAATTTTAATTACCTTCTAACATTTTGGACTCTGATTTGACCAGAGGACTTATGGCTAACATTTTTCAAAATGTATACAAAAATCTAGGAACTAAACCAAAATGGCATCATAGCAGTGAATTTTTAAAGCAATGCCACTTGCCTCACATTCATGGGTGATAATACATAAGAGGTAGAGTTTGCGTTGTAATGTCACAATGCATGTTTTGTCACTTGCCCCCCAGGATAAAGTTACAGACATAGTGAATGTACACAAATATTTTGTCCCATTTCAGTGCAAATATGCAGGGCCAAACCTACATTGGTTACATACTAGTTTAACTCTTTGAATTCTGAAAAGGTTTGC
Source organism: Charina bottae (assembly GCA_023362775.1). Classification (NCBI taxonomy): domain Eukaryota; kingdom Metazoa; phylum Chordata; class Lepidosauria; order Squamata; family Charinaidae; genus Charina; species Charina bottae. The sequence continues at coordinate 24,300,561 of JALMGJ010000001.1, forward strand.
TAGAAGTGCTCAGAATTCTCTACTAGAACTACAGTTCCCTTGGAAGAACGGCTTTAAACCAGTTGAAATTTGTGGCTGATAGGCCACAAGTGTCTCTGAAATGCCAGCAGATGGAAAGCTCTTCTTAACTGTAGTCACTTTTATGTGAAAGCCAGACTGCAATCTTAAAGTATACAAACAGCAGGCTTGCAAAGGGAAAATAGAGCTTGGTCATGCCAAGAGAATGTTCACTTAGCCAGAGGCCGTTTACTGCATTACCATTTTACCAGACATATTGTTGCCTAGAGGCCTCCCAAATGCCAGTCATCAGTTGATCTTACCTTAAATTAGAGCTAGTGCTAAATTAGAAAACTCAAAGAACCTTTAGCAACTCCAGTGGTAAGTGGCCATTTATAAGGCATGACCCAGATCCAGCTGGACAATCACACAGTATAGCTGGGCTAAAGCCATTCTAGGAAAATGCAATTCCAAAAAAATATTGACTTTTCCCCCAAATTCTTCAGGGATCCAAGACATTATTGGAGAGTAAGAGAAAATTACTTCACATTCACTATCATTGAAACATTTGATTGCAGCAAATGTTATTTTCCCTATTGTGCCAAAGAACCAAAAAACTGCAAAGTGAACTCAGTGTCACACATAAAAAACAGGTAGAGCTTTGATCACACTGTTGTGGCTGCTATCTTGACTTCTTTGACCACATCCTGATTAATGGAAGAACTGGGAACAAAGTGGTCACCAAATGTAAAATTAAGCAGATGCAGGCTGCATATGGGCCCTCTAAGAGACTATTTTTAATTGTTGTATTTGTGTCTGTGGGAGGTGGGTTAAAGGAACTTAGGCCTATTGTTCCCAGTTGCAATGAGTTATAGAACAAAATAGATATATTAAGTCAACTGGCCATTCTACTGAAGTTATGACATCCTCAGCCATTGTTTTTGTGGCTCCACCATCTTCAGACTAAAAAATGTTGCCAATCTCAATAAATGATAAGTAATGAATGACGATTTATAATCCTCAAGTGCTGGGTTCATGCAATAAAAAAGGTAAAGGTTTCCCCCGCACATTTGTGCAGTCATGTCTAGGGGCCGGTGCTCATCTCCGTTTGTTAGCCGAAGAGCCAGCGTTGTCCGAAGACGCTTCCATGGTCATGTGGCCAGCATGACGCGTGGGGAACACTGTTACCATCCCACAGAAGTAGTACCTATTTATCTACTTGCACTTGCATGCTTTCGAATTGCTAGGTTGGCAAGAGCTGGGGCTAGTGCGGGAGCTCACTTCATCACGCGGGGCTAGGGATTCGAACCTCTGAACTTGCGATCTTCCAATCGACAAGCCTGGCGTCTTACCCGCTGAGCCACCACGCTCCTTCGGGGTCATGCAATAGGCTAACCCTAAACCAACAAACCACATTTTAGCTTAGCTTGTTGTACAAATGAGATCATAAACTCAAAACACTTCTCAGATACCACTAAACCCAACTAGTGACTAAACTGCCTAATATCAGTATCTATTCAAAAGTAATCCACTCCTAATACATTTCAGGTACAGGCACTTATTTAATCATTTATAAAATGTATGTCCCATGTTTTGTTTTTCCCTTTTCACCAATCTTGGCACACTTCACATGAAGCCATCCCCATCTTCCTTAATTCCCTAGCAAGCATGGCCAATGGCTATGGTGATTAAGGTAACTGAAGTGCAATTCATTTGAAGAGTACCAAGTTGTGGGATGCTTTACACCAGGTTGTACAATGTGAGGCTGTGGCAAGAAGCAACTTCTCGTGGACCTACTGTACTAAAATATGGTTTCCAAACTGTCTAGGAGCTTAGATACTCCTGGGATATTACACTCTATTCCATCTACCTTCCGCTAGAGAAGAAGGGCAGGTCAATCACATGTATTTAGATCCGACCTCGCAATTTTTCTGCAAGCGAGCTGGAGCAACAGGGTGCGCTACTAAGAGCGCTCAAGAGAGGGCAGACCTCTCTAGCGCCTGTTGGCGTCTTTCCCCCAAAGTCACCCATCCGCTGAGATGCTACAGTTCGGAGAGGCTCTGCTTTGCGGCCGCGCCTTCTCCGCCGCCGCCGCCTCAAGTTGGCAACCCAGTGGCTCGATCGCCTCCTTCCCGCCAAAAGAAGCGGAAGGAAAAGGAAAGAGCCCCAAACTGGCCGCTGCCTCTCCCCCGCCCTGGAGGACGCGAGGTAGGAGGTGCAGAATTGCGCAACTCGTCGGCTGAGCGGAGCCGGAGAAGCTGCTCCCCTTCTCACCGAGGCCGCGTGGGAACGTCGCGGGCGACCTTTCTCCATTGTTCTCCAGTCGTTCCCAAACGGGAAGACGATGGGGGTAAGGCCGGCGCGGCAGCGGTTTTCTAGCGGCTCTTCTGATCCTCGGTGGAAAACTGGATGATTAGTGAGCGCAAGTAAGGCATGTTTACCTTCACCATCCACAATGTTGCTTTCTCGGGAAGGAACGGCCCGCAAAAATGTGTAATACCCAGGGGATCCTCACGGCCCCGTAAAGCCGCAGGCTGCAATCCTAAACATGTTGGACCTCGTGGGATTTGCTACTTTTGAGGAAGGTGGGCAAAGGATCGCCCTGCTCGAAATGTAGGCAGCAATCCTATAGGCCTGGACATATCCCATTGAATCCAGTGGGACATTTCTGAGGAAGTGAGCATAGGATGGTGCTTTTTCTTTTCTTCCTTGTATCTGCTTCCAAGCAGAAGGGCTCCTTCCTCTGTCAATCAACAGGCATTTCAGCCATGCCGCCTTTCTTGGCATTACTGTACTGATTTTCTCTCTTCTTTTTTGGGAAAAATTGCAGTGCTAGGGAATAGCGGAGAGTTTACAGGTGAAAGAAAATGTTCAGTTGCCCGGGTAAAAGCTTTCTCTGGCATAGCCTCACTTCATGGTATACTTGTCATCTTGTGCCATGACCAACCAGTGTGCCCTTCTGATGGCTCTTAGCGACAGAATAGTTTCTGCATAGGCCATTGTGGGAAAACTTTTGTTTTGATAGGCAGTGTGTCAGCCCTTAAATACCGAAATGGCACAGCAACCACTTCAATTTGATTTCCCTGAGATTTGTTATCTGTAAAGCAGGTCATACGGCCTTGTATCCGTTTTTCTCTGCCTGGCTGAGTTGTTATGGGTGGCAGGCTTTTCCTACCATACCTTGGAGATGCCCCTATTTGAATTTGGAACCATTTGCATGTCAAACATATTGCTGAACTAAAGGCCTCCCACGGGCTAATTTTGAACCATTTTGAGTAAGTATGCTGTGAATTCAGCCCAAACCTAGGTGCCTTTTCTGGGAGTTCACGGGGGTTTATTTTAAGGGACTGAATTTACCCCAAAAGAAGAATGGTTCTCCCCCCCCCCCCAATAATAGTTGCACTTTAAAGATAAATTATCTTAGATTTGCTGAGGATTTAGTGCTATCCTCCTTGGGCTGGTGAGCATCTTAAAATCAAGATTGATTTCCTTTTGTGTAAATATAATATGCGTAAGCAGTATTGTAGATGCACAGCCGGACCATGTGTGTATTTATACAAAGATAATTGAATGGCGTTTAGTTTCTAAGTCTGTGTAGGACTGTAGTCTGATCCTATCAGTGCTTCCTTAGAAGTTCCACTTTTTTCAGTAAGACTTGCTCCTTGATAAGTGGGAATGTACATAGGATTGAAACCTTACTGTGAAATCTAGTGCACAGGTATTTTAGGTGTTACAGAATTTGTATATATCTTATTTTAAACACGGGCAGAAAGAGTCGGTTCAGGAAAGGATGTTACTAGTCTTCAGATCTAGAATACTCTTTTGGCCAGACGTTATCAGCAATGTTAAATTGCATTTACATTAAATAAATATTTACATGTCCAGATTAGATTGTTAGCTGCCTGGAATACTCGGAGAACAAAGGAATGCTGGGCTGTGTATTTGGCATTAAATGTTCAGTTTGGCACTTGGTAGAGGTGATAGGTATTTTTAAGACTGCATGGCTGATGGGTTTGGGCCATCATGCGTTTTATACCTAGGCTTGCTGAATTTATTTTATTTAATTTATCACATTTGTAAAGCGATCTTCCCCATCTCACAATCCAACTACTGATTGTGGCCATCTCACAATCCAACAAATAGTAATGTAAAGATCACTGTATATCAAATAGTAAATGCTGTGGCTGTTAGAGTCTCATATGTTACTCAAGAGCTCCTAGGGAAGGGTCAAAAAGCCATCTGCAGCTGGTGGAGGGTCTTGAAGATTGATCCTCAGGCATACCTCAAAAGCCAACTTGCTCATTGTCCAGGTTCCTTATTCAAGCATCACATGGTTGACCTTATATGCTAAGCCAGAGCTTTCCAAACTGTGTGTCGCGACACAAAAGTGTGTCGCTACACACAGTCTGGTGTGTCGCCACACAACCCGGAAGCGCTGATCATCATCAGCGCTTCCGGGTTTTCCCGCGGCGACACACCAACTGCAGCACGCAAAATCCGAAAGCAGCAGCAGCGCTTCCGGGTTTTTGCGCGCTGCCGCACTTCCGGGTTTTCCCGCGGCGACACACCAACTGCAGCGCGTAAAACCCGAAAGCAGCAGCAGCGCTTCCGGGTTTTTGCGCGCTGCCGCACTTCCGGGTTTTCCCGCGGCGACACACCAACCGGCGTTGGTGTGTCGCCGCGGGAAAAACTTTGGAAAGCCCTGTGCTAAGCTATGGTTTGTTTTAACCATGGTTTGATGAAAAAGCTCAGTTTATATATACTGGTACGTGATAAACTGTGGTTCACAATTCATGCTGAGCCCAAGCAACAGTCCACATAACGGTTCAACATGAATCCAGCTATAGCTGCAACTGTGGAGAGCTGTCCCTTATGATCAGGAACTATGTTTGCCCTTTTGTAATAACACAGCATCCAAAGTTGCTGAAAATGTGTGGTTACTACATATATTAGAACACCACATTAAGTAGAGCAATACTCTCTTGGGATGGGTTGGGAGGTGTTTCTGCAGAAAGCCATCATTTACCATAACTCAGGTATGTATGAACTTTATGGAAGTTGTTAAAGATGAATAATTTTCTAGGGCAGCCAAATTACAGACTAGATATCTGGATCTGCACAATGTGCTAAGCCAGCTCAAACTTTAGTATGATTTAGTGTGATGGCTTCGTCAACCAACCATAGTTAGCAAATAATGGCTTAGTATGCTGCATGATCCCAACTACAGGAGTATATTAAATTAAATTCCTGGAGACCAAGTTCTCATCCTCTGAGGAAAAGTTGAGAGTTAGATGTAATTAGTTAGGAGAAAGAGATGATTTGTTACATTGATGATAGGACAAATTTATTTTTCCTACTTTCAGGAGTAGCACCCAAGCCAGTCTGGTGAGGGAAATGAGGGAAACAGTTTTACCTGTTGAATTTCTGTCTTATTTTGGCACAAATACAGTGGTAGCTATAGATGCAAAGTTCTGTAGGAGTTGCTTTTAGAGTAAATACAGTAATTCAGGTGGTTGATGTACGTGAGTAAATTAACCTATCTTGTAATACACAGCATGTGAGAAAGAGAAGGACGGATAATAAAGTAGTACTGATGTAAAATGAAAAAAATGACAAACCAGAACATAAAGGTTGGGAAGGGGGGGAAAACCTATTTATATGTAAACTTATATTTTTGTTGCATGGAATAAATCTGAAACAATTATTGGACGTGTAAAAGTGCAATCCTCTAAGTGTCTGGCCTGAAGCAAGTATGTTATCAGGATGTAAACAAGTAAAGACCTCCCTGAATTGAGCTGAATTCCTAGTGACATCCATGTTGGTTTCTCAGCTGCAATACAGAAAACCTTCCACTCATTGCAAATTAGACGTCCTTCATCACATGAACTTTAAACCATTTCCCATCCTTTCCCCAAATAGCTGACATTTATTCTGCTCAGTGGAAAGAATCCTGAGTTCTTTGTAGAAGGTGGAAAAATGCAAAGGGAAACCAGAGAAATTGGGCTTTAAGACCACAAGACTGACTTCTCTTTTGCAGGAACCCAGATGTAATGCTTTTGAAAAGGGTTTTTTTTAAAATATCCTCTTCTCTCCTCTGTGCCTGTTTTCAAGCATTATAATTATCATTAAACAATACAATATTGTCCATTTGAAGATTTTCAGATACTTCCAAAAGTGGGATAAACCACAAAAAAGTCACCCTTTCATTCTGACAGATTTCCAAATTGCAGCCTCATTTAATCTCTCTTTGTGGATATTATTAATGTTGTTCCTATACACTGTTAAATACAAGAACAGGACAAGATAAAGGATTTGTGTCTATGATCAAGCTTATTGTACAAGCTCATGCCCATTATGAAGCTTCTAGTCCAGAGCTTTCCAAACTGTGTGTCGGGACACGTTAGTGTGTTGGCTGCAGTATCTGGGTGTGTCGCGGCTGCTGCTGCCTCTGAGCCCTGCCAGGATTCTGCACAGGTCCTAGTGCCTGCCTGGCTGCCTCCAAGCCTGCCCTGCCAGGATTCCGCGCAGGTCCTAGTGCCTGCCTTGTGCCTGGCTGCCTCCTAACCTGCTGTGATTCCACGCAGGTCCCAGTGCCTGCCTTGTGCCTGGCTGCCTCCAAACCTGCTGTGATTCCGTGCAGGTCCCAGTGCCTGCCTTGTGCCTGGCTGCCTCCAAACCTGCTGTGATTCCACGCAGGTCCTAGTGCCTGCCTTGTGCCCTGCTGTAAGTGTGTGTCGCAAAATGATGCGTGTCTAAAAAGTGTGTCACCAACATGAAAAGTTTGGAAAGCTCTGTTCTAGTCCTTAGTGTTTTAGCCTTCGTTCCATTTCTGACTATTGTACCTCCTGTAACTCCTTCCCCTTTCTCTAATTTGTCTTGCATCTGGAACTGCTTCTTTCTCCACATTGTTTAGTCCTTTTCCATTTTTATAAAGACTGTAGCCCTATTCCCTTGGTGTCAATTCCCTTGGACTCCGTAAATGAACAAAGGCTCCCAGAGACAAGCAGCCTAAAATTCCATATCATAACACAAACATTTCCAGTAGAATATCCCAAGAAACGAAGAATAAATGAAATATTAATATATATACACATACTGTTTCTATGCAGTCTAATTTTGTCAGGACTTCTACGGGCTTTGTCGATTAATAACAGGGAGAAGCAAACCTCTTCTTCAATTTGGATGTCATTTTATAGCAACCTAATTAAAAATCCAGACCACTGTTTACAGCCCTGTCCCTTGAATATATTTGGTAATGAGGAGCAGCTTTTTTTCTGTGTTCAGAGACATTAAAACTTCTGCTTGTGTTTCTGTGGCAGGATCAGGGTGCTGCTAAGGTTGGACTAAAATTAAACTTGTGTTTTGCTTATGCCCAGATTCTCCTCTCATTTCCAACTATTCTGTGACTTCCGAAGTTTCAGGATATTGATTTTTACGAGTTCTGACGCTGAGTTCACTCAAGCCCCTTTTATTACCTTAATATAGTATAATAAAAGGGACACGGTGGCTCAGCAGGTTAAACTACTGAGCTGTAGACTGCCGATCAGAAGGTCGGCAGTTCGAACCCCCCACGCAACGAGGTGAGCTCTCTTTGCTAGTCCCAGCTCCTGTCAACCCAACAGTTCGAAAGCCTAGCAAGTAGATAAATGGGTACCACCTTAAGTGGGAAAATTTGCTGGCCTCCTGTCGGGAAGTCGGTTCCACCGGAGGAGAAAAGATCGGAGGAAGATTGAATGGCGGCGGTGACGACGGACCCGGAAGTAACATCTACAGGAAGTCAGCAACTGGCTCAAGGCATCTTGGGAATTGTAGTCCGGAGTCTTAGAAGAGTCGGTTCCCTTACCCCCTTCCCTCACGCGCGGTGAATTGTATAATTGTATAATTGTATAAAGGATTGTGGATGTAAGCCGCCTAGAGTCCTCCATTAGGGAGGGGATAGGCGGGGTATAAATATCACAATAAATATGTGGGTTCTTGTTGCCTCATGACACACCAAAATATTGGTTATAATCTTTTTTCCCTACTTCAGATCATGTTTATATTTAGCTTTCCAGCATTAATATGAACCTTGAGAACTGAGTATTGGAAAAGCAGACAGGCTTGTTTATATTCATGGGACTTGGGAATTGGATTAATAACACATTTGGCATGTAGAGCATGCAGTTGGATTCATAAGGTACTTGGTATGTAGAGTGTGCATTGAAGCACCCTTTCCATTCCATGTTATGTGAGAAATTTTCAGTGAGATGGGTAGGCTTTCAGCATTAGATTTCATTCAACATTAGTCTGCAATCAAACAATGGAAGATCTTGATTCTACACACAGCAGAGACACCACCTATTATGGAGCTAGCACTTGTGAGTAGTCATATCAGTGCCCTTGAAACAAATACCCTTTAAACAACTGTGGACCATAGTTCCTGATTCCTGTTCCCAGCCAGGACAGAATCATCCACCATACATACTCCAGGTATAATAAGCTGTCTTATGGACAATCTAGCTCAGGTCTCCCCCCACTCCCACCTCATATTAATGTTCTCCATCCCTGGTCAGGTTGGGTGTTGGTGACAGGAGCTGTAGAGTCCTTGGTGCTCTCTGAGCTTGGTTGTTGGTTGGATGATGTTACCTAGTCGGGTAGTGAAACATCTGCAAGCAAACAACCAAGCTCAGAGAGCACCAAGGACTCCCCATTTCAGCCCTGAGCTACATATATTCTCTTCTATTGTGCTGTGTAGTCCAGCACAGCTGGAGGACCCCAGATTCCATTGTTCTTCAGTGATTGGCAGTGGCTCTCCAGGGTTTCAGAGTGGCTGTTCCCAGCACTGCTTGGTGGCACAGGGGACTGAAACTGAAAAGTAATGTTCAAGCAATGCATACAGTATGATAAAGCTGTTCATGAAACAATCTGAAGCTTACAGCCAATTTATTTCATATCAGACTTTGGATTGCTACAGTTCTTTGGATGTTTTACATTTTAGAAAGGAGAAAAATATTAAATAAAATGTAGAGTGTGCAGTTACTTTCAGGTGGCTCAAGCAATAACACATCAATCTCTTGAATTTGCTTCTAGTTGTGATTATTTGTAGACATTGACAGATACTTCTTCCATCACTGTTTCCTCTGGGATCCCAATGGTTGAAAAATAGTTTTGACAGCCTTCTCTGCCCTGACATTCTTCAAGTATATTGATATTGTAACACTAAGAATTCCTAGGCAACATGCCAATCCATTACAGTCCCAAAACATCTGGAAGGCACCAAATAGGTGCAGGCTAAGCTAGAAATGGAAGGGTCGTGGTGGCTCAGCAGGTAAGACGCCAGGCTTGTCGATCGGAAGATCGCAAGTTCGGAGGTTCGAATCCCTAGCCCTGCGTGACGGAGTGAGCTCCCGCACTTGCCCCAGCTCTTGCCAACCTAGCAATTCGAAAGCATGTAAATGCAAGTAGATGAATAGGTACCACTTCGGTGGGTAGGTAACAGCGTTTCGCACGCGTCATGCTGGCCACATGACCACGGAAGCGTCTTTGGACAATGCTGGCTCTTCAGCTAACAAACAGATGAGCACCAGCCCCTAGAGTCGGGCACGACTGCACAAATGTGCAGAGGGAACCTTTACCTTTTTAAAGCTAGAAATAATGGGAAATTCAGCAGGGAGGGAAGAGGATACAGGAGAATGTGATAGTATCTTTCAGTTATTAATGTTATAGCAATGCAACTAGAAGAGCAGGTGGCAGTCGTGGCCAGGAGGGCCTTTGCACAGCTGCGAGTTGTGCGCCAGTTACGCCCTTTCCTGGATCGGGAGGCCCTCCGAACAGTCAGTCACGCCCTTGTCATCTCCCGTATAGACTATTGTAATGCGCTCTACATGGGGCTACCCTTGAAGAGTATCCGGAAGCTTCAGCTGGTGCAGAATGCGGCGGCGCGAGCAGTTATGGGGGCCAAGAGATCGGCCCATGTAACACCTCTGCTTCGCGAGCTGCATTGGGTGCCAGTTTGCTTCCGGGTCCAATTCAAGGTGTTGGTGATCACCTTTAAAGCCCTACATGGCATAGGACCAGGGTACCTGAGGGACCGTCTCGTCCCAATAACATCAGCCCGCCCCACCCGTGCATGCAGGGAGGGCATGCTTCGGACCCCCTCAACAAGAGAATTCCATCTAGCGGGGTCCAGGAGGCGTGCCTTCTCTGCGATAGCGCCCGCCCTATGGAATATCTTGCCCCCGGAGGTGAGACTGGCCCCCTCCCTCCTGACCTTTCGGAAGGCCCTTAAGACCTGGCTCTGCCACCTGGCCTGGGACAACGGAGGCGGGAGTGCCTCTTGGGGTTGGCTAGCCCCGTAGCAACACTATGCTACGTTCCCTACGTCCCCCATCTTGTATTTTATTTATTTATATTGTATTTTTTAAAATTATTGTATTGTTTTTAACTTTGATTGTTGTGACCCGCCCAGAGTCCCTTGTATGGGAGATGGGCGGGGAATAAATTGAATAAATAAATAAAAATAAATAAATAAAAACTACATGAGCTGCTGCTGTTGTTGTTTTTTTTTAAGAGGTTGCCTCTTCAGTGTCTGCATGAGTCATTACTCTAGACTTGCCTTCTTCCAGTCAGGAGGCATGCCCAGATCAGTGATTCATACCAACATGTTGGAGGTAAGAACAGCTGGGAAGCTGAATTGGAGCAGTTCAGACAAACTGTCTATTTAATCCGTGATTTGTTTTCTCTGACCGGCAGAAGCCTTTCTCCAAACTGTCAACTGTTTGGAGAAAAAGAGAACAGTAGGTGTATCTTCCCAAATCTCACCATTGTTAAGGGCAGAGCTTTCCAAACTGTGTGTCGCGACACAAAAGTGTGTCGCCACACCACCCGGAAGCGGCGGCGCGCGCGCGCACGGCGGCCACCATGCACGCGCGTGCCGCTGCACCCCCCCGTGCCGCCGCACGCCCCCCCGCGCCGCCGCACGCCCCTCTGCGCCGCCGCCGTGTGCGCGTGCCGCCGCACGGCCCCCCGCGCCGCCGCCGTGCGCACGTGCCGCCGCACGCCCCTCTGCGCCGCCGCCGTGCGCGCGTGCCGCCGCACGGCCCCCCGCGCCGCCGCCGTGCGCGCGCGTGTCGCCGCTGCCACCGCCGCCACCGGGTGTGTCGCCAGCGGCAGCACTTTGGAAAGCCCTGGTTAAGGGTCTTGGATTGTTTGCCTGATGTTCCTAAATCAATAATTTATCTTGATCTAAATGGAAAGGTTCCTCTAGTTTGTTCCTCTAGTCTGTATTCCTAGTATACAGAGCCTGTCAGTGCATCAGGTACTCTAGATACTTTCTGTTTGGTTGATGTCTAAGGAATGGACAAAGAAAACTTTGAATTGAACTGGCTTGTATTTTGGACAGTGGGACAGGGAAGAGGACTTCTAAGCAGTTTGATGTAAAGTTCTAAAATTCTAAACAGTTTAATGTAATAATCTAGATTTCTGTCTGTGATTATGCATTTCCATATAATTTGTTTTGAGATAGACAGAGACTGGGATTACATAAAGCCAGGGTTTGCTTAACTGCTCTCTGCTGCATAGCAACCTCCCTGCCTGAACTGCTGGAGGCCGTCTCGGGGTTGGCAGTGGAGTTCCCCAGACTTATGGTTCTGGGGGACTTCAATCTGCCGTCCCTGGGGCGTGCCTCGGAGGCGGCTCGGGAGTTCATGGCTAACATGGCAGCCATGGGCCTGTCCCAGATTATTCGGGACCCAACTCGGGACAGTGGCCTCACACTGGACTTGGTTTTCTTCTCAGCAGTGGCAAGCTGATCTGAAGGGACAGTTACATCTGTCCCCTCTGTCATGGTCAGATCGCACCCTGGTGGCCTTGAGTTTCTCCTATGCTGCCCCCCTCCGCAGGGAGGCAGGACCCGTTCGACTGGTCTGCCCCCGGCAACTGATGGACCCAATGGGGTTCCAAAGGGAGCTGGGAGCTATACCCAAGGATCTGCTGCACGGTCCAGTGGAGGCCCTGGTTACCACCTGGAATAGGGAGGTGACCGGGGCCTTGTACAGGATCGCGCCCGGGCGACCTCTCTTGCCCCATCGAACCCGATGCTCACCGTGGTTTACAGAGGAGCTGAGGGTTCTGAAGAGGATTAAGAGACGTCTAGAGTGCCGCTGGAGGAAAAAAAGGACTGAACCCGACCGAACACAAGCTAGAGTCGCTATTAAGGCCTAACTTGTGGTGGTAAGAGTGGCGAAATGTCAATATTTCTCCGCTCTTATTGCATCCGCAGAATGCCACCCAGCGGCCCTGTTTAAGGGCACTCAATCCCTTTTGGGAAAGGTGGGCCCAGTGACTCACCTTCAGGGCCTCACAGAGGAGTTTTCTGGGTACCTGCAGGATAAAATCGCTCGGATCCGTTCCAACTTGGATTCCAAGCGTGAGGCATGGCCTGTGGAGATGCCTGGGGAACGTACTTACCTGGTTATCTGGGAATGGTTTGATCCTGTTGGGCCCAAGGAAGTGGACAGGGTCCTCCGGACTGTAAATGCCACCACTTGTCAATTAGATCCATGCCCCTCCTGGCTGGTGAAGGCAGCTCGGGACGTGATGTGCGGTTGGGTCCAGGCGATGGTGAATTCATCCTTGAGAGAGGGGGTGTTTCCGGCTGCCTTTAAGGAAGCGCTGGTGTACCCCCTCCTCAAGAAACCATTGCTGGACCCCACAGTGCTGGACAATTTCCGTCCAGTCTCCCACCTCCCCTTTTTAGGGAAGGTGGTTGAGAAAGTGGTGGCGTTGCAACTCCAGAGGCTTCTGGATGAAATGGATAATCTAGACCCCTTCCAGTCAGGTTTCAGGCCTGGATATGGGACGGAAACAGCATTGGTCGCACTTCTGGATGATTTCTGGCGGGAATGGGATGGGGGCAGTGCATCCATCCTTGCTCTTCTTGACACCTCAGCAGCTTTTGATACCATCAACCATGGTATACTTTTGGGTCGGCTTAGGGAGTTGGGGGTGGGTGGCACAGTTTTGTGCTGGTTTACCTCCTTCCTCCAGGGCTGGTCCCAATCGGTGTTGATAGGGAGCGAGAGATCTGGCCTGCGGCCCCTCCTTTGCGGGGTGCCACAGGGTTCAGCACTCTACCCGCTCCTTTTTAACATCTACATGAAACCACTGGGTGAGATCATCCGTCACCGTGGGATGAGATATCTTCAATATGCAGATGATACCCAACTATACATCTCCGTCCCGGGTGATGTAAGCGATGCTGTGACCACCCTCTCTCGGTGCCTGGAGGCTGTACGGGTCTGGATGGGGAACAACAGGCTTCAGCTGAACTCTGGTAAGATGGAGTGGCTCTGGGTTGGGGGCTCCTCTGTATCCAGGAACTTACCATCTCTGATTCTGGATGGGGTCGCACTGCTCCAAGCAGACCCGGTGCGTAATCTGGGGGTCCTCCTGGACTCATGACTCCTGCTCGAAGAGCAGGTGGCAGTCGTGGCCAAGAGGGCCTTTGCTCAACTTTGTGTTGTGCACCAGTTACGCCCTTTCCTGGATCGAGAGGCCCTCCGGTCAGTCACTCATGCCCTAGTCATCTCCTGTACAGACTACTGCAATGCTCTCTACATGGGGCTACCCCTGAAGAGTATCCGGAAGCTACAGCTGGTTCAGAATGCGGCCGCATGAGCAGTCTTGGGTGCCCCAAGGATGGCACACATAACACCTTTGCTGCGTGAGCTGCATTGGGTTCCAGTTTGTTTCCGGGTCCAATCCAATGTGTTGGTTATCACCTTTAAAGCCCTACATGGCATGGGTCCAGGTTACCTGAGGGACCGTCTCATCCCCATTACATCGACCCGTCCCACCAGGTCACTCAGAGAGGGCATGTTACGGACCCCGTCCATGAAAGATTGTCGATTGGCGGGGTCCAGAAAGCGGGTCTTCTCTGCCGTGGTCCCCTTCCGGAAAGGTTTAACCTTGTATTTTGGACATGTCTTTAACGACATGGCTCTGCCATCTCGCTTGGGGTGGGAAGGGGGGTAGTCAATCCTGGGGGTGGCTAGCACCTTAAAGTGGTTCCCCTGTATTAATGAATCTAAATCAGAACTTTTAATATTGCCATCTTGGATGCTATTTTATATTTATATTTTTATGTAAGACATTTTGTTTTTATGTATTTTAATCCTTTTTAGCTTTATTGTAAACCGCCCAGAGTCCCTCTTTTGAGGGAGATGGGCGATGACGAAATTTGATAAATAAATAAATAAAACAAAAGAAAACTGGCTTGTTGAATAAGGTGTAACTAGCTGTATTCACAAAAGGGGCGTGGTGGCTCAGCGGGTAAGATGCCAGGCTTGTTGATCGGAAGATTGCAAGTTCGGAGGTTCGAATCCCTAGCCCCGCGTGACGGAGTGAGCTCCCGCACTCGCCCCAGCTCTTGCCAACCTAGCAATTCGAAAGCATGCAAATGCAAGTAGATGAATAGGTACCACTTCGGTGGGAAGGTAACAGTGTTCTGCATGCGTCATGCCGGCCACATGACCGTGGAAGCGTCTTCGGACAGTGCTGGTTCTTCGGCTAACAAACGGAGATGAGCACCGGCCCCTAGAGTCGGACACGACTGCACAAATGTGCGGGGGGAACCTTTACCTTTTTAGCTGTATTCACACATTATGTTAAACCATAAACTTTGGTTAGCAGACCACACATTGGCCTGGTTCACCCAAAACAGCAAACTACAATATAGCTTACAATAGAAGAGAATATATGTAAATGAAACTGTGGCTTGTTGAATAAGCAGTCACTAGCTGTAGTCACACATTATGTTAAACCATAAACTTTGGTTAGCAGACCACACATTGGCCTGGTTCACCCAAAACAGCAAACTACAATATAGCTTACAATAGAAGAGAATATATGTAAATGAAACTGTGGCTTGTTGAATAAGCAGTCACTAGCTGTAGTCACACATTATGTTAAACCATAAACTTTGGTTAGCAGACCACACATTGGCCTGGTTCACCCAAAAGAGCAAACTACAATATAGCTTACAATAGAAGAGAATATATGTAGCTCAGGATTGAAGTGTAGAGTCCTTGGTGTTCTCTAAGCTTGGTTGTTTGCTTGCAGACATTTCATTACCCAACTAGGTAACATCATCAGTGCAAGTGAGTGTGGGGTTTGCTCCCTGTTTATATACAGTAGCTTGCCCTGCCAGTGTTGGTGGGGGTATGGTTTTTTCCTTGGTAGTTCCTTGATTACGGTATTGTTTTCTGCTTGATTGTTTAAGCTACAATATAGCTTAATATGTGATTAATTCTTAGATGGCTCTATTATGATTGACATTCTTGCTCTCTCCACGGGGTTGGTATATTTTAAATTTTTCAGATGATATTCTTCTTTTAATAATTACTTTTATATTTTTATAATGATTGTTTTTTACTTATTCGCTGTTTTTTATTTTTATTTTTTAATTTTATTTTCTATCCTACCTTTATTATTTTTATAAATAACTCAAGGTGGCGAACATACCTAATACTCCTTCCTCCTATTTTTCCCCACAACAACCACCCTGTGAGGTGAGTTGGGCTGAGAGAGAGTAACTGGCCCAAAGTCACCCAGCCGGCTTTCATGCCTCAGGCGGGACTAGAACTCTCAGTCTCCTGGTTTCCAGCCCGGAGCCTTAACCACTAGACCAAACGCCGCCCAGAGCCGCCTTGTGTGAGATGGGTGGCCATATAAATGTGAGCAATAAATAAATAAATAAAGCAGGATGTCCAAGTTTGAACGCCATATCCCAATCCACATGGAAACCTTGGTAGTATTTCTGCCTCAGAGGCTGAAACGGGCAAAAAAGGGGCAGATCCAGATCCCTCCCAGTCCCCAGACATGCACCTGACTGGTTGCACGGTGAGGGAAATTCTATATGGAACCCAAGACAGAATAAGCTCCTCCCTCCCTTCCATTCCAGCAGCACAAGCCCAATAGGGCTCTAGATGTGGCACCTCTGTTTTCCTGCTGCCGACTGAATCACTCTGTCCAACTGCTTAAGTCCAAGTGAAGTCAGTGGCATTTCAGTAGCAAAATTGTGCTACTTTTATTGTGCACCGCCCAGGGTCCCCGCTGTGGGAGATGGGTGGTAATATAAATTTAATAAAATAAAAAAAAACAAATAAGTAAAATTGTGATCAGGGCTTCAGCCTTTGTGTGGAATTGGGTTCCTTGAATTTCACATTTCCTTGAAGAAAAGCTAGAATGCTTATGCCCTAAATAAAATATGGATTATCAGACTTTGTATAATCCTTTTCATTTATGTAGGTATTAAGAAGATTTTAAGGAATTTGGAAAAATGTAATTTCTGTTCTTCTGTTGTTTAGAGCCAAGCAGCTTCTCATAAAGAAGTTGATCCAAAGTTTAGAGTAGCTAAACTTAGACTGACTCTAGCTTAAAATCCCTAATTAGGGAGTTGAATGATAAATAGTTGTATGACCTCATGCAGCCATGACACAGTTATGTAACTTTGGCACAGAACTTTGCAACCAATCATATCTTATGCCTATGAGAGACAGGTTTGTCAGCAGTCTTTTTCTCACTGCTAGAAGAATAACGCTGGTCTTCTTTAAAATGGTTGTTGAACCCGAGTGAGAATAAGATTGATGAATGCACATGGAGACTCTTCAAGAGTTTGGTGAGATTTGCCAGAGTAATTAGACAAGCTTCTGTTAATTGGGGATTTCTCCCTACCATTCTCTCAACTGGTTTAATTTTATTGGTCATTTATATACAGGTAGATTATTACTTCTATTGTTTGCCTTTCAACTAAATTTCCATGATGATTTATAAAACTGTTAAAATATTTTTTTTTTAAAAAAGAGAAAATTAAAATAAGATGAATTTATCTCTCCCAAACTCTGAAATCAGTTTTACTTGTTTTTGAGGGATAATGAGTGATTTAGATAGTGTATTCATGCTACATATCATTCTGGGATCCAAGTTGGAAAGTTTAAGTAGTTTAAAGCTTCATTTCAAAAACTTCAGCTCTTCTGAATTGGATTCTTCATTGTAGTGATAACATTTTTGAAATCTCAGCTCTGATGGCCTGAGGTATAGAAAGGACAGTAGTTTTATAAAGTCAGTCCTCAGATGAAAGCCCCAGAAATTAGTGCCTTCTATCCACTGGCTTTTGTGATTGAGATTCCACAGAGTTCCATTTTGGTCCCAATCCTGTTTAACTTCCTTTGGAAATGATTGCCTGGTTTTGGATTTCAGTGATGTAAGGATGCTGGTGATAAAAGGTTCCAGGGGCATGCTTAAGTAACAATGGGAGATTTCAATTATCCTGGCATCTGGTGAGAATCTAACTCTGACAAGACTCAGAGGTCCAGCAAATTCTTGTCCTCTCTTGCCAGAAAATGCAAGAAAGAACAAGGGGATCTACTATCTACTACTAGTAAATTTGGTAATGGGTGATGATGAAAAGACAGAACTTCTTAATTCTTATTTTGAATCTGTCTTTTCTCAGTAGGGAAATAGTGCCTAGTTCACCATTGTGCCACTGAGGAAAGGAAGGATCTGCAGTTTAGGATAAACGAGAGGGTAAGAGAGATTTTAGCTAATTTAAGCTAATTTGGGTCTCCGGGCCAGACAGATTGCATCCTAGGATACTAAATAAACTAGCAAAAGTGACTGCAAAACTGCTGTCAGGAATCGTTGAGAATTTCTGGGGGATTGGCAAGGTCCCAGAAAGTTGTCCCCATCTTCGAGACAGGAAACTATAGACCTACAGTTTGATGTCTATACTGACAAAGGTCCTCAAACAGATTATTAAACAGTACAATTAACAGAAGCCAGTATGGGTTTCTCACAAACAAATCTTGCCAGACTAACTTCATCTCTTTATTTGATAAGTGCAGTAGTTTAGTAGAGCATGAAATACCGTGGACATAATGCACCTAGACCTCAGTAAAGCCTTTGGCAGTCTTTCACAGGATTCTCCTTAATAAAATGATAAAATATGGGCTAGAGCAGAGCTTTCCAAACTGTGTGTCGCGACACAAAAGTGTGTCGCCACACACAGTCTGGTGTTGCCACACAACCCGGAAGCGCTGGTCATCATCAGCGCTTCCGGGTTTTCCTGCGGCGACACACCAACGGCGGCGCGCAAAAACCTGAAAGCGGCAGCAGCGCTTCCGGCTTTTTGCGCGCTGCTGCAACGGCGGCACGCAAAAACCCGAAAGCGGCAGCAGCGCTTCCGGGTTTTTACGCGCTGCCACAACGGCGGCACTTCCGGGTTTTCCCGCAGCGACACACCAATGGTAGCGGGAAAACTTTGGAAAGCCCTGGGCTAGAGAGAAGATTCAGAAAGATCCAAATAGACTTGAGCAGTGAGCTGAAATGAAAAGGATGGAATTTAACTGGGAAAATGTAATGTTCTGCATTTGGGTAAGAAAATATATATCATGGAGAGATTTGGCTTGGCAGCAGTTTATATGAGAGAGATTTGGGGACCTTGTTGACCTCAAGTTAAACGTGAGCCAGCAGTGTAAAGCAGCTGCCAGGAAGACAAATACTATTCCAGGGTATATTAATAGGACTATAGTGTCCAGATCATGGGAGAAATTGTTCAATTCTACTCTGCCCTGGTCAGACCCCATTTGAAATATTTTGTCCAGTTCTGGGCACCACAATTCAAAAAGGACCACAATAAATTGGAACAAGTTCAGAAAAGGACTGTCAAAATGGTGAAGGGTCTTGAAAACAAGTCTTAGGAGAAACAGTTAAAGAATCTGAGTATGTTTAACTTACAGAAAAGACTAAGGGACAATATGATAGCAGTCTTCAAATATCGGAAGGATTATCACACAGATGACATAGGGGATTTATTCTCTATTGCCCCAGAGAGCAGAACCAGAGACTACAAGGAAGGAGTTTCAGGCTAAATATTGTCATGGGGGGCTCGGGCCTCGGAGTCCATGGGGGGTTTGGGCTCAGAGTCAGAGTCAGAGGACAAGGACGGGCGGCCAGCCTCTGACATAGAGATGGAGGGCGAGCAGACAGCTCTAGACAAACGGCCGCCTGAGCAGTCAGGGGAGGCGGGGCTGGTCAGCGAGCAGCAGGCACAGGCGCCGCTGATTAGTGAGGACGAAGACTCAGAGCTGCCGCCCCCTCCCAGTGCTCGAGAAAGGAGAGTGGAAAGGAGAGAGGAACAGCGGAGGTCGGCGAGGCTACGCGCGAGAAAGTAGCCCCGCCCTCCTAAATAAGCTCCACCCGGGTCTTCCTCTATAAAAAGGGAGCCACAAGCCCAGACCATTCGTTGGGGACAACTGTCTGCTTACTGGACTCCATGTACCTCACAAGTTTACCTCACAAGTTTCTCAGTAAAGTTTTACAACTGCCTCCCTGGTATATTGTGTGTGATTGGGCTGGGACAGGACAGATATCAGGAGGAACTTCCTGCCTGTACAAGCTATCAAC